>ML179048.1:67603-229883 GCA_004369135.1 Dendrothele bispora CBS 962.96
TGGCTGTCAGGGGCTTCCCCCCAAAATTAGTGGGTTAGGATCACAGGATCAGGGATCAAGTTGAATTTTTTTCAATGTAGTAACCCCCTCATCCCCGTGTCCAACCGTTCGAGTGCATTGATCACATATCAACCAGCGTCATGTCTGCGCGGGTCTACCAATGGAATGGGTGGCTCGGATAACCACATACATACCCAGAAATTCAGTTTGTACCACTGGTTTGCCACGAAGAAGTTCTTTAGTATGTATATAACCATGCTTTATAGTGTTTATATATCATGTTATCATAACTTCACATACATACACGCTGGTCGGATGCGCGTTGATTCGGATTTAATACGCTCGGCGGGACGGATATTTACCTCTTAGGGAGTCTTCAGAATCCGATTGGAATAAAAACAATCAATTGCGACAGATTCAGAGAGACTTCTTAAAAGCTCCAATGGACACAAAGTCTGGACTCGGAACTGACTGATACGGTTTGTCGACATTATACATATGCTGTTGCATATCGTGCTTGGGTCAAGGCAACGATAGAATCAACTCTCCTGACCTGATCCATTTTTTTCTTTCAATTCTATGCATTAAGACCCCATGAATTGTACCGATGTCAAACTGTCGTTTCCGAACGAGCTTCAAGGGGTTGGTAGAATTCTTACGCGTCCTGCCTGTGGCATATCCCTGACAAAACCAATTCTGATTGTAAGTAGATGGATCCCTTGACACCAGGAACTGTTGCACAGACTTTACTTTTTTTGAGCATGATCTACAGATGTATACATTCAACTTATTCACTAACTCGCCGGGCGGGTATTCGGACACGAACATGATTGTCAGACGTTTAACTTGAACAGATAGTTATGTGTTTATGATTGGCCCGAAGTATCATGCACCCACGTTTGCAATGATATCCTATAGGTGCAACAAGAAAGGGACAAGGGACAAGGAACGTTCCAGCCATTTTCTGTCAAAGGAAATTCCAATTTTTTTTCTTCTTACAGGAGTTTCAAGCGAAGCCGCTGTTCATGTACCATGATGTACGTAGCTCTTTTAGCTATTGTATACAAAGTGCCGCCTCCTACGTAGTCAGAGAGTAATAAACAGGTATTTTTGGACGAGGGGGTACGCACTTGATTTACATGGTGATAATTATAGCAATCCCTTTCAAACTACACCAGAACTCGAGTGAATTGAAGTAACGTATTTTCATACTCTCACTAGTAAATCCTGTTATAGTTCCCACAGTGAAAAATGACCCAGTAATGGAAAAATCTGGGTCTCATGAATCTTGAGCCCTTAAGACCCCAAATGTTGTTTTTGTAGAACAGAGCTCATGCATCGAGTTAAGTGACCACTAAAAAATCGAGTTTGGAGTAATTGAAGCGAGGATTTTGCATACTAATCTGAAGGTCAGTCTCTCTCTAATATTGGCTTTCCGTGGTGGAGAGAGATATTTATGGGTCATGATTTGAATCACTGATGAGCACTTAAAACTCATCCACATACTCTGAGGCTCAAATCACTTATTCATAGCTATTCTCGTTGGATTCAACCTAATGTGTGTATGTAGGCTGCACGTCCTGTCGCTCACTCACTCGTATGTTCTTCCCCCAATCATTCTTTCTTCTTTCTTCAAGCCACCCCCAACTTACATATCTTAAAGACCTCGAAATTTTTTCTGTACGTGTAGGAGTATATATGAAGCACACGCTTATCTACTAGTACTATCATCCCCAAATTTATCTTTGATTGAATCTCCCTGACAAGCAATCCCATTATTGCATATCTCGTATGTAGTAGTCGTACGTAGTAGTCCTATCTCTTCTCGAAACCGTGTATACATCTTTTTTCTCCAGTATAAACGCTATATAGCGATAGCCTACTCCCTTCCTTGCCTTGAGACTTCAAATTGTAAGGCACTTTACATAACTAAGTACCCGGACTACGTACAGTAACGTACGAGCATCCAAACCCCCTCTTCCCCCTTCTCTCGATATGTATTCTGCACTGGAGAAGGCGACTTTTAAATCAACGCACGTCAAACGAACGTCTGCGCGTGTCAAATGTCCCATGTCAATGAAATCAATCATCGATTCGATTCGAATTTCATCATCGGGTGGCATCATCAATCAATAAGGATGTGTATAGTCAATTCGGAATACTTACATAGTCGAAACTTGCTTCAGCTATTTTTTTATTCCTTCTTTTTGGTGCGATGTTTGCGTATACCCGCGAACGTCGTAAAGGACAACAAGGGCATTGGAGTCCACTCGCGAGTGTATCATAGTACAATAGTAGAGTCGAATTCGAATATCATTGTTCCAGCTAAGTTACGCGAAGGAAGCTCTTTCGGCGTGGCTGTAAAGGATATCATCGATGTTGGGACCAGTATGTAGGTAATCGCGACTGAGTCGGTTGAGTACATAAGTAATTACTAAAGTACAGTACCATACAATATGTCGAACCAATAAAGTATACGGATGCCAATACTGTTTATGCGAGGACGGGGGCCGGGATGTGTCTAGGTATACATCTATGCAGGTGTGTGTATACGGTGGCTGTAGTTTTGTTATAAAGGACGTAGGGGTGTACCTGTGTAGTTAACTAATGTATCGACACTGGAACGACATGTCCGTATGCATATGTACGCACACAGACACACATACGTATATACATATACATCGCATACTCGCGAAGGAACGAATCGAATTAACAAAAATACGTAGACATATGATGGATGTCGGCAAATCGAGAAGGATGGCTAAGCCGTATTTCGAGAGAACTTTGGTTTGATTCTTCTCACCCGGATGACTTAGCCTCGCTCGGAACCAACCCCCCAACTGACGACTACGGGAACGAATAACAGGTAATCCGAAGCGGATGATGATATGACCTTTGATGACGGATATAAGCGTCCGGACTTGAGCAAGGCCGATGAGAAAAATTTGGAAAATTTGGAATGAGAAGATAACATCTTTTTTTTTTTCTTCTTGTTTGATTTTCCCGAGTTTTTTTGTATATGGATAAGTAACCGTTGATGCCCCGCATATACGTATACAGCGGCAGACTCGTCTAGACTGTCTAGATCTAGAGACACGCACCGAGAACGTTGTTCGAGTGGAGCTCGAGTATTTAGATGTGCTTGCAATTGCAAAGGGGGAAGAAGGATCAAAAGAAAGTTGTTTTTGGTTGAAACTTGAAGGTTATAGATGCATGCACAATCCATATGATTCTTTTTTTCCATACCATCATTACTGGCGTTCTGGCTGTCATCTTAACGTTTTTCATACAAACATACATCATCGTCCACATCCGTCCTCCCTTCCTTCCTTCCATCCGCTTTCGGAGTTTCTTGTCTAAACTCGCGCGGGTTTTTGATCATGAACAACATCTTTTTTCAATATAAAGGTATATGTATAGAATTGCGTGCACACACACGCACGCACGCCGCGAACACGCGAAGTCGAAGGCATTCTTCGAAGAGGTGAGAAAAAAATTTTTTTTTACTTGTTGGTTTTTTGTCTTGTTTTTTTTTCTTCTTCTTTCGATGGGTATATATTTGGAGCAACCGAGTGAATTCGAAGTTCGAGTTGCTTTCCGGACTTCGAAATTTGAATAAGAGGGCTCGGAAGAAGAAAGAAGGAAGAGGAGAAGGGCAAATAGAAGGATGATGATAATGGTGATACGTATGGTATGCATACATGAGTGACATATGTAGGAGAAACAAAGATGAAGAATCAGAGCAAAACTTTAAAAGTGAGCTGTATACGGGGTGGACAGATCTTCCCTGTGTCGAGCGAGAAGGGAAGAGAGAAGAAGCTCAAAAAAGTGGCCGGACCCAGATGGACGGACAGATGGATGGATGGATGGACGGATGGATGGACGGATGGATGGATGGAAAGAAGGGATGGAAGCGAAGATCAGAGGCAAGGGATGGAAGGCGAAGGAAGGGAGGCGAGAGAGAGAGTCTCGGGTTATTAATTAATCAGTTGACTGACGGTATAGGCCGATCTGACGCTTATACAAGGGGGGTCTGTGTTATGTAATACTGCGGAAAGGAATAAATCGGAGATCTGTGTGGGAATGGGTTCTGTGCGGGGAAAGTGAATTGTTGTCGTCGATCCACGTTGATCCAGATACGGACGGACCGAAATGGCGAAAATGGCAGGAGGGACTGGTCCGCTGCAACCGCGCTTCCTTGGGTTTCGGAGACGTCGCTGTATATGGGTGCCGCTGTTCGGCCCAAATCTGGGTTTCGAATTCGGCGATAATCATCAGGGTCGCGTGATGCTGGCCAATTTATCTCCATCCAGTCCAATCTCGATGCCTGATATACAAGCCCGCCAGTGGAACAACCAGTCCATCCACCGCCATGCTGCCCCTCCCGCCGTCCGTCGACGACCACGACCTTCCGTTTGCACAGAACGACCCATTCTCAAACTCAAATCCCTGCTACTTCGCCTCCCCAGACCCCCCGTTCCACTACGAACCCATCCAGGACCATTCCGATTCTCCGTCCCCAGTTGACGTACACGATCGCCCTTATAACAATCCGTACAACTTTCATATTCGTCGCATGTCAGAACCCGCTGTCCTCGCCACTCCAAACGCCTACCAGCGCGAAGACGACTACATGCCCAATCCCTACAACAACCGCTTCACCCCTTCCCTCCATCGCGGCACCAGTATTAGTTCTCTGCGCGACTATCGTTCTCCGCCTCCCCTGTCTCCCTACCAGCCCAATTTCTCTGGTATCCCCATGTCTTCCGAGTCTCCCACAATGGCCCCGGGTCTACCTTACACTGACAACTACGGTCCTTCGCCTCCCGGAACCGGCACTTCTACTTCTTCAAACGCCCGCGGCCGTGACGATGGCTCGACGGCCACCATCCACGATCACTCGAACGTCGACGCCCAAAGTCCCACAGACCCGAACAACAGCAAAACCTATTCATTCGTGGCTTTGCCCGGTAACGCCGTCAAAAAGCGCCCTCGCAGGCGATACGACGAAATCGAGCGGCTCTACCAGTGTTCTTGGCCAGATTGCACCAAGGCTTACGGTACCTTGAACCATCTCAACGCTCATGTCACTATGCAGAAGCATGGTTCTAAACGTAGTCCGAACGGTACGCGCCACTCGCGTTTTTTCTCTCTCTCTTCTTGTCCTTTCTTCTTCTCAAACTCATGTCCTTTCCTTCCTTCCCTTTTCTTCTTCTTCTTCTTCTCCAAATATAGAATTCAAAGAGATGCGAAAGCAATGGCGCAAGCAAAAGAAGGAACATGAAGCTGCACTCGCTGCAGGTCAAGCTGGTCTCGGCAGACGTGCGAGCTTGGGTAACCTTCCAGGAGAAGACGACATTTACCCCCGTTATGGCACCTATTCCACCTCTGCTGCTATTCCGATAGGCAACAGATACCCAGGTGATGACCACCGCCATCCACACATGTCTTCCGACGAATATACTCGACCAAGGTATGACTCGGCTTCATCACCTTGGGGCTTTTCATCTCGTTCGAGTTTGTCCCAATCTGGATATATTTCGTCTTCGCTGCCGACTCAGCCTACTTCTTACCAACACCACCACCATCACCATCAGTCGCAACACCACGGCCACAGCTTGCACCCGCTTGAAGACCACGAGTCAACGACCGCGACCGCGCCTTCTTACTCAGACACCCGATCTCTGCTTCCCCAAAACTCGTCTCTCTTCACGCCCTTGTCCAATTACGGTAACGACTCACCAACGACACCTGGTTCTGGTGCTCCTAGGGACTCTTCGGCTACTTCCCTGCCTTCCCTCAACTCGCTGCCATCTTTACCCTCCCTGTTGTCACCGCTCCAACCCGGGAGTGGTGGCCATCATCACATGAGCGGTGGTAGCATGAGCCATATAGGACCTGGATCGATGGGTACGATGGCGTACGAGACGGAGTCTTATTATGACAGTCGTGGGCGGTGAGAAAGGGACGGATGGATCTCGAGAGATTCGTAAATTGGATGGGGTGTAGGTGCGTGTGGGTGCGTTCGGATTTGGGGATCGGTTGGATGGGACCGTTTTTCAAACTCGTGTTCGACTTTTTTTCTTTTCTGCTCTTGCTTTCTCTTCTGTTGTGTTATTCATCACTTCTCCGTGGGTCTTTGGTAGACTTTGGGCTTTTAGGTTGCGAACTTTAAGTCTGTTTTAAGCTTTTTCCTACCTACCTATGTACATGTTCTTCATACTAATCTTTGGGGCTTCTTCGCCTCCTTTGCTTCACTTTACTTCTTTTTCCTCTTTCCCTTCCTCAGGGGGGCTTTCTCCATCCCATCTCGTCCTGTCCACCTCTTTCAAACGTTTGTCTTGTGGCAGATCATTGACGTTCTTGGATCCCTTGGTCGCTCGAACGAATAAACGAACGTCACGACTCGATCTCGGGTCGCTCGGTCGGTCGAGTCCAGGGGCCGATTGCGACTTCTTTTTGATGTACGATTTCGGACATGCGCATACATGCATACATGCAGGTGATGTCTCACGTCGTACGTTCGCGTGGTTGGTCCCTTTCGTTCGCTTGTACCTGGACCCCTCCTTGTCCTCGTATCCCCCGATCCTGTCCCACCCGATTTTCATCTGTTCGCTTCAGCTTCGTCTTCTTGTCCTGTTCCTTGAATTTTTACGTATCATCTTTTGCCTCAATCACCACCAACCTTGCCTCCCTCTACCCCTATCCATCCATCCTTCCGCTCTTCGTTATCCTTCTCTGTCACTCCCGTTGAAGACATGGAGATGAATTCATTCATTTCCATCGTCCCTTCAAGTCGTCGTTAAGATCGTGGTTATCCATCATTTTTGATCATTCGACGGGTGGGTAGTTACCCCACTGCACCACTCGCTTCCATCTCTCCCATCCTCCGAATCAAAGCGGTCTTTTTAAAATCTTACTTGTACTACCACCTCAAATCTCGAATTGCTTGCCGTGCGTCGTGTTGTCATTGCCACTTGTTGTCGTGGTCGTCTTCGATCGACGCCCCTTGCTATTCAGAAGTATACTTATGCTCTCATCACTGTTTCTTGCTCTTTTCTTGCTGCGATATGAACCCTTTTCTTCTCTTGTCTTTTCTTTGTCTGTCTTCTTTTAATCACAACCTTAATTTTTTCAAGTTGATGGTTTTTTTCTTCGATATTGTACAACTTATTTTCTCCGCCACAACAAAAAAGTTCTTGCTTCTTGTGTTCTTCATTCTAATACTTCGTCCCTCGTAATAAATACTAGTGACTACTCACCTCTTCCTTACTGGTTTAGCTTAATACTATGCTACAGTACTTTTGTTTCTTTGTCTCTTTTTTCCCTCTTCTTGATCCCGGCACTCAAATGTACATGTATCTCTTGTTTGTCCGTACTATTACTTATCTTCCTACTTGTCTATCTTCTATGTTCTTTTACTCTGCTTCTTCTCTCCGGGTCGCTCGATTAATCCTCATCGATTCTCATTGGCCAACGAGCCCTTTTTCTTTTTTGCTTCAAACCGTATTCTACTATTCTGCTTGCGCCACCTTGTTAACTCACTACCACCCCTCCCCAAATCTTACTATTCGTTCGATTGATCTAACTGCTTTTGCTCTGAATCATTTGTCTTAACAATTTTTTTTTGCCCCTTGTATGTATATAAGTATAATTATCATTATTGGCCTTGTTTTTGGAACCCTTTTTTTTTCTGGATTGGATCTCCTTTCCCTTCGGTCTCGATTGGACGTGATATTCGATCTTGGCTGTTTGTTAAAATTGTAAACTTGATCACTTGGAACTTGTGCGGGGCCGGGGCTATCTTGACTTTTTTTACCCTTGACTTTTTACCCTGGCCTTATACATACTTACCTTCTAACTTTGGTTGAAAAGAAATTCAGTATGGTTGTATGTACACTTTACATATACTTAATGGATAATTCAATCGAATGCCCTTTTTCTCTTTCGTTCGGAAAAAGATCTTTTTGGGCGCCATTTCTTTTAGTATTACAGGGGCATATGTAAAATTCAGAGTCCCGGGACGAAAGGGAAAGGAATTGAAGGGGTTTAAAGGGCTTCGAAGGAAAAGCGGGAAGAAATGTGATAATTGCAAGGGACCTAATGGGCTGAGTTGAGCTGGGTTTTTTTTTTTTGATTACCGTCGGGCCACATAAACGAGTGTTATCGGTGAAACTGGAAGTTACATCCCTAACGCGTTCCTAAACTAATATTAATGCTCGAATTCAAGGCACTTTTATAGAAATAATATGTCCATATAACCAAGATTACCCATATCTGCGGGAAAAAAAAAAGAAAAGAAAAAAAAACAAAACAAAAACAAAACATTGTACGGTATACAATACAAGATATACGACTTGTAAAGGGATGTTAAACACATCAGCTGGTCGTTGATATGGTCATGATCATGTATATGAATCAAAAAGCAGTGGCTTTTAAATTTGGTGGCTGAACAGTGACTGACTTGACGCGGGTAACTGTACTGTACTCCCTTACTTTCTAAGTGCAGTTTGCTTTTTTCCGTTCACCCAAATCGTGTTTGATATAAAGCGGGACTGCGCAACCGCGTTTCAATTTGAACGGAGGCAGGGGTTATGTGTCAGTAGGGACAAGTGATTCGTTGGATCGAGGGGGAAGAGCAGTGTACGTCTTTTGATTTGAATGGATTAAAGGACATAATAACCATATATATCAGCAAGGTGGATTGTGAATCGAGGGGAGCAGTTATCTGTACGTATATATGGCAATGTGGTAGCAGACAGTTGGCCTATTCATACGTTGCAGGGATCGGAGGGAGATGAGGAGGAAGAGAAGAAGAACTGAACAAGAATTGAACAAGAATTGAAAAAAAAAGAAGAAAAATGATGTATCAACACCACCATCGACCTCCACATACGTATTCAGCTATGTGGATTGGATATAGACATATGATAATATTCAATCAACAGATGCATAAGTAGTATTTAAACAAATTAAACAGGAAAACAAAGCCACAAACAGTGTCCGACTTGTCGATGAAGACCCATGATAGTGATGATACCAATGATCTTTGATGCACCCGTGATGCCAGATCAGTTCAAAAGACGTTTTTATCGGGGAGAAAGCTCGTTTAGGATAGATAAAGTACCGTCGCTGGTTGTCCTCTTTCGAAATAAAGTGTCATTTGTTTTTTCTTCTTTTGAATGGGCTGTGTGTGTGAAAAAATGGCGGCCCCATGCGCGTTTGAGGCGTTCGATGATATTGATGATAAAGGGCGATACCACACACTGTATCGTACGCTGGGGGAAGTGGAGATGGGGGCGGTTAGATGCGTTCGCAGATGCGATAAGGGCACGGAACAAGGACCAATAATTGCACGAAAGTTAATGGGCGTTGTGGACTGCACCCATTAACAACCCTCAATCGCAATCGCCACCGTGTCATCAAGGGTGCCATGACATCTCGATGTATGCATCAAAGCTTAAATCAAACAGAATCAAGTGGAATCAGTTTGGAAGCTGAAACTGAAAAAGCAACAAGAATCACAGGTTTATTTTTGGGACTCTGGGACGGGATTTGTACAACAACACTGACTTGAACGAATATACGAAGACGAATACAGAATGTACCGCTTATGTTTGATAACGACCGTTCATTTGAAGCTTCCGTCTGGGCAAAGATGGACATATGCATTTGGCTGAGCATCAGATTTACTTAGGGGGAAAGAAAGGAGCGTCCTGCGCCTTGGCATCGAGGGACTTGCAAACGTCAAGAGAAAACTCTTCAACTTTACATTACAACGTGTGTCCGTAGACAAAAAAGGTATCTCGGACCGAGCGATATACATAGAAAGTCTTGACAACTACAAGGTCACAAGCGCAGATTTTCTGAATGTAATCAAATACAAGATAGCATCTCAAGAGGCGTTCGGAAGATGGTGTGAAGCCGGTACCACACTTTTTACACAACTTGCAAAGGATCTCCAAGAGACCCAGGACGCGCGCGCGTCGCACGGATAAACGGCCGGTTGATGCATATAGATTATAGATGGACACTGGAAGTGCCAAATCTCGAAGGAAAAATTTCTAGTGTTTGAGTCATCCCCATCCCCTTGGTTAAAATATTCATTTATTTTATTGATGGATGACAATCTACATTATCTTGAAATCTCGGCACTAATGGAGCTTGCTGAGGACAAGTGCCGAGAAGTCACTTTATAATCATTTCTTCCCATCCGACTTGTCGGGCTCGCTGGGGGCGTAAAGAAATCCCGCCATAGTCAGTACATATATTCTATGCGTATCAAACGTAAAGGGAATCCCGGGACCGATATTCGAATAAGTTGTGTTTCCTCCGCCTTTCAAGTGACCTTATTGAAGAGAGAAGGAACGTCAGACGTACTAAGAGGACACTCGACAGATGTTATAATTAGCAAAGGCAATTGGTAAATCGCAAGTTACCGATCGCAAACTTGAAGTTCGTCTTGAAGGAGACCAAAACAGTGGCAAAACGTGTCAAAGTTCCACTTTTTGCCTCCGGAATTTCAAAAAATCAGTGAAACGGGCGGGATGGATGGGGAGATAGGATGCGTCGGAATGTGTCAAATTTAGAACTGAGTTTTCCCTTCTCTTACCGATGCTCCACCATTGTAGAATCAGCAAGCGCGACCCAGAGAAGTGTTCCAGTATTGGGGAACTGCCAGATACTTATTCATGCATTTTGGCATGTGTTGCAAGCGAACAGTCTGGGCGTTGTCTCAAGTACCCTCAAAAAATCCTTCTGGACGAACTTTCCAAGTGCAAATACAAATTTTGGCGAGGCGAAAAAGACTTGTCAGGTCTGCTTTTTTTTTTCGATTGCTCGATGATTCCTGAAAGATTCAGGGCAACGTTCAATTCCGAATGGTAGACTACCCACGAACGGGATGGAATTCGACGATGAATGGAAGACAGTACTTTTTGGACGTCATATAACCGTTGAAATCGAAAGAAATGTCGATGAATAAGAGGTGATACATGAACCCTATCACCTGTCCTCCTAACTTTCTTCACGCATTTGTTTCTACTCGGGGTCGCTAGTTGGACATCATAGACTTGGAACCTCCCCCAGATCGAACAATTTCGTAGTACGGGCCAAAATCCGAGTCTTTTGACATTGAGTTCCACACGATCGCCCTAGGCCTCCAAACCCAGAGTTCTCTTTCGGTTCAGAAAAGTTATATGAATGTACATCAGCTTCTTCCTGAAGTCCTACACCCTTCGGAAGACTTGAGGTCGAAATCTACATCAAGGATCTCCACAGACAAAAGGGTCTCATTATAGGGAATCTCATACTGCCGTTTCCTCTCAAGTCGGATGATGGCAGAAATTGATTCTCCTATAACTCATATTCATAGTTGTGTATGCCCCGGACGCTTGGAATCTCGCAAGCGAATCATAACCTCTATACATCCGAGTGTGTTGGTGGCGAAAGGCTCACTCCAAATAGATCATCCGAAATCTTATCAAATGAGGGCCCGTTCCGGAATTGCTTTAGAACTTGAAAGCATGTTTTTGGTGGACTTGAAAAAGCCTCCATGCACCATTTGCCACAAGAATCTTTGATCAAATTTCAAATTTTGATCTCGGAACATGCATAAATTTTCGATTAAGTTGAATGTTAGCGCTACTATGTACTTCAAGTTTGAATCGTGAGATATAATCAACAAACGATCGCAGTTTCTGGGATGGACAAAAGGTACAAATTAACAGAAATGTTCGCGGAAGGTTCTAACTCACCAGGGCAATTGCAAGCACTTCCAGCAAGCTATCCGTACAAGGAAATAAGGCCCTAGTACGCGGTTCCGCGTGGCGCCCTTCTTGTACACGGGAGTTGCGGATTTTGTGACGTCCTTACTCTATTGCCTCAACCATAAAAAAGATTTTCGGGTCCTGTTAATGTCAACAATCTGTCAATCCGCTTCCTTTCGGGATCCCTGTAAGACACATTGCCACAAGATGAAAAAGGTGAACATAAAATATAAAAGCCCTTGAAACTTGCAAGCCAAGCAATGTGGAACCTAGTGGTGCATTCAGACCCTTCATTCTTTAGATTTATGCCCTCTGCTGGAATGGGGTCTTCACACAATTAGATTCCGTTCAGTTTGCATTCGATCAACGGATACTGAGATACACCCATCCATCTCCTATTTTTCACCCCAGGAACTCATCCAAGGGAGTGCCAGAAGTGCCAATTGATACAACGGATGAAGTTCCAGTACTCTCTTCAGCTGACCATCTTGCCGTGGTAAGGCCGTACATCAACCCCTCTCGCGCCCCACGATCGTTGCTTGATGTATTTGTTCGACCGGACCTCAAGACCTCACACGCAACGATGCATTGCATTACATTCCGACAACGCCCCCTGGATAAGAGGTCATTTCGAGCACGCGCACCACGATTGCAATTGCGATTGATTGATCGAATTCAAGTTTTTGCAGATGAACTTGTGAACTCGAACTCTATTTTGTTGTTCGAACGAGATGCAAGATATACACGTGCATATAAGTGCACACACCGGTGTGGCAGCTGGACGAATTACTCAACGACATCACAATTCACAAACCCCCTCTCTCTTAAAAATACTTCACTATCTTACTATTATCATCATGTGGTGCGGCTGGTCTATACATGGTAGTGATACTTCACCTTAAGTGACAGGGGGTCAAGATTCCTGGGGGGGTTATGGAGTACCTTTAGGCAATACTCCCTCCGGGGCCTAATCGGTATCATTTCTCCTTGACTTTACTGTACTGATATGCACGTATGTAGTCCCAAAACATGCTCCACAGAAAGATCGATTGGTCCCATTTCATGTCCAAGAAATCAGTAGATTTGAACCCCTCAGTCAGCGTGGAATCCGAAGTACTCGACTATTGATTGCCTCCAAGTGAGAAAAAAAAGATCAAACTATGTGTTAATACTGTTCAATGGAAACAAAGTAAGTAAAAACAGGAGTTGCAACCGCATACACTGCTTGAGCGGGTGAAAAGTGAATATGTCAACTACTTTTTTAGATCCCTATGCATATAGTATTGAACAGTATTCCAAATAGACAACAAAAACACAAGAACCCTGGAATCCTTATCACCCGCCTTGAAGAAGACGCATGGATATAGGAAACCCTTCGAAGAATGAGGTGGATAGACAGGGGGTGAATCTGATTCTATCTTGCGAATTGAAAAAACAAGATGTCGACATACATATTGCTCTCAGGATGGAAAAGAAGAGAGCAGTTTATTTTACCGTCTATCATCTCTACATTCAACTGAGTCCTTTTCTTCCGCCTTCGCGTGCGAACGTCGGCTCCAGGGCACGAGTTCATAGTCACTGTACAGCCGGAAGTATGCTCCCCAGTTCCAGCCCGAGATGCGCCCCCAGATTGTGGAAGATGTCAACAAGACGACACGCAAAGTTGAATGTTCTTTCTTTAATGTACGCCATTCTATGAGATCTGTGAGACTCAGAGTTGGAAGAAGCATGCCACGTTCTGACCTCGTGGCCAAAACTCGAGACTTCTCCTATTGATTTTTGAGCCCTTCAACAGCCTTCTTGCTATTATACATGAAAACTTATCGATAGATGATATTTAGTAATGATGAACTTAGTTTCCGGTACGGATTTGAAGCCACCTGAAAATTTTCGAAAACCAAGACGTGGTGACTGCCACTGAAGATAGGAGGCATCGAGCTGGGTCACCTAGGGAACCTGTGGAGGGTAATTTCTTGTCGTAAGGAGACGCATTGCTTATTCCGATACGTAGGTATGATTCTTGCCTCCAAAACCTGACATTTGCTGAACTTGTATATTCCATGTGCCCGTACACCCCGACTGGCCCTTCACATACTCATGTCCAGGCAACCTGATGATATGACATCCAAGATTCCCTTACTTGCCAAGTTCTTTATTATGGAACTCTATCAGACCCTCTTAATGTGCCAAGAACAAACAGACCTAGATAGTATGTTTGTACTGACTGTTGAAAGTAATGACAGTGGCATGTGCGACGCGTCGGAAAAGAATCACCTGAAACGACTCTTTGAACACAGCTGGATCATGGTGCCGATGGACCGTAAGGTGTATGTATTACTTGTACGTGTGGGCAGCTCATCTGCGCTCTATCCGAGTCCATAGTCACCTGAATACCCTGCAGGTTGCGTCACCGAGATCATAAATTACAGGCTGGGTTTGTGATCTGGGTTTGTTACCAAGAGAAAAGTGGGGCTTGTCGTACAAACAGCGCTCATGATACCCTTAGCTACAGGTAGATCGAAGCTTTCGTACTCCTGTGTAGAGTTTCAATACAGCATTGACGCGATTGACGGTTGTCCGTCGTTTGACTCCTATCCAGAGTTTTTTGTTCAAGTTGCCGGATGTGGATATATCACCACGAATAAGCAGATATTAAAAAATCCGAATCGATGCATAGGGTACTTATCATCTGTGCGAGAATCGAGAGTAAAATAAGTATCCTTGACTTCAGAAGTCTGAAATGTTTCCACCAGGGAACGTCGAGCCGGTAGCCTTGGAATCGGTACTTGCTTATTGAATATTCCTTGTAAAAATAAAAAATATTCCAATCATGATGGTCTACACCTTCGGTTCAGCTTTTGTGACATTGGAACATCGAAATGGAGATGACAGATAGAATCGTATGCGTTAAATCAGTCGACGAGTTTGGATGATTGTCTTTGGGTTTGGTGCTCGTATGCGGCAAAACCTTATTGATAGATGACTGGCGAGGGAGTACACATCTCAATGTAGCTTCAGGCGAACATTGCGCGACTATAGATAGGCGTTCGAAGAAGTTCCAGGGTGCAAAAGAAATTCGAAGACCCGAAGACCAGTGCCATATACCGGTGGCCAGTTTTGTCCGAACTAACTTTTTGAGAATTCTGCATATGATGCGTATGTCTTTTATTTTATGTTTTTGGCGTTCGGACCGTAGCTAAGTATGAACTGACCCAGCGCCTGTACCTGGGAGAAGCCTTGTATCTTTTGGGAGGAAAACAATCAGACTTCGTTCAATGAAGATCCAACTTTGATTCAAACACGAGAAATTCTGCCCCAGCTGAGGTGTGTCATCGAAATGGGACTGTGTGCACTGTCTCCTATAGTTCGGTAATGCTGTGCCGTGTTACCCAGTATCAAGAGAGACCAGATGTGATCAGAACAACTCAGGTGCGGTCGAAAGACGGCAGAGATCTAAGTAATTCTTTCTGATAATAGATTGCAGGAAAAGAACATTTACCTTGACGGTTGTTGTTCCGAAAATAATTGTGCTTTCGAAAGGACCGACCGACCGACTGTGAGACCGCCGGACTGGGGCACTGAAGGGAATGGGCTGAGATTTAAGGAATCTTTAGATTTTGCGGGCAAGAGGAAGTAAGTGGTTTTCGCGGTATTGGTACTGGTGGTTTACCTACGCCGGGCACCACGCACAACAGGTCAGAGGCATACCATAGAATTTGAATCCATGAGTACTGTCCTCCGAAATAAATTCATTGATAAAGATTTTTTGTGTGCTGTAGCGAGGCTCCGGGTCGGGAACTGTATTGCTTCGAGACTAGATTCAATAATTCTTTAGTAAAATACGTACTAGCACTGAGCTTGGGGCAAGATTCTGAAAAGCGGGGACTGAGTTAACGGCAAAAAGGGACCTGCAAACCGTTCAACGGCAAAGACTATTTTTATGAGGGAATTCAGTCTTGAAGTGATACTGTGGAGGGTGATTTCATCGGATACATGTATCATTTTTCTAAGACAAATGCTAAATCTCTTGATGCAATGACCGAACCTTGAAGACAGGTTTGTTCCTCTGCAGCGCTAAACAGTTGGTTTGGGTGTAGAAGAGAAAGAAGATAAGCACGTGAGCAAGATACGTAAGCGATAAACTGCGTCATTGGATCCCTGACGAGTCAGTCTTTATCGACGTTAACCCCTGCTACTCAAGCCATGCCAGCGTTGACTGATATACCTCTTGAAGTCTTCATTGACCACTTACTTCCTCTGCTTCCTATTTCCGATCTTCTACATCTTACAACGACGTGCAAGGTAGAACTGTACAAAGAATTGAACGACCGATGCTATATTGACTCCGATTACCCTCAGTTCTTCGCTACGCTTTGCTCCGATGAGACTTTCTGGAGACGAAAATTGCAGGATGAATTCAACTTTTCGAATGCAGAGACGGCCAGGACGAGTGGATGGAAATTCATATATCTACGAATGGCGAACCCTCGAGGTCCAGTCCTCACTTTGTCTCAATTTCTTCAAAGTTTCTCACTTGTCTGTGATCAGTTTATGCATGGGGGCAAGTGTTATTCTGTTACATTGGTGCTGCCGTTCACGAATTAATCGAGCTTGAGCAGGGTTAAAGCCAATGGTCGGCTTGGTCTCCCAAGGTTTCCCAAGACAACCCTTGAGGACGTTCCCTTTCCACTTCAGCTTCAAATTCCAGGGGCGCGTATTGTCAGTCTTGTTGCAGGAGGCATGTACGTCATTCCGCACGTATATCATGATATCTATTCGACTTACCTGATTGCGAAGGTCTTTCCATGCCTTGGATTCGGAGGGCCAAATATATGTCTGGGGTCAGTTTCGCCTCGTCCCGAAGACATCAACTCAATGACTGACATTTCAAGTGTGAAAAATAGGTACCCTGAATGGCACTCTGTCCGGTCTGAGAAGCGATGGATTCTCAGAGCCTTCAACACAGGCTTCTTCTCCTTTAAGATTACAGCTTCCAACCCGCACTCGTAGTATCAGGTGAGCACTGCCTTCAGTCGGAAGTAGAGGGGATGTATTAACAATTCACTTATTTTCTCCCCGCAGCTGCGGTAGACTTCACAGTTCAACGATGGATTCGAAGAACTCTATCTGGACCTTCCTTAACTGGGGCCGACCGTTCCGGTTATCGAGCCGCAGATTGAGTTCCCCCGATTCCCCCCCAATCCAAGTTGAATGTGGATGGACGTTTTCGTCTCTACTCACGAAGTCTGGTGATGTTTTCATTTGGTGGCCCTTCGCAGAACAGATAAACGCTCTAATTCAAAGCAAAATGAGTGAAATGGATCAAGAAGGCAACAAGCAGAATGCAGTTGATGGTGTCATCCCTTGTGCCTGTTGGGATCTTGAAATGGATCCTTACTTGTTGCCCCCGTTACCACCTCTTCCAAACCTATCAGCAAGTGATGACGCAGCCTCCGTAGACACTCAAATCATTCAAATTGCTGGATTCGAGGATCGTCTGATTGTTTTGACCAATCATGGCCACGTATTAGTCTTTAATTCTCTCACGGATGAGACTAGAGCTCCCCGGGGAAGCTGGCAATATGTAAGATCGTCTTGATTGATCTGTGGCTTTTTTTCTCAGACCGCTGTCTAGTTGCCAAACTTCAGCCAAGTGAACAGGGTTCGAGCTCACCCGACTTTCGCTAATGGGAACGCTGAATCGCCGGCCGATACAATGAAGATTACCCATGTAAGATCTTCCGTTTGCAACGCTTTGAATTCTCTTGTCACTTATTTTTGTACCGCAGATTTCTGCCCACTTCCGCAAATTCTTCGCCTACTCGACCGGCTCTAGCTCGGTCGTTCTCATGGGTGACATTGAAACCACCCGGACGTCTGATCCGACAATCATTCCTGCACTTCAGAACAAGTCTGTCATTTCTGTTGTGGTCGGTGACTATCACTATGGCGCCCTCACGGCTGCCGGTGAACTGCTGACCTGGGGAGCTTATTCCGGAGGAGCGTTGGGCTTAGGTGATTCAGCTGACCTTACACCAGGAACTCCCGGAGGTTTTCAGACCGAACAACACCGTTTGCGAGCTCTTGATATGCACCTCGGTACCCCTCCTGACGTGCAGTTACCTACACCGGTACGGTTTGATCATCATAGAAAGAAACCCAAAGAAAGGTTTTGTATTGCTGCTGCTGCATCTGGATGGCATATGGGTGCACTTGTGATTGATCTTGAGGTATGTAAAAATTGTACCCGCACAAACGCTTTCTGCCTTCTCTCTAAAAAAAGTATCCCGGTTGGTCGTGTTGATCTCTTCTTATTTTTTTCTCACCCCCAGCCAAACGAAGATGACGAAGATAGCGACGTTGACAATGAGATGGAAGTTGAAAATGCTCCGTCTTTAGATAGGCGCGGCCATAGGCACCGCGAGCAACCTCATGTTCTTCCCATTGGAGGACCTCAGGGGCCTCATATCCTTCCTTTCAGAGGTTTTACCGGTCGCGGAGCTTCCGCCTTTCGGATAGGGTTTGCCGGGAGAGGAATGCCCAGGGGAAGAGGACAATAACTGTACTAACATGAACAAAGGTCTCGAAATTGAAAAAAATAGACATTTAGCCTTCCAGCATCATACACGCTCTTGAAAAGGTTTTGCATGTTATGTTTATCTATCTAAGGATTGTAACATTACAGGAGGATATCTCACACATATTCTGTTGCTACGGAGATGTATACGTAGTGTTTATTAGAGTCGAAGCTCGACTTTTGTCATATCATTTCCCAAAGTACAGAGAAGTTTGTAAAGCGCCAAAAAGGTATCATGAAACTGACTTCCTTTACATGGTTCACGGCGGTTGTTAGGTTTGTCTATATACATACATCGATATTGTTTTACAAATCGTACAAACCGTCTCCAGTTTACTGGTTAATGTTCCGGCAAAAAGAAAAAAGACATGTATACTATACGTTATGATGTGCGTAAACTTTGTTCCTTCTTTTCATCCTTTTTTCCAAATCCAATGCATCACTTGAACTTGAAGATGTTCCGTAAGGGGACAGGTACACGGTTCTTCTGCCCATCAGAGGACGGTGTGGTCTCCCGCCTCATAGCATTCTCATCAAGTGTGTGCCGAGATGCGAGATTCGTCAGAGACGGCTTCCCTTTCAGGTTGTTCTCCTTATTCGCCGAAGAGGGAACGTCACTCACACGAGGGCCCACGACCACCTCCGAACGTCGCTGAGTTTTAGGAAGAGAGACAGGTTTAGTTAAAGCTCTCCGAGTCTTGAGTATAGTGTTGTTATTCGCCGTCTTCGGTGGCTGGGAGAGTGGCGAGGAAGATCGCGATCTCGGTTTGCTAGGAGGAGAAGGGAGTTTGGGAGCTGGACCGCTATTCAATGCCACCTTTGGTTTAGATAGGGCCGTTGGAGAAGGGGTAGGTACAGGAAGACGCAGGACATTGCAAGGTTTCTGCCTGCCAGCAGCACGAAGGGAAGGTGCCGCTGTCACTAAGGATTTCGTTGACAAGGGAATGTCATTACATTGAGGAGTATATGTATGCCGCAGAGGCGATGAATGCTTAACAAGTTTGGTAGAATGAGTAGTTGAACCGAGCGAGTTGTGGCTAAAGGGACGTGGAACCTGCTTCTCAGAAGGCGAGGGTGTAGAAACCTCAGGATTGAGAGGAGATTCGGCAAAACGAACACTTTTGCACCGCTTAAGAATGCTACGCGGAGAAGGAGCGTTGCTAGAATTAGACAAGGGAATAGATGCTCGTGATGACACTTGAGACACAGTAGATAGACGTGAATGTTCAGGTGGCGAAGTTGTTAAGGACGGGGAGTGATCGAGGCTGTGGGGTGAGGCAACTGCGTGCTCTTGCTCAGTGTAACAGATGGTGGCTTCTTGAGCGTGAGGTACAGTATCATGGGGCGGTACTGTTCTCTGTTGTGGTACGTCTGTTGGAACTTGGCCGTACCGATGGAGGAGACTGTGCGCAAAGGCCCACTCATCCTCTTCCTCAGTGTCGAGCACGTTAGTGAGACCAGCCTCGGCACTTGCTTCTGCCGTCAGTACTTCACAAGTGGAGTTGACTTGTAGAGAAGCACACTGAGTTCTGAGAGAGTCAATCATCTCTTGGAGGCTCATGGGAGATCTTGTGTTGTTTGCAGACTCGAAGGTAGGTTCATGAGAAGATGGTGAGCCTCTGAAAGCGGTCGGGATGCCAGGGTAAGGATCCTTCTCTGTCGTAACAGCGAGATTCAGACAGGGAGGGTTCTGCTGACCTCGGCGGGTAGCCAAGGTTGAAGGTGGCTGAGGAGCAACTAGACTTGCTGCAGACTCCAAGGATACAGGTATAGCAGAATGAGAATTGGACACCATAAGTATAGGCGGATGAATTTTCTTGTCGTCTTCGAAACCCATTTCATTGGCACTGGATGTTTTGAAAAACGAGTTCAGATTCCTCAGCTCGAGCATCACGTCCACCATCTCGGGATTCATAGACTTGGCGGGTACTTGCACGGACCAGCGCTTGGTTTTTCCATCGGATCGCAAAGTGATTTCACGTTCGAATACGAGAGCGTTGCGATGGGAAGACGAACGACGGGATTGTGCTTGCAGCTGTAGTTGTGGTGGCGCATTCTCGATGCCTCGACGTCGAGCCTTTATCAAAGCTTCTTGAAAATCTTCAAATGCGTACATAGAGCCTTCAGGGATCCATGCGACGACCTTTCTGTCTTCGAAATCGCCCCAGGGTGTGTGGCCAGGTGCGTCGACACCGGGAAGGCTTTCCTGTTAGGTATTCAGAACAAACAAGAATTGACGGGCAAATGACGCACCGTCCACCGCTGAATAGAAAGGTTCTCCTTCAACATTGATTTGAGGCGAGGAGGCGTAGGAATGCTAGTAGTTGACTTGGAGAGCAGACTTGGTCCATGGTACACGAGAGTAGGTATGTGCTTGACATTAGGATCTTGAGACGGAGGGAAAGGCGGAATAGACTCCAACGAAGCGGTCGAAAGCGTTTCAAGGGAGAGGGACTCTGACAGTAGACTGCAATCAGATTTCACTACACTGAAATCAGGAGAATGACACGGGATGGCCATTGTCGTGAAAGAGTGCAAGAGTCAGATGATCGAGATGACCGGTGTTTGAGACTCTGCGCTTTCGCAAGTGTTTCAACACACTACGGACCGTGCTATCGATCCTCTTTTTTTCAATCCTTCTTCTTTGCAAGAACTTCTTCTGTCCGACACCATGCATTGTGTGTACGGACCGAAAAATGCGATCAACATTAGGTACTACGAGCTAAAGAATTAATGGACATATGTGTAGTTCGAAGAACTTCGGAAGCAAAAAGCTTCTAGTCTTTTCATTGAATCAATGAATGTGGTGGCTCTGCAAAGGAAACTTAAAAAAATTCTGCCTATGTCGGTTTCCAATTGTACGAGGTCTTTGGGCAAGGGCTTCTTACTGCAAGACATACTCTTAGGGCCTGGTTTCCATTCGATCGAATCAATTTTTTATTTTTTTTGCATGCTGTGTGTCACTGTCAGCAGACATAACGTTGTAATTTTTTTACTATGAGCCACATGATGTCCATGAATCATGATGGTGTGCGGCCCAAGCCGTCCAACGTGTTATTGACAGAGACAATGCGACTCGGAGCGCGGTGGGTGAATTACTGAGAACAAGATAATGCGCGGTATGTCATGAGGTATCATGCTAAACCAGAGACAAGAAGTATTTTGTCATCTCCTACCCATATTACCCGATTGAATGTCGCGTGTCGAGATAGAAACCCTTACCTCGAAGGATATGGGGCGTCAGAATAAATGAGCATTCCTTTTCAAGTACTGAACTGATGATATTAATGAGACTATTTGTGTGAATACCTTGTTGATAGTCATCCCAAACGAGAAAAATGAAAGAGTCTTTGAGCATGCGGTATGGGGAATTTGCCAGTGTCTGTGCGCAATCTCCGTCACAGGTAGGAGGCGCAGGGTAAAGGCTGATGGACGCTTCCGCTGGCAGACGAGAACGGTAAAATAGGGTAAACTTTTGGTCAGTATTATCCGGTCAAATGATACCTGGATGAGAAAAATGACTTCTATACCTTCAAACGACATAGAAAAGTGAAACATATTCAAAGGATACATTCCGAACTTCGAAGGCACTTGTGCATGATTCTTGGCTTATCTTGGTACCGGACAGAGGAATGTGTGTCATGCTGCCACACAAGTTGAAGTATTCTCAAAGTGGAGGTAGATTCCCAGATTCGATATCTCCTGGTATTTCGGAAGTTAGGTCATTCTAAGTGCTCAGCCGCAACCTGTTGGAGAGAACAGACATATCATGACATTCTGTCACTGGCGTTGTATAAAGTTACCACTCGGATATCTTGCCGCAGGGTGGAAATTATAGGAATATCGCGATCTGAGAAGACGAATACTAGTGACAGAAACTGACTGACGCGTCCGACATCGGCAGGGGGGGTATTTGCATAAAAACCCGCAGCTCACGAGGGCAAGTAAAATGATTATGATTGTGGGTGAGATTCATCGAAACCGCATTGCTGCCTTGGAGTGGAGGCGTGAATATCGTGCGTCGAAGACATTTAATCTCGATGGATGTCACAGAGTAAGTTCAAGATCACCGGGATCGGATAGATGTTCGACAGAGCATAAATGTAGGGGGGTATTTGCGAAGAGAAATGTTCCGGCCTTGATGTATAGAGGAAATTGAAAACTTTGAACAGATTCATCGAGATCAAGCCGCTGACATTGAACGTAGAGTGTAAACAGAACACCTGAATAGAAACCACGGCAAATTTCGATTTTTTGAGTAGGTGATAGATGGAAGAGTGGATCAAGGGTGGCCTGAGCGATTGAAGTCTTTGGGGCTTTGAAAAGTCAACGGATTCAGGTCCGGATGCCGAAAAACGTGACGTGTTATTTTTCTCCCACGGTGCCCTCGTCACAATCGTTGCCCTTGACAGTTTTAGTTTTCCGTCGAGCTCAAGCTGTCCACTCTGTCTTTTCACACCAGGTGCGTCAACGTGTCCATCTCGCCTTTGGTGATGAGTTATCGAGTATTTGCACGTCAGTCTGAGTGTACGGAACACCGTATACGCTCGATGTTATCTTTCCGCTCTTCCTGATTTTCTTCGTGTATTGCTTTTTACGGCCCTCCTAGTAGTTTCATGGACTGACATCTGTTTTTCAGTGATTTAAATTGTTATTTATTATCTAGATATTTTTTAATTGGTGAGCCTCTCGATTTACAATTTCCAGCGTTCGCACGTCAGTCGTTGGATCGAATGTTTTCCTCAAACTTCTCCAAGATGCTGCCCTTGCTTTCGACTGATTTCATTACCACGCAAGGCTTTGGCTCTTAGAGCTGACAATCCCTGTTTCTTTTTTCTAGCTACATTCATACCACAGTAGCCAATAGTCCTACATACATCGGGTCTTGGATTTTCTCCTTAAACGTCTCCCCAATCCTATTCCATGTCACAGACCAGTCTTAATAACAACTCTCATTCAAGTTCTCAAAGTCCTGCTCCACCCACAACTGCCAATACTAATGGTTCAGGACTCCAACCACCAAAAACCGGTTTAGTCCCAACGAATAACGTCTCCACAATCGATGGAGTGACTGTTAGGGCCCGAATAGACCCTACTTTGACTGTGGCTGATGTTGTCAAACAACTCTGTGTCAATCTCAAAACCAAAGGTCCTGCGTCTGAATATGCCCTGAGAGACGAGTCTGACGAATTGGTCACAAATGACAACCTTAGAAAGAAGATTAAGACTAAAGCCAATCTCAAGTGAGGATCGCACCATTGGCTGCTCTTCTAGTCGTATTCATATACACCTCTTTCCAGACTTGTTAACGCACCTGCTCGGGAAGGCAGAGACATTGCCGAGAAACTCAGTGTTCGCGACACGGCGACGCTCAGGTTAACTTTGTTCTCGCTTCAAAAATTCATCAGGGTATGCTCACCTACTCTAATCGACACACTCTGTTAACCGTATTTCCAGGAGCATGAATTCGCCCAAGAATTTATTGGCCGGGGCGGGGTTGCAGAGTTGGTGGATGTCATCTATAACTCGCATGGCAATACTCTTGCAGTATGTGGCCTATGCTTTTCAATATTTTTTCTTATCTCAAAGTCATTCACAGTACGCCCTCACTGCAATGCAAAATCTAATGGAGCTGGATTACGGTTGGGCCTCTCTAGACAATGACTTCATCTTCCGAGTGGTGCAAATCCTGTCTTCTACTCAATCTTTGATTAATGTTTGCCGTCCTGCAACGGCAATCCTCAAAAAGCTTGTTGAAGCCGATCCTGCCAATGCCCCTGGACCCCAAGCCAGTTCAAGTACAAGCGCACCCATCATACCCCTTGGTTCAGTGTATCGTTATGGGTTCTCGGTTGTTTTTGAGCAGATGAGAAAAGAGAAGAGTTTGTTGGAGACGGTCATCAGCAGATTGGGAAGCGCAGACACAGCAATGTGCCAGTACAGGTGCGTTTTGAAGTACCTTTTGATGTGACAGTCCCATTGACCTGAGGTAAAACAGCATAATGTTGATTAATTCTCTTCTGGCTCATGCAAACGACCTAAGATGGGAAGAATTTGTATCTGAGGCTGAACGACTCAACGTTCGCAGGGCAATTATGGTGCGTTTACGGATACTCTTTCTAGTGGCCGGTGACATCTGATCCTAGTTTCATAGCGACTGATGTCTTCGCATACTATGATGGAAGATCTCAATTCGTGCATTCTCGACTTCCAAGCCAACATGCTCCGAGTCACTCACAGGAAGAAGACTACGTTGGTTGACTCTCAGAACGACCTCAAGCATGCTGCCATTCTGAACCAAATATGGGCTGAGAGCAAGTTGGAAGAAGAAAGGCTAGAGAGTGGGGAGATACTCAAATGGCGGAAACTGGGTTTCGAGACTGAGGTCATTGACGCAGAGTTTGCAGAAGTTGGAATTCTGGGTTTGGAATGCTTTGTATGTCTCGTAGCGTGCGTGTTTTCGTGTTTTCTGATAATAGTCTCTAGAAATCTTTTGTGCAACGCGATCCAGATTTTGCAAAGGTTAGCCCACCCCATCTACTCTGATATCTGTCACTTATTATGTTACGCAGATTGTTTTGGAACAACTCAGTCGTCCTGCTGAACGAAGGTGTCCGATCGGCAAATGCTCAAACGAAATTGTCGAAATACTGTCAGACCATTGGGCAATCTTTGCCCCAGGATGTAAGTTCGACTGCGACTAGCGTAAATTCATGCTCACGCCTTTTTGTCACAGACTCCACTTCCACAACCTTCCAACCGTTCTTCTTAGATTTTAACAAGGTCCATGGGCTTGCAACAACTTTCTTTATTCGCATGTGGGGCGAAAGTGGCGCGGCCTCCGATGATTTTACGCGTGTAGCAGCCCTTGTACGAAGCCAGTAAGTAAAACCCGTTATCTTGGTTCTTTGAGATACTCACATCATTGTCCCAGAGTGAAAGTAGCATTGCGTAGTGAAAATGTTCGCTCTTGGCTCGAGGTTGAGCATGATTTCCTGGAGTGCGAATATCGTGCTGTCAGGGACAGACAGATGAAGGAACTGGAGCAGGAAGACGATCTTTTGAGCAAAGTCCCTGTTCGGTGAGTAGACATAATCTATCTCCCTGGACACCTGGATGACCCCAATCTTTGGTCAGCAACCTGCGGGCAAAGATATACAAAGAATCCTATGAGTTTGTTCGTCAGCAGCGAATCCGTTGCCTACTTCAAGGTGCTTGGTTCGTGAACGCCGTGCCGCACATCTCCTATTCTTCGCGGGATTCTATTCGACGGCCTGAACGACCATGGAGATTCATGAGGCTGGTGTGTCACAAGCTCCTTACTATTCTTCCAGCACCCACTGAAACTGTCATGTCAGGACAATGGTCTTAAATTCCTCTATTACGTGGACAGCAATCTAAAGTTCCCTGTTCGAAATGGTCTAGAAGACCTTCCCGACCGAATCGAAGTGGCAGCCATAAGCGAAATCGCAACGGGGACAGGTATGCCACCTCCAGGGGTTCTTCGCGACTACAGTGATGTTCCACCAGCTTCTCCGGTGGCACCTTCCCCGCTGTCCTTTTCTTTAATCAGTGCCCACGAGGGCTCTCTAGCTGATCAAATCGCACCCGATGCCTCTCGTTGGGCCGACTGGACGGATGGTTTAAACATGCTCAGACGTGACGGTGGACACGTATCTTCCAAGGAGACAGCTAGTTTTGTTCAGGCTTTGACGGAGATTGGTCTCAAGATCAAACTACTCGGTAAGTCTCCTACATTCTTCTTTGATCTCTTCGCTCAGTAACGCGATATTTCGAAGATTTGTCGGGCGAAATGGTAGAGATTCCGAGTGGACTTACTGCAGGCCCTCCTCCGACCAACACCGATTTCTTTTTCTCTGATTTATCTTGAGTTTTTGTCCTATACTTGTCGTGTAACCGTAGATGTGATACCTTGTATCGTTAAACCGCTGAATCTGGATGACCATATCTTCTTTGCTTTTATTAGTTGGTTCACGTCCCTTGACCATTATCATGGAGTTATATTGATTGTGTAGTATGTAGTAAGATAAGTAAAGGCATATGCCATGCAGTTGGATGCAATACAGGGATATTTGTGTCGATAAAGAGTGCATATGCTATGCAGTTGGATGCAATACAAGAAGGTGAAATGCAGTTGATGCTGATAGTCCAGTAATGAGCAGTAAGTAGTGAGTCGTGGAGCGAGCCATGATAAGCATGAATCTAAAATGGGAGTATGAAAACACACGGGGGTTGAACCCGCGGAAAATGCTACAAGAGGGTGGATGATGAACGAGAAAGGTAATAGAGCAAGATACTATCATACAGTCGGGGAGATCGTAAAAAAATGAATGGTCATATATAGATAGATTAGGAAATCGACGAAAGCGAGTGACAGCGCTTTTAAGCAGCATGGCCATTGACATTGCCATTGACGACAGGAGAGGTTTTCATAGAAGCAAGGAACTCCTCGCCTGCCTTGAAGAACGGTTCAAAGATCGCATCTGGGGAACGGAAGTCGTTGTGTACAACGTTCACAAGGTAGCATGAGTCCATCAAGTCAGAAATGACCTTTCTCGAGGCAGAATTAGGGTCATATAACTGGGCCCATTGGTGACCAAGTTCGAAGGCTTCATCCTATTTGGATAGGGAAAAGGATTGTTAGATGTTAAGGTGCAGAAGGACAAGTGAACAAAAGGTCTCACCTTCCATGCCATGAAACTAACAGCTTCAACAATGGTGGGTTGAATGACTTCTTTGCCAGGGAAAATACCCCAGGTCACGGCGTTGGGTCCGTCGGAATGAGTATTGGTGCGCAAATCACCTTTCTTGTTGATCACATAGTAGGTTATGTTACTGTCTCGTTCAATCTGTTTGAGAAGCAGAGCGAGAAGTGCGGGATTCACGAAAAACTCGAGATAGGCCTAGACGCAAATGTTAATAAACAGAAGGCTAATATGGTGGTATTCCTCACCTTTTGGTACACGTAGCCATTAATTGGACCCCAGCCGAAGACCTTATCATCACTTCGTGCGCCGTCAACGGAAGGTTGGGAGTTGATAGTTAGGAAGCCAAGCTTGTTCATGTGGGCGAGCCTTTCGCTAATGGTAGATGTTTCAACGGCGGGCGGTTGATCTGACCACGGAAGCGCCGCGAGTTGTCCAAGACAGAATTTGGCGAAGAGTTCGGATATTTCAGCAACAGAGTTAGGTTCTCCCCAAAGTTTGAGAGCATCCTCTTTCTGGATCGACAGTCAGTAGATCGAAGAGGGAATGAAAAGTAAGATTCCATACAGTCTGCTTGATCCAAACACCATAACCATCCAACTCTCCGTACGCAGGACTGCGAGAATCTCCAAAACGACCGTTGGGGTATTCGTCCCAGTTCTCAGTTCGGCTAAGATACGACTTGGTCCGATTAGCCCAAAAGATTGGGCGAATCGTCTCAGAACGTCTTGTGGGTGTGAGAGACTAGAGTACCAATCAAATCAGAGTTAAATATGACGTAGAAAAAGGACTGTGCGTACCTGTCTCCAAGGCAGAGGTTTCAGAGTCTCGACTCTAGGCACGAGATTGAGCTCTTCTAGCAACATCTTGGTGGCCTTCTCCAAGTTCATGGTATAGAAATGCAGTCCCTTGATCCCAAGGTCCTCATTCAATATCCTACGACACATATCGGCAACCAACTTTGTACCGATCTCCCTGACCTTCTCATCGTTACTCTTATGAGGCTCCATTGCGTCCTTAAAAGATTGAGGAATAATAGTCTTTGCCAAACTCGTAGCACGTTGAAAACCGTTCCATGTCTGGATGGGGGCAATTCCAGGAACAATAGGAATAGTGATTCCCGCTGCCCTAACAGCTTTCACCCAATCGATGAATATTTGCACGTCGTAGAACATTTGGGTGAAGATAAAGTTGACGCCGGCTTCGATCTTTTCTTTGAGCCATTGCATTTCTTGATCGAGCTCTTCTTTGGGAAGGAGCATATGTTGAGGGAATCCAGCTACGGCGATGTCGAAATAGTCGCCATATTCTCGGCGAATGTGTCGCACGAGATCGACACCGTGCACGAATCCGCCCTCGACGGCTTCCCATTCCTCTTTACCCATTGGTGGGTCGCCACGCAGAGCAAGAACATTACGACATCCAGAGGCTTTGGCTTCCTGTGTACATTGACAAAGTGTAAAATGAGCGCTGCAGCATGTAAAACCCGAGATACTTACCCGAAGCGCAATGTCTACTTTTTCCTTAGGCATGTTTGTGCACGTAAGATGCATGCAGGTCTCTATACCAATTAATTTTTGGCATGTCTTAACCATCTCTGCTGTCAAGTCAGAGGTCCGTCCACCAGCATTCCTGGAAATGATGTCAGTAGGAGTGAGGAGATGGGTAGCAAAACTTGTACCATGTAATATCTATGAACTCAGGACCCAGTCCTCTCATTCGTTCTATACGATCTAGCAAGTTTTGAAGACCCTTTGAAGAAGTATCGATGAGTCTACCGCCAGGTATAGTCAAAGTAGATGCACACCTGAGCAGTCCGCGGAGGAAAATACTCAAAAGACCACCATACACGGTCCTTCTGCTCGCATTGCTTGATTTTTTCTGTGATTTTCATGTCGAAGAAAGGGAGGTCGTGATAAAGAGAGGGTGGGAGACGTTAGAGAAGAAAGAACCTCAATCCAGAGGGTATACAGGACTGAGTATACTTTTAAGTAAGTACCGTGTTACGAAAATTCTGATCGGACGATTCTCAAGCACACGTGTACTCCAATCTTTCTACCGTTAAGTATGTATGGAAATCATGAAACTTCATGTATTTACCGACGTCTATGCTACAACACACCAGTACGATACACTGAAGAATAGGACCCTCTACCTGGGCCAGCAACACAATGGCATACATAAATAACTTGCTTCCCCGGGTAGTTGTGGCACGGGTTTAACATAATGATCAGATGAGCAGCCGGGGTTTATATTCACGGAGCGCTCCAATTAAGTATCCGGGCCCAACGCAGGAATAGAGATGGTCCATTGGCTGCATGCCATCGTGGCGGGAAGGAAAGATGATGTACAAAGGCTTCAGACATGCGAGAAGTTCAGAGTCGGTCTTCATCAGCCAGTAATACGATGCAGGTCGTAAGTACGACTCCTACTACTGCAGTCATCATGGCGAGGTGAGGCCTGTCCGAAATTTGTTCATTCGTCTGGAAGAATCGGAGACAGAGTATCGACGCACTTTGTTCCCACAAGGAAAGCCCTCATATCCATCAAGTCCTTGTACCCATTATTGTACTCCCAAAGACCCCCAGCAATCGCAACAAGAGAACCGAGGAATTGTACACTTGCCAACGGATAGCCAGACAAGGAGTTTGCAATACCACGCTCTGTGGACTCTGGGTCAAGAAGGCGGGCATGTAACAGAACTGAAGAAAAGAGCAGCATAAAAAGTAGAGCGAGCCTGAAGTGAGATAGAAAATTGCGTTCAAGCATACAGAAATCACGGGCATTGCTGGCAGTGTTTTCGACGAGAAGGTACTTGACGCGGTCCATGGATGCAAGACCTTTCAAGGTTTGCCGACAGCCTAAAGAGGTGACGTAAGGAACGCCATCACGTGATGCACTTTGAAGTGGTAGTTCGCACGGTTGACTTTCCTGTTCATAACGAGCTTGAAGACGACCCAGACGACCTCAAACGACACTTAAGATGGGCTTAATCAAACGCATTCTATCGCTCGGTAGCAAGAAGAGCAAGAAGAAACGACCAGAAATCCACCATACTGTCCCGGTTGGTGTTCCTGTCGACGAGATTGGAATGCGTTCAGCTGGGAACGACGAAGATACCGAGATTGCTGCCAACCTTCTTTTAAGGTCATCTTCAGCTCGTTATGCAGTTGTGGCCGAGATGGACTACTCATCCCTTCCACCTCTCCGTAAGTCTCATCAGTCTCTAGTGGGTTTATGACTTACAAGTCTCGCAGCTCACCCAATTGATCATGTCCTGGGCTCTCCCTCTGCCTCGACTCCTAGCCTCAGCAGCCACGCCACTGGCAGCAGTCTCTCGCGCCAACCTACTTATTCAGTCAAGATTTATCCACGCCAACGCCATAGTACCACGGATCTGGATGGCATGTCCCATTTGGAAGTTCAATCAACTCCTCGTCCTCGTAAACGTGACCAAGATGATTCAGGAGACGCCAGCCATATCATGAAACTCCGTCGAGATCCATCCGTTGCTAGCTTACTGGATATGTATGACGAACACGGTCAGCTTCCATCAAAGGCCTTTTCTAACTCTCCGACCAAGGAAGGACGCACTCAGGCCAAGAGGTCTGGCTCCACTCTACGGCAGCTACTTGGTGAAACAGAACAGGCTACGCGCTCTGGTGACAACAGTACCACCGAAGGTGACATATCTTGGGCTGAGCGATACCTTGCGTATGAGTTTCTCTACTTTAGTTCAACGTGGCACTAACCACTCCTCGACTTATAGGGAAGCGGGTAGTATGGCATCGTCTGCATCATCTCTCGTACTTCAAACGCCCGACAACTTTGACACTCACTTCTCTGACATTCATTCAACATCGCATGACTCTACGATCTCTTCTAACTACGATCTTTCGTCGAGCTTCATTGACAACCCCGCTATATCCTCAATGGAGGTGGAACTCAGTATTTGTACTGAGGAGTCATCTCAGATTGCGGATGATTCCTCTGTGGTTAAGGAGCCATGCTCCAAAGACCCCAAGACCCCCGCCCGGAGGGCCTCACAAATTTTCAACTTTTTGACGGAGAAGAAGCGCTCTCGTGCCCCAGAAGAGTGTTACGACCGTCCACTTCCCGACCCTCCTAGTGCTTTCAGTTCTCCTTCTGACAAAGGATCAACTGAAGGACCTCTTCGCTCTCACTTTTCTTCAGATCACTCGACTTGCGAATCCGCTTATCATTCTCCTGCGATACCTATACCACTCGTTCAAGATACCCGTCGTCCTCGTTCTTATGCTGTTCCCGAAACACCTACCAACAACTACATGTCTTCCATCAATACGCCCGCACCCAAGGTGCATGTTGAATCCTATGACGACACGTCGGTACTTTCCCCGACTGCTATCGAAAACATCTCGGATACCTTACCTAGTGACCTCGAGCCTGAGGACGTTCAAAAGGCCCGTAAGGTCAAGGTCATCATGACTGCTCCCACTAAGGTTATTGTCACTGCCGCAACGCCCTCTACTGCGGATGTTGAGAACCGTGTCCCGACTCGGATTCCGCGAGGACCACGCTCGTTGAAGCAAGCTCGCAGAACCAGCGCTAGGAGCAAGCAGCGACCTACTCTTCTCGACCGTTCTAATTCCAGCGATTCTGCACCCTCTCCAATCAAAGATCCATTCACACCTGCACCTCCCCGTTCTCGTAAATCCCACTCGCAGCGTGTATCCTCCACCTCTAGTTGGTCATTGGCTGATTCCATTTACCAACAAGCTAGGCAGGAAGACATGAAAGTGCGGAAGAATAAGCGTGAAGGCAGCAGTCACGGTACGAAAACCGTATTGGAGAAGGAAAACAATCTCGGTCGGGGATTGTCTGTAAGACCCGAGGTTCCTTCTACACCTATACGTTCCAGCTCTTCGAGATCATCTCGGTCATTGTTCCGAACGATTGTCGATCCTAGTATGTTCCAACCCCCGCCTTCGCCCGCTTCATCGACAGAACTATCACCGGTTGGTCAAAGGTTGATGATGGAGGCAAGGAAGCAGCGTGTCAAGGTCAGGAAAGAAGGCCTCGGAGGCCGATAATTTGATTTGGACTTATGAACTTATGGTCATGCCTGTTCACTTATTGCATCTATATCCATATATATTTCTCAACATCCCCTTGGGAATCGGACGATTCAAGATTGTAGTCTTTTCGCCTTTTTACCGTCATGTTTTGAAACAAAAGCCAGCCTTTTTTTCGTCCAGCTGTGAAATAGAATAGCACAATACCTTATCGATGCGTTGATGTCCTTGAAAGTGCTTGAAAAAACCCTAGGATTATTTATTTTGTGGTCCGAGTCTGTTTCTCTAAACTATCGAAAAGTACCAGTGTAGCTGTTGAGTCCAACCCAGCAACGAACAGCTCTCGATGCCTCATTCTTGTATGTGGCGTATCTTCTGGGTAGATAAACCCGCTAATGCACTGACAGAATGCGAAGATATTTCACATGGCGTTACTTAATGTAGGTCTCAACAGCTTTCATTACCCCTAGCTCTATATCTGGACCTTAAGACAGACATGTGCACCGATGACCAGCCCGAGGTACATCGTGATGGTTATGATCATTAACGTCTAAAGAACGTTATGCTATTACTAAATACGTGCAACTCAGAAATGAAACCAAATAAATCAATGAATACTAGCCTCAATACATACCAGCCTCTATAACGAATTCAAAGAAGACTAGTTTGCAGCCCCAAACCTGCGCCCGCCTCGGCCAAATCCAAATCCTGCGGCTTGTTGTCCCTGTCGACCATTCCTCCCAGCTCCAGTCTGACTCGCTGCGCTCGTAGCAGCAGCACCAGCTTGGGCTGCGGTAGCAGTTGCAGCTGTGGCGTCAGTAGAGACACCTGTGGCGGCAGCAGTATCATTTCCTGCAGCCTGGTCAGCTCCGGCAGCAGCGCCGGTTTGCGCGTTGTTGGAGCCACCACCATTTTCACCGGGGAACCCCCCTGTGACAGTTGAGGGGTCATCAGCTACAGTGAACTGACAATGGCGTGAATGCGTTAACTGAATGGACTGTGGCATTTAGAAAATAATACTCACGTAGACCATGTCATCAAGAGAGCCGTGCTGAGCAATTGGGACTAAAACTGGTTGATGGTTCGCAGCTGCGTTTATCGAGGCAAGACGATAAGCGCCAGCCGGTAGACCCTTATCTACAGTTACACTTGCGACACCGTTCACTGCGGCGGTGTTGACACCCTAGAAGAAGTTAAATTTAAGTGAAAGGTTTTTGTCTTGTGCAGTAGTTTTCTCACCTTGAAATAAGAGAAATTTTTGGGGTCAGTTGGTGCGGTATCGCCCAGGGATTTGATAGGATCGATCGTAACGTGGGTGTGTCCAATGATTTGACCATCTGCATTGAGATGTTGGGGCGCCGCAAAGTAGTTTTCCTGTGCATTGACAAAGTTTCCTAACTCAATGTTTTGGACGGCCATCGTGATGGTGAAAATCTCTCCTGTCTGAATAACAGCACCATTCTTTGGGAAAATGAACTTGGAGGTGGGCATGTTGTTGACGCTTGGTAGAACACCCAGAGGTGCAGGGTTGCAGGAACCCGTGGTGACCTGTTTTCCGTCTAACTTCTTCAGTGCCGGGTAATAATTGTATAATGAGATAAAATACTTACTCGTAATAGGGAGGTCCGGGCGCGTGAGACAGAAGTTGATGAAGTTGTTCGTGGATGTGAGTGAGGCAACTTGACCTAAAACAACGCTGTTGAGTAACGGACATTTGGAACTAGCATCTGTACAGACCATCCTCCTTCACCGCTGAATAGAGAAAGGGTTAGCAACGGAAAGGAATGAAAAGAGGGAAGAGAAGCATACATTGACCATCATTAGCGAAGCCTGTGGCAATGACTTTAGGGTCCAAAGTTAAGGAAGACTGAGGGTCATTGGTTGACTGGGCGTTAGCAGAGCCAGCAGAGTTACTTCCCCCTCCGTTATTCTGTTTGCCTCTGTTTCCAAAGTTCTGAGGAGCAGGAGCTGCAAGAGCGACGGCAACGAGAGAAAGAAAGAAGATAGAACGCATTGCAAGGGATGATAAAGAGAACGTGAATAAGAGTGGCGTCAAGCCGAAGTGAACGTAGACACCTGGTCAATAAAGGTCAGAAAAACGTAGAGAGTGGCTGGGTGGGAGGCTAGCTGGATTCAGACCAGAAACAACGTCCTTAAATCCCCCAGAGAGAGTAGTCTTGCCGGTCCTTTGGTTTTCTGGCTCTCACGGCAACTGAGAAATCTACATGTTGTGATTCTATCGCGGTGATTCAAATCCGTCTGTTGTTCGAGTTTCGAATGGCAGTGTTACACGAAGCTGCCGTCAGGTGAGACGAGTATAGTCAATGGTAACAACAGCATACAGTTGCAACCATTAGGTGCAATGAATACTCCTTAGATGTTTTATCAGCGGCGAAGAAAGTCCTTCCGATTGGAGTTCAGGCGCATTCTACGGAGAAAGCAGCCGAACCTTTGGCGCCTGATGGACGTCGTAGAGACGAGAGTTGTAGCATCAAAACTCGAGCCATGACGGGAAGGTCGTGGGTCGGATGGAAGATGTTTATCCTCAAGACAATACTTGAATACTAGGCTCGTGACCATCCGCTTTCGAACTCCGCAAGCTTCGTTCAGAAGCGGCTGGGACGAACCGTAAGTCACATAGCAGGGTCACAGAGCGTGACACGGACTTAGTGAAATTCGCTCAAGGCTCAACCTCCAGATCAACATCTACCCCCTAACCACCTCACGTCAAGCTTCAAAACTGTTCGCCATCCACTATATTCAGTAAAATACACGGTATCTTCCCCATAATACGATCCATAGTTAATATAAACCCAGATATTTCAATTCTTGTTCCTCCGGCCCAAAATGCAGTGCAGTGTTTGCAAAGTCCGGTATAATGGCACACATCGAAAACAAAACAACCTAATTGTCAATAAAAAAGTGTTTTCATGATAAAAAGTAGAGTATTCTGACCTTTAAGCGTCTATATTCATGTTCTTGGTACGCGGTTAGGCATGAAAAGGACTCGCATTACACAGCATGAGTACACAGTATAGTAGCTTGAGATGTTGATGCTGATGTGCGAAGTTCCGAGGTGCTTCAGCCTATGAAAGCAGTCAAAAGGGACTGAAACCCATAAAAAAGCTACAAAAAATGACGTTAAAACTATCAGTTTGCTATCAGTTTATATGCCGCCGCAATGAAGAACAGTTGTGAGAGGTGATACACGAACCAGAAAAGATGTACAATACTCAAAGGAGTGATTTAGGATGTTAGGCCCAAAAAAACAGCCGAAAACCCTTCGAAATTGATCAAAAACTTCCTTTGATCAATGATGACGCAGAATAGTGAGCTGACTGCGCCAAGGGCTTGTCTCCAGACAGAAAAACATGTAAGACAACTTTTTAATAGCAAATGGATCAGTTTGCGTCCATATGGTAGCCCAAGGGCCAACAGTCCCATTTTTGCGTGATCACAGACAAGGTTAGACTGATAGTGTGGTATAAATGTTGTGGAAATGGGTCAATTTGACGCGGAGAGGTCCTGTAGCTAGTAATAAGGTGTTTGGAGTCGGTTCGAATACCGTCAGAAGCCATAGCAGGAAAACAGGCAGTAAACCAGCATTTTTAGTCACCGCAGAGTACGAGCAACAAGGTAAACGAGAGACACGCAGATAGACCAGATAGACCAGCTAGAATAGTTATTGAGTGATATAGCAAGTATTTGAACCAAGTTTGAGGGAGAGCGAGCCAGTGGAAGGTGAGAGTGAGTGAGGTGGGTGATGGTTGAAGGCAAATTTTGCTAAGTCCGCGCGTGACATTTGGCCCTGCCAAAATGCCTACGGTCCGTCCCAGTCGTTACGCAGAGCGCAACTTTTAAAGCTCCGCTATTTGTTGCGTCATGCTTGCTTGCCAAACACTGCGTAATGCTGGTGACGAGTCTACTTGAATACTAAGTTTCGTCCACCGCGGATAAATCGAAAAATGCAAAATGATCCCATTGGCTATCAGTTAAACATGAGAGGCGCGTGACATTGCTATCACGGGTATCCGTGACGGCGTGACTGCTCAGTGTTGGCGTAACGTGGACGCGTCAAGTTGACCACTTCTACCATGTCCAGTAAAGTTGTGGAGGATTTTCTGACCAAGCAGCTTCTCATCGAGAAAAACATCGTATGTTCTAATTTTCATTCTTTCCTTCTGCCAGGATTGAGTATTTTGCAGGTTACTTTTCGTTCTCTTAGTCGACAGCTTTCTCTCCATGTGAATGTCGCGAAAAAGTGAAGAAATCTATTTCTTTCTCTCTTTCGTGATACTCAAGAAAATATCAGCGAACTGGCAAACTTTTATAGGAAGTATGCGTCGCAGGAACGGCCAGAAGTCGCTGCCACCTTTTTGCTGAGTGGTCAATTCGCATCGCGTCTCCGCACAAGCGACGATAACATGGACGTGGACGTCGAATCGTATGAAGGAAATGATGGTGAAACAGCTGTTTCTGAGATAAAAGTGATCATAGTCGGAGAAAATGAAATTGAAGGTACGTTTCATTACTCGTTCTCTGACGTCCTCGATTACAATTCTTGTACAGGTGCTAGAACGAGGTGTTTGAAACTGAATACTGTTCACATCTACAGTCTTTCGCCATCTCACATACACGTACGTAATGCATCGTTCAACCTGCCAGGCTACGCTGACTGTTTTCTGGATAAAGGACGCAGGACTTCTCTGCGACCCTACGAACACTATCCGCGACATTGACGGGAAGAAACCTGAGATGGTGCAGATATCGGGGAAAATAATTTCAGCAAATATCAAGGCATGTTTTTAAACACCCATGGTATCATTTCCTCGCTGATAATTCTTACAGTCGAAAGCAATTAAGGCGAAGCCGGCACTACCTCCTGTTGCTGGTCCTTCGAAGGTCAAGACCAATGAATCCAAAGATTCGATGAAGGAGACTCCAGCTCTGCCCAAGAAAGAGGACTCTCTCAATTCTACTTCGAAACCCAAGCCCAAAGCGACTGGAAAGCTTGACTTCAGCAAAGCTAAAACGAAGGCGCAGAAGGAGAAGGAGAAGGAACAGGTTAAGGAGGAGAGTGATCAAGATAAAAAGGAAGAGACTCAGACCAAAGAAAAGAAGATGGCAGAGAAAAGAGAAGGTTTCTTCAAATCAAAGGAAAAAGATAGTACGAAAGGTGCGACAACGACTTCGTCTAAGCCGGAGGAAAAGGAAACACAGAAGGAGAAGAAGGTAAGTCTCCATCAGCGTATAGTGGTATTTATTTAACGAGATTTCTCAGAACTTGAAGCGCAAGTCTCATGCTGTCATGTTGTCTGAATCTGAGGAGGAAGCATCCTCTAAAGCGACTTCAGGGGGGAGATCTAACGTTAGAGTCAAGAAACGAGCAGTCTTAAGTGATGAAGAGGAAGACATACCGGCAGTAAAATCACGGAAATCTGCAGGAAAGATCAAAATTGAGGAGGCGGATTCGGAACTTCATGCGATGATGAATGTGGACGATGGTGAGCAAGTTTGACTCTTATTAACCCTTTAATTTAATTCTTTTTGCTCCAGACAAGGTAGAACGAGTGTCTCGCGATAAACAGGCTGAAGGGGAGGAAGAGGAAACAGTGGAAACAGAAGAAAACGATGTGAATGATGAAGATGTTGAAATGAAAGATGTTGCGCCGGTGCAGAAAAAGAAAAGAAAGACCAAGAAGGAAGTACCTCGAGGTAGGAATGGACTGAAGAAGAGACGGGTCGTACGGAGTCGGATGACCACCGACGCGAAGGGATACATGGGTATGTGTATCACTTTGCAGCCTTCAATGTATATTCACTCTCTTCTAGTTACTGAAGACTACAGTGAATATGAATCAGTGGACGAGGAGGAAGAGCCCGCTCCTACCAAAGCAAAAGGCAAAAGTAAGAAGGAAACTAATAATGATGGTAATTCTGCTTCAACCTCCAAGACTACGAAGCCTAAGGTAGGATCCGAAAAGAAGACCACTAAGAAAACTGACGAATCGTCGAAAAACGGGCAAAGGGGCATCTCAGCTTTCTTGACGAAGCCGAGCCGAAGGGAAAATGATAATTCTTAGCTCACGTACTCATGATCATTACCGTATCGTTGTTTTCTGTATCAGTAATGAAATGGACTTGTGTAAGGTTGTGTTATGATTAGGCCCGGGCACGTCGTGGGTCGACGCGTCGATCACATGATGGGAAACTCGGCCAGAAACGTGTTACTAGTAAGTATCTTGCTTAAATTGGTCATCTTGCACGCCGACAGTGACTATTTTTGTTTACAGACGGACTCAAACACGTCTTGATAGCCAGTTCTCACACTGGCTAGCTTTGTTCTCCGTCCTCGATCACCTAAATCAGCGAAATATCGCTCAGATTCTTCAATTGACCTCTATTCTGACGAAGACGCTTTCGAGATGGCGCCAACATATGGGGTAGCACCCAGCAACAACGACAATGATCATACGAGTCCGGAGTCTGCAGCGGAGTCAAGTGCACTACTTGGGGGAGGCAGAGACACCAGTATGAAACGGGTGTCTAAACCAGATGGAAATGCGACACTTGCGAGTTCAATCAGCAACCTTACGAATACGATTATTGGAAGTGGTTCGTCGTATCCTTGTATCTTTTCTTCATATATCTGATAGTATTCTTGTGGACACACAGGCATGTTGACGTTTCCTCTTGTGCGTGCCATTTAGAAGACGAGCAATCCAGTAATTATTGACCCATTGAATACAGGCAATGGCTGCAGCGGGAATTATACCAGGAATGATCACATGTATCTTCTCGGGATGCTGCGCTGCATTTGGACTCCACCTGCTCTCCTTATGTGCAAGACAAACTTCACATAGACGTTCTTCATTCTTTGCAGTCGCACAACTTACGTTTCCAAGAGCTGCGGTATTCTTTGATCTCGCGATCGCGACAAAGTGTTTCGGAGTTTCTATCAGGTACGTGGTATTGGCTGTCTACCGGATATGATTACTGAAAGGTTATCTAGCTACTTGATCATCATCAAAGGCCTTGCCCCTAACGTAGTCGCATCATTATACCATGATCTGAGCACGAAGGAACCTCCTGCATGGACAACTTCAGGTCGAATCTGGATTGCTCTTTTCATGATTATACTGGCCCCGCTAGGGTTCCTTCGCCAACTGAATAGCCTGCGTCATACAAGTTACGTTTCACTATTTTCTGTTGGTGAGCCAAAAGTGTTTCAAACGAGATACTTTTGTTTACTCACCTTGTTGAACTTCGTCTGGCACAGCGTACTTGGTTGTCATTGTGATCAGATGCTACTTTTGGCCTTTGAAGGACATGCCCGAACCTGGAGAAATTCATTTAATACACTTTACGCCTAGTTTTGTGTCCACGTTCCCTATACAAGTGTTTGCGTTTACATGCGCGCAGAACGTAAGTCGCGGACTGAAAATGCCGATCTGACCTCTATGTTGATACCCGTGGACAGCTCTTTCCAATATTCAACGAGGTCCAGAATAATTCTCAGAAGAGGATGAATCTGGTCGTTACTTCGTCTATCGGGACGGCTGCCCTAACTTACGAAGTCATTGCGATATTTGGGTACCTTACTTTTGGAAGCAAGGTTTGATGGAACTTCTTTGATTGCTACAGCGTTTTGATTGTTGGTTCCTGTAGGTCGGGGCAAACATCATTGCGATGTATCCTTCTACTTCGCTGTTTGTCGCGGTCGGCCAACTCGCTATCTTGATCCTTGTATTGTTCTCTTACCCTTTGGTAGGTGTGATCTATTATCGTGGACTCTGAAGATCTGTTCATTTTTGGACAGCAAGTTCATCCTTGCAGGAATTGTTTAGACAAGGTCTTCCATTTCGGTTCAAGTACACCCAAGGTGATGGCATCAGGAGACGAAGATGTGGAGGATGTAGACCATGCAAGTTCAGAGATGTCTACTCTCAAGCATACTCTCCTTTCATTAGTGATCATTGCCAGTACATTCACAATCGCTTATCTTGTTGACGATCTACAGATGGGTAGGTGGTTCATATCTGCTTAGGTGGTCCAATGTTCATGGTTATGCTGCAGTCTTGTCATTTGTTGGATCCACTGGATCTACCACCATCTCTTTCATTTTGCCGGGGCTCTTCTATTGGAAGGTGAGGAGTGGATGAAGCTTGAAGCTTGTTCTTGTGGTTTACTGATTAGGATCGTTAGTTGACCCGAAATGACCCCAGAGTAAAGGTAAAGAACTGGGCAGCATTGGCACTCGCAGTCTATGGTGTCTGTGTCTTTATTTTCTGGTAAGTGTTGCATAGCCTTGAAATGCGAATCCTGTGTGGGCTTATGACCGGTCGTTCCGTGATTACAGCCTAGGATTTAACATCTATCAAGTGACACACCCTTCTACCGGGGGTCCTGCTCACTGAGCCTAGTTTCTATGAAGCACTTTGTACAATACGTATCTAGTTTGCTATAGACAAACATTATGCGATCTTGGATGAGGGATGAGTACTGAATATTGAAAATTGCGGGAGAATAAGATCTTGCAGCGAAAGTTCCCACAATGTATTCTTGCCTTGTCTCCCGACCGTGATGTCTGAAGCTGCCTCGTCCACAACCTCGGTTTGTTGAGCAGCGCGTTATTTCTTATCACCACCGACGTTTGTTATGTCGCCTGGTGAGTAGCACTCGTCCACACCGACGTCTTCATCAGCTCATACCACCACCCAAAATCCTCATCCGCACCCCCTCCATCAGAATCCTCTGTTTTCTCGGTTCCCAGTTCTAGAGTCGTCTCCCCATCCATGACCGCAATCTCAGAATACAGTAACCAAACTTCCAACATGACCACCGACTCCAACTCAGCCAGTTCTGCAATGCCTTCTTCAGGCACCACTCGCTCAGATTCAACATCCTCTCTCATCGATGGTGTCGTCCAACAGCCTCATTCTTCCACTAGCGCCGATGTGCGCTATGCAAATGGCGATTCTGCTAGTTCCACATCTCCTTCTCAAAGCCAAACGCCGGACGTCGACCCTCAAATCACGGAAGCGCTCCGGAGCAAAGACAGATTATATGTTCTCAAGCTTGGAGAAGTCATGGAGGGTTTGATACGAGAGAAAAGGTGTGTTTTCATGTATATGTCCAACTACCCTTACTTATCGGCTTGTTCTTTCAGAGGACGAGCCGAGTTGTCCCCTTCAACAACCTACCAACGTCTGCTTATCCATCGTTGCTCTGCGTACTACAAACTCACACCTGAAACCGACTCTGTCACCAAAGCGATATCTGTCGTATTCAGTGCAGAAAGCAGAATGTAGGTGACGTCTCATCGTGTGCGCCTATTTTTGCGTATTGACGTATTCCTCTACAGCCCTGGGAGGAGGCTAGCCGAGCTTGTCCCCCTCGAACCCACAACCCAACCTGCATTCAAAATTATGCGTCGATCTCAACAAGACCGCCGTGTCAAGCCTCAATCTCACGCAGGCTCTGTCACCGGTGAAGACGCCGATTCTTCTGATGTTGAGCCCTCCGAGACGGGCAGCATGGGAGGCCGCAGCAATGCTACAGGAGGTAGTGGGAAGAAGAGGATGACCATTGAAGAGCGAACGGCTGCCTATGAGCAAGCTCGATCCAGGATATTCATGGGTTTCGAAGAGAAGGAGAAAGACATGAGCGCTAGCTCGTCATCCGGGCTTACTTCTGCGTCTGCTTCCCATGCTGGTAGTAGTGTTGGTGATACAGAGGACGCAACAAGCTCATTAGCCACAGAAAGCGAATGGTCCCCGAATTCATTCAACAAAGACTCACGTCGGTCCAACACATCATCTTCATCTCGTTCGCTAAGATCCTCGAGCTTACCTTATCCTAATGGCTCAGGCAACAGCTCCCGCAATTCTAGAGCACCTTCGCCGTCGTTTACCTACCCTACCTTGTACGAACCCCACTCAAGTCCATCGTACGACGGTACACATGTCGGCAGCCAACAATCTGCTCCAGCAGGTTATCAAAACCCGCCGTTCACGTATCAATACCCGCCGCCCTCACATCCTCCCAATCAACCCTACATGCCGCCGACTTATCCATATTATTCGTCATATCCTTATGGACCGCCACCGCTGTCGCAGCATCCTCAAAATTCTTCTGAAGCCCTTCCGTCAGGGGACATGTATTCTCCACCACCTCCACCTCCTCATTCCATGTATGGGACTCCCTACATGTGGCATCCCCCTCCAAATCCCACACCCATGCACTCAGCACCCCCAATGCCGACGCAAGCACCCAACGGTCAGATGCCTGGACCACCACCACCACTTCAACAACTACCATATCAACCTTACATGCAGGCATCTCCGTACCCATATCCAATGAGTGGGTACTACACCCCTCCTCCCCATGGGCCCGTCCACTCTCCACCTAGTACGGGTGGCCAAATCTACGAGGATCCTCGTATGATGCCTGGTCCAGGCAATAACAACGGTCACATCAGCAATAACAGTTCTCAAAGAGGAAATATTAGCCAGCGAGGTATGCCGAGAGGCGGCGCGATGAACGGCGGCGCGATGAACGGTGGTGCGATGAACGGTGGTGCAAAACGCAACAATGCTCCCGTGCCTCGAGCTGCTTGGAGCTATGGACCTGGTGTTGGGTTAGGTGGCATACCTTTGAACGGCAACAATTCAGGAAGTTCGAATGGAACCGGGGAAACTATTGGACCTAGGTTGAGTTCCATGCGACGGACATCTAACACCAGTACCGGTAGCTCAGGCCACTATCGTCCTTCGGCACCGAACGACGACGTCGCTTCCACTGCTGTACGTTTTGATTTCCGCTCCGAAATTTTCAACTCATTATGTTTTTTCCTTATAGTCGTCTTCAACTTCATCTTCGTCGAGGCGGACGTATCCGTCAACATCTTCCCAACACCCCCTTCCTCCTCGACCCGATTGGGCAGTTGGATTGAAACCAGATCCCACTTTGCACGCCACCAACCGTCATCACGACCATTCTCACAGCAACTCGCGGAATATGTCACCGATATCACCTCCTCGCGCACTCAGTGGTGTCTCCAGCAGTTCAATCCGTCGCCCCCATCAGGATCAAAGTCAACCAGCCCATTTGCAATCCAATGACTTCCCTCCTCTTTCCATCACCTCTCCTGAGAAACGTACTCCAACCATCGGTGGTGCATGGACGAACAGCTCTGGTCGATCTCTCTTGATGACTCCTCCTACTCAGTCTAGCCCAAGCAATGCAGCTCTCCACTATCCAGGCGTTGGAACTCCTAACATGATTATCAATACTAACAACGTCCTCCGGTTCGAGGACGGCTTTGAGCGCCCACCTCCAAAAGCTGCCGAGTTGTACAATCCAAAAGTTGTCAAGCGACCTGCAAGTTTGGATAACAAAGCAACGAATGTGCCCATTGAAAATGATAAAAACAAAGGTGGGGAAGCGGGACTCACGGATCAGATGCGCTCAATGGTCGTGTCCGAGCCTTCACAGCACGAGTCATCCTCTTAAACTCTTAGACGACAAACAGGAGATGCAGCTGTTCTTCCGTGTAGTTAGTTATCTTTTCTGTCCTTATCGTGATTGCTGTCGAGTTTTTTAAATATTGTTTTTCTGCTCGTTTCTTTTTGTTTTCCTTTCTCACCTTTTCTTGTGTTGGGGGTGCATTGTGTGATATCAGCTGCAATTACTTAGATTCCATACAAAATTTGTGTACTCACTTTGAACATGTACAGCGTAGAAGCCTCTAACAAGCACCTTTTTAATGCAAGCCAAGGAGAAGTGTTCGGATTCGATGGAAGTTGTCTGAGCACAGCCGAGAATCATGTCTCTGGACCGTGTCAGAAGTTGTGGGGGTCGTTCTTTGGTCATTCTCCCATTGGGCGATTGGTTAGATGCGTAGATCCGAAAGAACACCATTAATATTATTATATAAAGAACATATCTCAGCATACATATACATAACAGGACTCATTCCTGAATATCTCGAACGACCTAGGCTGACGAGATGGTGGAATGCGAGGCCGACTGGTGACTTTTCTGTAAGGAGCTTAGAGTTAGCTGACGTTATGGCTGTTCCTGGGACCTAGGATTGAAGCATTCGTGTAAAAAATTCGGAAGACGCTAGTAGTAGCCAAATTCCTGCGTTCAGTCCAGAGAGACTGTTTCTACAAACAGCTGGATCGATAATGTAGATATATGCTCGTTCTCGTGGGGACTCAATAATGAATGAATTGCAAGATCAAGTGAGGTTCTGTTGTACTGATTGTGGCTTTCCGCTTTTATGTCGGTACCGTATATCGGCAGAGTGAGCGGCATGACCATGGTCGTGGAAACAGCCGACTGGCGCTTTGCAAACAGAGCAAATCCTGCAGCTGTCGACCGATGAGCAGATATGCCTATGATTCTCAATCTATACGTCCCATTCTATTGTCGTCACTCCTACCCGTGCCCTGCAAACTGTGTTCACTTTTCATGCAACTTAAACTTTCGTGTAGCTTCGGTTTCAAGAAACAAAGTTGACCAGTCTGCTCAAATTACCGTCTAGACCAGTCACCGACTACGGTGACCCATGGCGATTTTTAGCTAGTTTAAATCCTGGTTCAACCCTTCACCCATTGCGACCCATGATTATTTGTATCTGGCCTGATATGGGACACGAGCTGGTCGCTCCTACTGTCTAACTGCGCGATTTACAGATCTAGAGACACGCGACCCCACATCTTCCTATGCACCACCAATCACGAATAGCTTTACTGACTGAGTTGAACGATGATTCTCACACTGTTCACTGTCAGCTCCACCAGGACTTGTCTGTCGGCCAAAGGCGATGCATGCAATTGTATGGCGCCCGTTACGATCTTCGACACAATTTTAGACTTCAAGTAGAAGATCATTCGTGTTTGAAATCAACGACTTCTTAGATCCAAAATTTTCTCCTTGACGGTTCTTACCCGGCTTTCCCCAGACTTCCCATGTTTTAACAGACTTCCCGGCCCGCGTGGTCGCTAATAAACTGGACGCGGCTCTTAACTTTCCCCCACCTAGTTGCCCTTCCCCATTCCCCAGGATGCCTCCTCTCTTTCTAGGATTGGATTTGTCCACTCAACAGCTCAAAGCTGTTCTCGTCCAAGAAGATTGCTCCATTGTCCACGAGTCCTCTGTCCACTTCGACCATGACCTACCCTCGTATGGGACTGTCAACGGAGCGATCAAGGGCCCAGCTCCAGGTGAGGTTACCTCGCCTGTTGCAATGTGGCTTGACGCCTACGACCTCCTCATGCAGAGGATGAAGGACTCTGGCATCGATTTTAGGGATATTATGTCCATCTCTGGCGCAGGTCAAGTATGTACAATGCTACTCTGGACCTGTTCAGTATTTTGACAGTCATTTTAGCAACACGGCTCTGTTTACTGGTCCAAAGATGCTGAAGTTCTTCTGGCTAACCTGGATCCTTCAAAATTACTTTCTGAGCAGCTTTCTCATGCTTTCTCGTCTCCTCGTGCTCCGATTTGGCAGGACTCATCGACAACTCGAGAATGCCGAGAGATTGAGAATGCTATTGGTGGTCCTCAACAACTAGCAGATATCTCTGGAAGTAGGGCATATGAACGATTTACCGGTACACAGATCGCTCGTGTAAGTTTTTTCTACCTATCATAAAGATGTGGGACCTGGTCAATTAAACGTGTTCCCTCTTAGATTCGCAAAGTCTATCCTGAAGTCTATGCTGCTACCTCTCGTGTATCTCTTGTTTCTTCTTTCATGCCATCTGTTTTCCTCGGTCGTATTGCCCCTATCGAGATTTCGGATGCTAGCGGTATGAATTTGATGGATGTCCTCTCCTGCAAATGGGACGATCGACTGCTTGACATTTGTGGCGGTCCGGACCTTCGTGCAAAAATCGGACCTGAACCCGTTCCCGGAGGAACCTCGCTCGGAAACGTGCACTCTTATTGGGTCCACAAATGGGGATTCAATCCAAGTTTGTAGGGTCTATTGTTAAAACTTATCGTGTCTGACATGTCCATTCATAGATTGTATTGTTGCACCATTTACTGGAGACAATCCTGCAACCGTTGTGGCTCTGTCCTTCCCGGGAGATGCCTTGCTTTCGTTGGGAACATCTACTACTTATCTGTTATCGATTCCTCCAAGTGACACTGCACCTAAACGATTCACAACATCTCATCTGCTTTCCCATCCGACGGATGCCCCGGATGCCCAGATAGCTATGCTATGCTACAAAAACGGGGCTTTGGCCAGGGAGCAAGTTCGCGACCGCTTCTCGGACGCTGACTGGAATAAGTATAACCAACTTGTTGAAAGTCAGTCACCTGGTTGCAGTGGGTATATGGGGTTATACTTCCCTCTCCCTGAAATCATTCCCCCTGAGGTCCAAGGGGATTTCGTGTTCCGCACTCCCTTGACTGTTCCTCCGTCGAGAGTGTCTTTGGATGACGTCCCCTCCCAGTGTCATCCCAGGATGATTCTGGAATCTCAGTTCTTGTCAATAAGATCTCGCATTGCTGCCATTCTTCCTCCCGATGCCCCTCCTCTTCAGCGTCTCGTCATCACCGGGGGATCCTCTGCCAACCAAACCATTCGCCAGCTCGCCGCCGATCTTTTCAACATGAAGGTGTATGTTAGTGCCACAAAGGAGGCAGCGGCGATGGGGGGTGCCTTGTTGGCCAAGTTCGCATGGTGGAAAGCGCAAGATGGGAATCAGTATGGATCATTTGAAGAAATGAGTGCTATGACTGGCATTGAAGGGTTAGGTATGAAATGTGTCGCTGAACCCCAGGGGAAAGTTGCACAGGCCTATGAGGGTTTGATTGAGGCATACACCGCCTGCGAGGAACAGGTCGTTCGTGCTTGGGCGGCCTCTGCAAAAGTTTAACATTTATCATTCTTTATTTTGGGTTTTTGGGTTTTTGGGGATCACTATGGTTTACGGTCATTAGAATACCTTTTAGACGCCTACAACTTTTACTCATAGACAATATTTACATATCGAACTTTGACAAATATTCATTTCTTCAGAGTAACTGCCGGTCCGGACCCGGCTTCTTCGACTTCAAAAAATTTTAGGAGCGAATCAAAATTCATGCTGAAGGCTCTATCTTCAGTCTTTCGACATCGCGCATTCTATACTCATCACGTCTCGAGCAAATACCAACATCCAGCCGTCAGAGTGATGTCAGACGTCTCAAGCGCGCTGGGAGATTCTCTGACTGGTGAAAAACACCTTTCCGATTCCCCATCCCCTTCTCAACCCGCAAAACGCATCAGGATGGATATAGATAGCATGGAAAAGGACGGTATGGAAAGTGAACAAGAGACAATGGAACCAATCAATTCCATTGCTGTTACCACTGTCGCTGCTGCAACGGGCGACCAAACCTCGGATCCATCTAGTTCATCTACCAAAAAACGCGACGCGAGCGGATACCCAAAATCTCGGAAGGGAAAGGAAAAACAAACGAGAAATCCAGGACGCCGACGAGGGACGCGTCCTGAAGGGGAGGAAGGGGAAGAAGGGTCTGCTGGTCCTAAAGAACCTCGCTTACCGAAAAGACAGTGTGCGCTGATGCTTGGATTTTGTGGATCGGGTTATCGTGGAATGCAGTTGTATGTTCTTCCTTGTGCGCTAAGCTTTTTGTTTCTGTTGACATAGTCTTGCAAATTTTCGGTCAGCCAGAGAATACAACCTGGCCTTCCGGAACGAATTACGATTGAAGGTGAATTGTTCAAGGCTTTGATTGCTGCTGGTGCTGTTTCAAAAGATAATGCGGATGATCCTGTCAAGGTATGTGGACGACCATTCTCTCTCTGAGCTAAGGCTTTGTGGATTGACTTCTTGGGATTTTGCAGGTCAATTTTGCGAGAGCCGCTAGGACAGATGCAGGAGTTCACGCTGTTGGCAATGTTGTATCGATGAAAATGATCACGGAGGTTCCTGGCGTGGACAACATGCTGGCTCATATAAACAGCAAATTACCAGCTCAGATTCGACTTTGGGACTTTGTTGGTATTCACTGTACATCTTCCACGAGTGTACGGAGTTTTGAGTTGATGATTTTCTCTCTTAGGTTAGGGTCCAAAACTCTTTCAACGCCCGGACGTGAGTCTTTACATGTTGCCTCGTTACCGAGATCATCTTTCTTATTTTCTTCCTTGAAATTAGGCTGTGTGATGGTCGAAAGTACACATACTTCTTCCCTTCATATCTCCTTATTCCCCCCAAACCCGGCAGTCCCTTGGACCGCACTTTCAGGACATACGCTGCATCCGTGTCCAGTGAGGTACAATACTCGAACGACCCGTTCTGGGACATCCCTAATGCAGAAACTAGTTCTGCTGAGGAGGACCTCGTCCGTAAACGCGCTTGGAGAGCAACCCCTGCTCATATCGAGCGTCTCAGGGAAATCGTCAAGAAGTTCGAAAAGACTCATAATTTCCATAATTTTACTGTGACGATGAATCCTAATGATAAGTCAAATAGCCGGTATATGAAGAAATTGGAGGTGTGTACGCTATGAGTCTCTAAAGCCATAGACCGAAGATGTCTTCAGATTACAGATCCTGCAGTGTACGGAGACACTGAGTGGATAGCGGTCTTGCTAGATGGACAGAGTTTCATGCTCCATCAGGTACACAAATTTACTTCTTCAAACGCGAAAGTTTTCGTCTGACCTCGTTTACACTAGATTGTGAGTTTTTCTAGTGATTTGAGTCAAACTGGTTCCTCATCACAATACTTAGCGCAAGATGGTGTTTGCCCTGGTCATGATAAGTCGGACAGGCACGCCGGCCAAAATTATAGACGAAGTGAGTCGGTCTACAACCTTCCTTCCTTCAGTCGTTCTCTAATGTTTGACCACGAGAATAGCTGTACAGTCTCACCACTGTGCAAATACCTAAAATGCCTGCCTTAGGGTTGTTACTGGAGTACCCCATATTCGGCATCTACAACCAGAAAATCGCCACTGCAAACGAGGGATTGGAGCCTTCAGATCCCAAGTATCGGCCTCCGATAGATTTCACTAACTATTCCGCAGAAATGTCTGAATTTAAGCAAAAGTTTATTTACGACAATATGCGGGGAATCGAGGACAGAAAAGGCTTGTAAGTTGTCTTGCCTCTGTAACATTGAACGGAGACTAAAATGGAGAATAGATTTGATGCTTGGATTCGGTCGGTAGATGCGTACGACGGGACTGACTTCTTATACTTGAATTCTCAAGGTACCATTCCACCCGAAGCGATCATCCAAAGAGGCGTGCAGAGAGAAAACCCATTCAAGGAGCAGAGGAAATTCAATATGACCAGTTTCGCACCTAATGACGGTACCAAAATGAAGGCAACGGAACCAGATGATGTACAGGATATAGATGAGGATGAACCGCTGAGCAAGAAGGAGATGGAAGAGGCTGAGGGTTGAATACAGGACGTGTACTTAGATGAATATGATTACAAGAGGCCAAAAACCGGATGGCAAGCAACTGTCATGATTGAAATTTACGCATCGTCTGTATCTCGTCCAGTAAGGCTTGCAGGCGGTCGTCATCGATCTTTACCAGACTGTTAAATGCGTCAGGGAAAAGATTCGCTGTGATATTTGGAAAGAAGGGACCTTGGAATGATACTTTTGGCTTCGTCAGCGTCTGCTGGACACAGGTTGGCGATTTGGGCGGTTTCAAATTGAGTTAACGCGGGCTCCCTTCGGAGGGTTCTGCATACGGAAGTGAGGAAAACAGGTGGTGTCTCGGAAACCACGACGTACTCGCGAACAGCACTGGCGGAATCCGTGGTATTGAACTTGGTAAATGTTTTCACGTAGTCAAGGGTCTTGTTGTATACACTACCCGGGAGACTTGAGCTCACGTCCGTTTATACCAACACACAGGACTCACGCAGTATCGGGTGCATCCTTGTCCCTGTTTTCAAGTAGATATTTGACCTCGGAAATGAGCAAACAACCAGCGTTGTTGAATTCTTCAAGTTCACGTGTAAGCACAAGAAATGGGCTTCAGAGGGTTTTATTGCACCTGGACCAAGCTTCAACGCAGCAGCATCCTCATCCTCTGCCTGTGGACGATGTCGTAGTCTGGTGGTCATTTTGGAAAAGAACAAAGTACGACCGCGCACGTGATTCACTTTCCCACCTTTCAAGTCGACGCGCGTCCTCGAAATTTCGTCAAGAATCATTGATACTTTTACTACATACAAGCGAACGTGTTCTGACAATGTCGACCACTGCCCAGCTCCTTGCGGAAGCGGAATCAACTGCAAAAACAGACAGCAAGCGTGCTGAATCTCTCTACAAGCAAATTCTCTCCTCCTCTTCCAAGCCATCTCCGAATGAGGACAATCAACAACAGGCCCAGACAGTAAGGGACCAGGAAACGGCGTTGGTCAATTTGGGACAACTCTACCGGGATCAGAAGTAGGTGATGTTTATTCTGTATATCTTTAGATGCTAATATACTACCCCGCAGGAATGCAGAAGGACTAGCAGAAGTAATAACACTTTCGCGAGCTTTCATGTCGTCTACTGCAAAAGCAAAGACAGCAAAACTCAGTACGTTTCTCCTCCTTCTAAATATTTTATACTTATTTCTTTTCAGTTCGTACCCTTTTGGACTACTTCAATGCCATCTCTAATAGCCACAAAATTCAAATGAATGTTCTTGCCGATAATATCGAGTGGGCTAAACGCGAGAAACGTATTTTTCTGAAGCATAGTTTAGAAACGAGATTGGCGAGCTTGTGAGTTCGCGTCTTTCTCGTCACAGCTGCAAGTCTCATGCGCTTTTGACCCAGACAGCTCGAGGCTCAACAATACAAGCAAGCTTTGACTCTCATCGACACACTTCTTACCGAACTTAGGAGATTGGATGATAAGATGATTTTGACAGAGGTGCATTTATTAGAGAGTAGGGTATACCGAGGAATTGGAAACCTTGCTAAAGCAAAGGTACGCGTTTTACTGCAGTCTACCTTCTTTGAGATCGCTTGACACGCTTTGTTACTTAGGCTGCTTTGACATCCTCACGGACAGCTGCAAATTCGATATACTGTCCACCTCACCTACAAGCTTCACTAGACCTCCAGTCAGGTTCGTTCTTTCCCGAAGATCGAATGATTAAATACTGAAGTGGTTCTTTTTTCAGGGATTCTCCACGCTGAAGACAAAGATTACACTACTGCATACTCTTACTTTTACGAGGCGTTCGAAAACCTCTCAACGCAGGGCGAAGATGACGGACGGGCCCTAGGTGCATTGAAGTACATGTTGCTGTGTAAGGTCATGTTAAACTTGGTATGTTACGCGTCTTTTTTGTGAACGTGATTATTCTAACTGAGAACCGTAGCCAGAAGACGTCACTGCACTTCTTTCCATCAAGCTGGCTGTGAAATACGCACAATTGAGGGAAGTCGAGAGTATGCGTGCCGTAGCACGGGCACATCAGGAGAGAAATCTGGCTGACTTTGAGAAGGCTCTGAAGGACTACAAGGACGGTGCGTATCCTTTCTTTTTTTGGTTACGACCCATGTTCTTGACAATATATCAGAACTGTCATCCGATCCTACCATCCGCTCTCATCTATCTGACCTCTACGATGCTCTTCTCCAACAAAATCTACTTAGAATCGTTGAGCCGTACTCAGTAATTGAGCTCGAGTACATCGCAGAGTGTGTAGGGCAAGGAAGACAGAGTGTTGAAACCAAGTGCGTCTAGAGTTTTCTGTCGCTTTTTTTTCCTGACTAGCTTATAGACTGTCGCAAATGATACTGGACAAAGTGTTCCATGGAGTTCTAGATCAAGGAAGAGGGTGCTTGCTAGTGTTCGACGAGCCAAAGGCCGATGTGAGCTTAACATCATCAGTTGTAGTAAATCTTTCTAACGTGCTTTTCTTATAGAACATGTACGGTGCAGCCATTAACACGCTAGAGCAAGTCGGAAAAGTCGTCGAGTCGTTATATGCCAAGGTTCGCTCATGCTTCTATCTTTTTGCATCTGGGAAATCCTGACATGATGATCCAGACAGTCAACATTGCATGAAAAGCGCTACTTTGTTGATACTAATAATTGTACATGCTGTTCACTTGACAATCTTTTACCAAACCTTCAATGGTACAAGTGATTTATGAGACAAGACAAGCATTTGGAGTTACCATTCTTTAGAAACTAATCCGTTAGTATGAGGGCACATTTATTCTGAACGCGCGAGAAAGTACGAAGAAGGAAATGGACGACCTTCCCGGCGGTGTTGAGAATTTTTGGGAAAAGTATCTTCTGGCGAGTGCTGTGGCGATCGATAACCATGCACTTGAACAGAAAAACTATAATCATTAGTAACCTTCTTAGCATTCATGATCAAGATTAGGAAACAGAGTGACTGATGGCTGGTTTAGCTTGTGTAAAGGTTATCTTGAACCATTGAAAGAGGCTTTCTGTCGGGACACCAGGATGATGCAGGGTTATGGCTGACACTGCCAGTGTCCTGGGGGTCGCTGTATGTAAATCAGATGCAGTAGTTATGAAACTTCAAATTAGATTAGTACTGAAATCGGTGTACATCGCTCAGTAAGAGCCCCCAAAAGTGTACAAACTGGGGATATGAGCCAGCAATGAACGAACGCCAGCGACTCCAGGATCTTCTGGCTATAGCATGTGTGTCATAGTACTCGATACCAACCGACTCGAGCCAAGGTGGGTAAAAACCTGCCGTTGCCCAATCTATGACCCAAAGAACACCGTCGCGAGAGAGCATGACATTACTGAGATTGAGATCCCCGTGCGTAAAGACCAAATCCCACTTGCCGCCAAGTACAGGAAAAGCAGGCAAATCTGCTTCTGTATGGTGATCCCGTTGGTGTCTCACAGTGATCTCCCAAGCAGTGACTGCCACCATTTCACACCATATACGGAATGAATCAGAATCTGAAAAGGGCCCATATTCCTTGTCATCGAACAGGTGACCACTAGCTATCCCTGTATCGATTGAGCCAGGACTGTTCCCAGTAAGTCGACGCAGCTGATGAACATAGCAACGCAGGGTGCACGCAATCCTAAATTGCATGTACCAACTCAGCTTGTCCCAGCATTCAAGCAATGTGACACCTTCCACGCGATCCATGATCATATAAGTCTTGATATGCGAGTAACGAGGCTGCGGCACTGGAATTCGAGTATACTGACGTACGAACTTCATGGCTGCGACTTCAGACTCCGATGAGGAAGAACTATCTTTGGCAATCAGTGAGGCCGTTATCTTGTGTGTTGGGGAATGAGCTCCAAAGATGGAATGAGAGAATTGTTTGATGTGCGTGTCCCACGCCTGAGCTTCTGAGCTTTGCAGAAGCGTTTGCACGGTAGCATCATCTAGCTCAACAGGATCTGGTGTCTGGAACAAATCAATTTCAGATTTCAGGATCCAAAGGAAGCGAATCAAGTGCTAGATGTTACATACACATGAATTGACGTTCTGTGGAACTGGTAGAGAAAATGCAGAAGCAATCAAATTTAACGCAAAGTCCATTATAGAGAGGACAGTCTTATGCATCGACCAAGTGGATTGATCTATCTGAATGCTTGGAACACATTCTCTGACTAAGAATCCTTCAGTGACCACCTTTGAAAAGGGATGACAAAAGATATACCTATGCATTGTGTGAGTAGGTCAATACTCTTCTCGTTTTCGACGCTGATCTCCAAATAACGAACCATTTCACGGTACAGGAATAGCACATGCAGTTTTCGGACACTGATGTCTGTGTCAGAATAGTCATGCGCGAGCATATCAGCTTTCGTTCCGACGACGGCAAGCTTGCTGCGCGCATCACAGGACTTTATCGGCACTAGCTGCTGTATTCCCTCGACGAAAGTCGCCATTTTTTTGCTATCATAGTTGCTAAGATCGAGCAGACATACAATGAAGTCAAACTTGTTCAAGAGATCAGGACTTGCTTTCTCTATTTTGCTGAGATTGAAAGAAATGACTGTGTCCTTGTACTTGAGGATGTGGGTATTCTGTTGTTGGCGGGACAGCAGGTTATTGGCAAAGGAAGGAAGGAAGAAGAAGAAGTGTTAAAGTTGATGAAGAAACAAATTCGGTCGACCGCGTACAAGTCTGGTGGCAAGGGTACTTCTGCCAGAGTCAGGAGAACCTGCATTACAGTCAAATTCGAACTTCAGGAGTTCTTGATCCCCTACCGACAAGAGCTACCCGGAGCTGAATTGCGGAGGAAGTCGACCAGAACATGGACCTGGTGAGCCTAAGGCCCTTAGTATTAGTAAGGCGGGGACGACGCGTCGGTCATGTGACGACGATGTTACAACCGACGCGTCTGTTGAGAGGCCCTTCCCTTTCGCCGTCATGGGTCTCGAACGCCATTCTTCGAAAAGCTCCCAGTCGTCTCTCTCTGGTCTTCGAACCGTTACGCGCGATTTCTCCCAGAACACGTCGTCTTCACAGTCTGGTGTCAGGCACGAACCCTATGATGCATCAATATCGCAAGCACAGGCGAAAGCTACAGAGGCTAAACGACAACGACTGAAGCTCATTCAAGATGCCCTGGCTGCGGCATCATCTTCCAACTCAACTACTCAGCCTGTCAATACCCAGAAACCACTCTCCGAATCGCGAACGTTCAATAAACGTCCATCCGACCCGTCTCTCCCTTTTGGTGACTTCGACGCCACCGAACCACCCGTGAAGAAGAAGAGAGAGCTTCCACCAGGATGGAAAGAAAATGAAGCCAAGACATCTAAGGGTGTTGTCACCTCTCGGCTAGTACCTGGCATGAAGAGTACAATCATTCAGGAGATTCCAGAGGCCAGAGCAGATACTAGAACTAAATCTGGAAAGGTTCTTTTGAGTCAGGAACAGACGCAAATTCTGGAGCTAGTCGAAAGCGGAAAGAGTCTATTTTATACGGGCAGTGCTGGTGAGTCTTCAAGCGTCCTTTGTTCTGCCATGTTTTGTTCATCATTCCGTAGGTACGGGAAAGTCAGTGCTATTGAGGGAGATCATCAAGACATTAAAGAGGAAGTTCGGAAAGAATTCCGATGTAATAGCCATCACTGCTTCCACTGGTGCGCGTGTATATCGTCAATGCACTTCTCTTGTGACTGATTTTGACCCACAGGCATTGCTGCTTGTAATATTGGAGGTGTCACTATTCACTCCTTTGCGGGCATTGGGCTTGGTGCCGAGGGAGCCAAAGAGTTGGCCAGTAAGGTTAGAAAGAATAAGAAAGCGTCCGGGAGATGGGCACGTACCAAGGTCCTAATCGTTGATGAGGGTAAACTCATGTCGTCTCTTTACTTGTAGCGAGACTAACGACAAGAGCCAGTTTCTATGTTAGACGGAGACCTGTTCGACAAACTCGCAGAAATTGGTTCTATTCTTAGAAAAAATACCAAACCCTTCGGAGGTATCCAGGTAAAACATGAACGCCTTCCCAGCCGAAACAGGATTGACGATGTTTAATAGCTTATCGTCACGGGCGATTTCTTTCAACTACCCCCAGTCACTAAAGGTTCCAGCGGATCTGTCAAATTTGCTTTCGAGGCCAAGTTTTGGCCGGAGATAATCGAAAGAACTTTTAATTTGACCAAAGTTTTTCGACAGAGGGATCAAGGTAGTTGATCTTACTTATTTTGCATCATTCTATGCTCACGCGCCCCTTTAGAGTTTGTGGATATGCTGAACGAAATGCGGTTTGGTAAACTATCGGCCAAGTCCATTGCGAGGTTCAAGCAATTATCAAGGCCCATTGAATACGATGACGGACTAGGTCCCACAGAACTGTAAGTACATTATACTACATAATATTCTCGTTTGACTTTCTCACATATTCCCAGATTTCCTCGGCGTGAAGAAGTCGACCGTTCCAATGGCACTCGCCTTCTTCAACTTAAAGATGAAGCGGATGTCATGTACAAGGCGGTCGACAGCGGTGCCGTGGAAGGTGAGCAGAGAGAAAGATTATTGAGCAACTTTATGGCCCCGAAGGTACTCAACCTCCGTTTGGGCGCTCAGGTAAGTGTTTTCCGCCAGCCTATTGATTTTACATTCTAATTCATGGTTAGGTTATGTTGATCAAAAATGTCGATGAAAACTTGGTTAACGGGTCCACGGGTCGTATCGTTGAATTTAGATACCCAGGGGACATAGACGACAAGGACGACCCCTCCTCAAAATCAGCCTCTTCGAAGGGATCATCTTCTACTTCAAAGACCACAAAGCAAAGGTACCCTGTAGTCGAGTTTTTGATATCTGGAGGTGGACGTGCAAAAGTCATGGTGACCCCGGAAACGTTCAAAGTCGAGTTGCCTTCGGGCGAAGTACAGGCTTCACGAACACAAGTGAGTACTAGAGCTATATGCTGCTTCGTCTATTAATCCTGGCCTTAGTTTCCCTTGATTTTAGCGTGGGCAATGTCGATTCACAAGTCTCAAGGACAGACTCTAGAGAGGGTCAAGGTTGACCTGGGTAGAGTGTTTGAGAAAGGTATGACATGCACTCCTTTATGCTAACTGGTGAACTTATAATGGGCTCCTAGGCCAAGCATATGTTGCCCTTTCTCGAGCTACCTCTATTGATGGACTACAGGTGTTGAATTTTGACGCTCGCAAGGTACGCTATTTGAGATTCTTGACAGGTCGCATAGCTTCTGATGCCCTCTTCTTATAGGTTGAAGCTCATCCGAAAGTAGTCCAATGGACGAGGACTTTGGAAACGATCATGTGCGAAGAGGTCGAAGAAGACGACGCGTCGTGGACATTGTAACGCGCCAACATCAAGCTTTCAGTTTCTCTTTCAGTTTCCCTTTCAATTCACGGTCTGTCATCGTCGAATCTCCTTGCTGCACGTCTGTATTGCAAGCTCCGGACTCCGCTTGCTTGTCCCCTATTACTGTACCTAGAGATGTAACATCACTAAGATTCTTTGTCATTGGAACAAGCACCGTCAGGAATGTATATACAAGAAATTTCGAGTTCACTTATAAGATAACAGGATAGCAAGTAGCAATGAGTACAGCTACATTGAAACACTTTTTGGAAACTCCTAGGAGCATTCAACTTCTTTCACCTCTCAGGACCAATTCTAGATGTGGACCTTTCTCATCTGCACCACTCAAGGGTTGATAGGACGTATCCAGATAGTTCGCACGGAACTCTGCTTTGGCCTGAACATTGGTACCGGTGCGTCGTTCATGATCTTTGATGACATCGGCGGTAACGTCCTCTGGACGATTGAAAGACTTCATGAGCTGGGGAAGTCCCAGTGGCAGAATACTTATCGCATCAAGTTACATCGGAGGCTCTTCAAGAACAAGCTGAGAAAAGAAATGCTTACTCTCCACGATCAATTTGCCAAAGGTGCCAAGTTTTCCCGTATGTTGTATGAAGGTCTTTGAGCGCCGGCATCTCGAGAGTGCTATCAACGCCGGACGGGATCCCAGGCTTGGCAATCATGGTAAGAAGACCTGAACAGATGTATCAAGATTATTGTTCAGGCGGAAGATACCACATACCGCTTTCAATCTCGTACTTGTGACTATGCCAAAGTTTTTTCTCCTCGTCGTCAAGCGTTCGAAACAGCTTCTCAGTTATGATATATTCAACGCCAATCAATCTCGCGGTAGGTTCATTAGAGTCGAAAACTATACATTGATGCAAATCGGCGCTCGTATTGTGTGTACAGTAATGGTATGCAGGCACTGCTGGTCGAGCAGTATCATGTGCGTATGGGTGTAAAGCACATAACGCTTGTTTGATGTTTGATATCGGTCTGAAGGAAAAGGCGGTTTGCTGGACGACGTCGAAAGCCTTGTCACCAAGGGACATCGGGTCTCCAGCAACTTGGGCGGACGGGTCATGAGCAAGCGCAGTTGTTGGTTGATTAGTTTCCATGCCTTGAAACTGCTTGGTGGGGAGTTAGTGCTTGAGTACTAGTTGAGCTTGAGGAGTAACCAAGGCATGCATATAAATATGAATCATGATGGTATGGATGACATGTATTAGCTCGTCAGAGAAGAATCTGACCTGAACGCGCCACGTCACGCGACGCACATAGCCTGTCTGGTACTAGTAGGTAAACCTAGCACTGTCTGGTGTTCAAATCAAATCGAATACTACTGCATCGCTCCCGGCTTCGATGAAGGAGGATGCTGGTTCACAGGCTAGACAGCGCAACCTGGGGTAGGTATGTAAACTCTTAATCGACTTAATGCCTTCACGTTCGAAACTAGCGCCGACTCAGGGGCCCTTGACTATGCAATGCATTCCTGGGATACAAACCACATGAAGGGGAGGCTGATATTCATCCTCGACACGGATCAAAGCAAGAGATCAATAACAACTCACGGCACAACAACCCGCATTCAAACAATTCAAGTTCAAAGGCAAGCCCTGGCCTAATTTTTCAAGTTTTTCCGACCATGATTATCGACCATGATTATCAGTTTTGTCTCGTTGTAACTGTAGAGAACTTTGTTTTCCTATTGGTCCATATTTTTCTCAAGCCCATGCTATGCATTTCTTCCACTCTTCTGGAATATGCTATGGTCCTGGCATTGACTGAATTCACATCACTTTCCCGAGGCAAGTACAAGTCAACAAGCCTTCTGATTCAGTCGTAGCATATGCTTGTCCGAGGTTTCAGAAACTTAAAAGGGCGTCCTCTTCGACCCAGATTTTGCTACCCAGCTCCTCCTAGCCAGTCCCTGTCTTTCTTTCGTTTCTTTCGGACCCGGTGTCTTTTTCTTTCGGCTTGACGCCACTACTTTCCTAGGCCCCTTTTCCTACTTTTCCACTTTCCTTTCAACACTTCACCACTTTAACGATGCGTTCCTCCGTTGTTGTTTTGTCTCTTGCTGCCATTGCTTTCGCCGTACCGACCCCCCAAATTGGTGGCAATGGTGGCAATCAGAATCAAGCAGGCGGTCAAAACGCTACGGGATCTGCAGGCGATGCACAGTCTTCTTTGACTCTAGACCCCAGAGTTCTCGCTACTGGATTCGCTAACGATGGTCAAGGTGGGCACATCTCTCTTTCCTTTTCGTCACCCATTATAACTGAGTTCTCTCTAATCCAGACGTCCAGCAACAAGGTAAAAAGAAACACCAGGGTCGAAATCCTCATTAACTCAATTTACTTTCTAGGCCAAGTTGCTTCACTGACTTCGGCGAACAATTTCATCAACTTTTGTCTCACACGTCCTGACCTCCCTATCACAAGTATGTATTCGATTCTTCTCTTGTGCAACTATCTGATACCGAGCAACGTACTTCAGATGGGAAGCAGATCGACACGGGTTCATGTAACCCCGCACCTATGGGTGTTCTACCGAGCGTTGACAATATGCCCAGTTCCAAATTCATTTTCCCAAAGAACGGTGTCGTTCTTCAAACAGGAGAGATTTTCACCATCACCATGGCTGTAAAGCAAATCGAGCTAGGAAACTTTGTCAACGCGAAAGAAAATTACTTTGCTGCTCCCCAACATCTGAATGCCGATGGCCAGATTATTGGGCACACTCATGTCACCATCGATCCTGTCCAATCCTTGAACGATTCTGCACCGACTGACCCTAAGAATTTTGCTTATTTCAAGGTGAGAGAGAATTCTTAAACACGACGAGCTCCCTTTTTCTGAATCTTTGCTAAGGGAGTCAATACCGCCGCGGTCAACGGTGTCGCAAGTGTTACTGTGGACAAAGGTTTACCAGCCGGGGTTTATCGCCTTGCCTCGATAAACGCAGCTGCAAACCATCAGCCCGTCTTGGTGCCCATTGCACAGCACGGCTCTCTCGATGACATGGTCTACGTAAGGGAACTTTTTACTTTGACTTTTCTGATTGGGCTCTGACGGTTATTTGTCTTGCAGTTCACCGTTGCCGATGATCCCTCCTCAGTCCCCGCTGGCTTCCCAGGGGGAAATTCTGCGCCTGCTGCTGGTGCCAACAACGCTCAGACAGGTGGCGCTGCAGGAGCTCAGGGTGGAGCCGCTGCTGGGACTGCTCAAGCTGGAACTGCCGCTGGTGGCAACAGCAACGGAAATGGAAATGGACAACAGGTACAACAGGGACAACAGGGACAACAAGGACAACAAGGACAGAATGGGCGGAACAGGCAGCAGGGACAACAGAGACCACAAGGCCAGGGTGGATTTGGTGGATTTGGTGGCCGCTTTGGAGGCCCTCGTAAGATTCTTTTCTGATTTATTCGCTTTGAAGGAGTCGTGGCTGCTATTTATTATTAACGTTGTAAAAAGATCTGCCCCACTATTTGATTCTTTGGGGTTTTTCTATTACTGACACTAAATGTGCAATACTATCAAGCGCAAATAACGATCTGCATAATGAATGTAGTCACTGGCTTACGTTTGTGAATCGGCTTGAGTGTCGTGTGTCACCGAGGCCTGGGGTTTAAGACGAGCCGGATGTGGTCGAGTCTGAGGTTATAAACTGTGATAATAATATTTATCAACCAGTGATTGATACTTAGTTTACAGGTAACAGCTACTTTGGGATGAATTTAAACTTGTTGAGGTTCAACATGAAACTTGCAGACAATCGTAAAGAAAGAGCAGCGATGTTCATCGGAAGCTCGGAGCTACTACGCAATGTCTCGAAGGATATCGGCACTGACGCGAGGAGGCAACGAATCCCTGGCAGAATCGTTGAATGGATTTCCGGTAGAGCGTAATTGGAATTACATGCTATGAGATTGAAAGTATCAGATAAAATCTTTGCCGAATCATCCGCAGCTTCACGGCTGTTCATCTATTGCCTCTCCAGAGAGAAACGTCAGATAAACTGAAGGCGAATACGAATCCCTGGCAGAATCGTTGAATGGATTTCCGGCAGAGCGTAATTGGAATTACATGCTATGAGATTGAAAACTTTGCCGAATCAATCCGCAGCTTCACGGCTGTTCAACGTTCATCTATTGCCTCTCCAGAGAGAAACGTCAGACGAATGCACATAAATATGGACTACAATCCTTTCCAGCTCTACAACTCAACGTACTCAACTCGTGTCGAACTACTTGAAGCTCCACAACTTAACCTCGATTGACATGGCTATCAGCACCTCTCCAGTCTTGATTGTAGGTCTTATGCTGCCTCTCTCTCAACTTCTTTTCGAACTTTAGTTTACTGTATATGAACAGGTCGGCGCAGGTCCTTCAGGTACCTTCAACCACATCGCACTTTTCAGTCATTTCTCATCCAGCTACTTTTCACGTAGGTCTCGCTCTTGCTCTCACCTTAACTCGCAACAGCATCCCTGTGCGGATTATCGAGAAGCAGTCCAAATACCAGGTAGGACAGAGAGGCTGTGGGATTCAGGTCAGTAACTGCCGGGATTGTCAGAGACGCTAGACTAACTAACACTGTGATGTTCTTTGCTTACTTATTTTCAACAGTGTCGGACTATTGAAGTCTTCAAACTCTTAGGCATTCTGCCGGAGATCTTGAAGGCTTCTGGCCCGGCTTCATCTCTTCAAGTCGAGCAATGGGCTCCTGGAGGTAAAGAACCCGAAAGAATTGTCGAAATATCATCGTTTGTGGAGGATACTCCCTCCCGACCATATGTAAGTTACAGCTCTCGCCTTCTGACCGCGTGTATTAAGGACATTCATCTATAGAGCAGCCCCCTTATGCTGGGACAAGACAGGCACGAGCACATACTTCGTTCTGTGCTAGAAAGGGATTACGGCTGTAACGTGGAACTTGCCACCGAGCTTGTCTCCTTTGAGCAACACGCCGACCACATCGAAGCTCGGATATCGAAGACCATTAACGGACAAGAGGTTTCTGAAACTGCGGCGTTTGCGTATCTTATCGGTGCAGATGGTGCTCGCTCCGTAGTTCGCAAGCAGTCCGGTCTGACCTTCCTCGGCGAATCTATCCCATCCGTGTCGATGGTAACAGGCGATATGCACATCAAAGGAATCGATAAAAAAGTACTTGTTCCTTCTGTGTTGAATACGTACATGAGAGCTCATTATCTGTCTTAAAGTGCATGCGGACGTGGGGGGCACCTTCAACTAATGGTGACGGAGTGTATGTCTTCCGAGTTATTTAACAAATACTTTTTTCTCACCTTTTAATCATGATTCAGTTCGGTTTCTTTGCGGCCTTGTGAAACAGATGATAATCTCTTCAACTTCTACTTTACGGGTAACGAGGAAGCTAATAAGAAGGTCCTCTCTGGCGGTCGTGATGCTGTCATCCAAACCATAAAAGAAATCACCGGAAGGGCTGAACTACAATTCGGAGAGCTCATTTGGTTAAGCTTGTGGCGGTGAGTTCTCACAAAGTCTCGGAGAGATGCAGGCTTTCTCAATTCGTTTAATTAGACCTAATATCCGTATGGTCAATAAATTCGGAGAAGAAAGAGTCTTTGTTGCTGGCGGTAAGTTGTTTTCCATTTTCCTAAAGAAACCGAACTCAGAAAATTCTTATTTAGACGCTGCTCATGTGCACAGTCCCACCGGCGGACAGGGAATGAACTCTGGTGTACAGGACTCCGTAAGTTTCATTCAGCTTTTCCCATTCATTATCTACTGTCGTAGCCCTTTCTGAACTCCTCTTCTAGTTCAACCTCGGCTGGAAACTATCCCTTGTTTATAAAGGTCTCGCACCCCACTCCCTTTTGGATTCTTACTCCGATGAGCGTCTACCCGTCATTGCAACCATGCTAAACAAAACGACCGAACTTTTCCACAAGGCGTTCGGTTCTCAAGGACGAGACGGATGGGTCCGGGGGTATGAACTTAGACAGTTCGGAGTGAATTATAGAGGCAGTCCGATTGTTATCGACCAGAAATACACCGAGGTGGAGGAAACTTCTGATCCTTACCGTTCCGGTGACGATGGGAGTGTGCGGGCTGGAGATCGAGCACCTGATGCTCCTGGGCTGGTGAAACTGTCATCGAGCGCTGAGGTATCGAAGGATAAGGACGCGTTAACGTTCTTTGACATGTTCAAGCCTTCGTCTCATACCGTGATCGCATTCGCTGGAGAGCGACCTGCAGAAGAAGTCGATGCGATATTGGCGACAACGACAGCCTACCCCGAGGGGTCGATCCAGACAGCTGTTGTATATCCTCGAACTCCTACCAACACCACTTCGTCCGCCAACTATCTTCTCGTCGATCGTGATGGCCATGCGTACAAAGGCTACGTCGTCTCTGAAAGCGAGATCTCTGTTGTTGTGGTTCGACCTGATGGCTACATCGGTGCTTTAGTATTCCAGCCAGAGGGGTTGAAGTCCTACTTTTCAAAGATCTTTGCGTGAAGGATTGATTCCTTTTTTTTGCGAGCTTGACCCCATGCATACATCTACTTTTCTCCAAAAGAATCGGAAACTCATTTATTTCAAAGATAGCAGCACCATCTATACATCGTTTGCATAACTTCCCTTTATCATATCATTAGATAGATATATATAGTGTTACTTATTTGAATGCAATCTCGAGTTTATCCTCTTCTACTTCTTTGCTGTCAGAGTCACTGCATCATCACTGCATCATCTCAGGTCAAGTCCCAACAATTGTTATTTTCTATTGGCGGACAGTACTACAGCCGTTCAGATAAGCCGCACCCCTTTTTCTGTAAATAGTTCACAGATCCATACATCGATCGCTCTTCCCTTTTATTTGCATACTTGGTTCGAATGTCATATCCTCCAGTCGTTCCCTCTCCTCCTGACCATATCACATATGCATTAAGAACCAGCTTCTAATTCAACTCCGACGTGTCGACCGTCGACCGTCGAACCAATCTCAGTGTGTGAAAAAAAACCGCACCGACAATATTACACAGAACTAATTGAATAATACAGCAATCCTTCGGACACTTACTACACAAATATCCAGGTATCACTTCCCTCATTGGAGATGATGATGGTAGGTCGATACTCCTTAATAATTCAGTACATGTCACGAACTATAATAAATGTTTTTCGGCATTCGAATGTCGTCAGACTAGCGAGCCGTTAGGAAGAGGATTTTGAGCATTGGCATTTAGTCTGAATGATTGTGGATCGGGATCAGGATTTTGAGCTCGGCGGTGACTCGTGTCCTCAAGAAAGCGTCTATCTCTTTCTAAAATCTGTCACACCTCTAAAATTAGTTATCTTTACTACATCAAGTGAGAGAATCATGCACACCAGCACGATATCGGGCATGAGCCAATCACAGAATAATTTGACATCTGTATAGACTAAGGGGTTCGGAGAAACGTATGCAGCGTAGAGTATCCCAGCAGGAGTCTCAAGTAAAGCAGAGTAAGCGCCATTAACCCAACGAGTATGGAACTCGTCGGGTCCCAAATAGCTTATCCCGCTAACTTGTCTACTGTGTCGATATGACCAGGCATCAAAGTAGACAGATGAAGCATGACGGAAAAGAGGGTTCCACGAGAATAAAACCCGCCGTACAAGCATCTCTACAAAAACCCTGCTGGAGAGGGGTAGACGAGGCCACAAGAAGTTCAAAGCAGCGAGGCAGAGGGCAAGGACAAAGCTGGCTGTCTGGGAGTCAAACATCAGACGAACAAGAATAATAGAGTCAAATAGACCGTATAAATACAATCACTAGAGCGTGGCGCTGCGTGGTAGTTTCAAATTGGAATGCAGAGTTCGTGAACTTGTACGTACTCACCTCCGAACTTGACCATAGGCATAATCTGCGATCGGTATACTTACATGCTTTGCATGCATGCAGACATTGATTCGAAAGACACAGCCTTAACGACTATGATCATGTCTGATGCAGTTCACAATGGGTACTGGTGCAACTCGGAAGACTTACGAGAGGGCCGACTAAGTACTCACAGTACGAGGTTCCTGATTTGGAAGACAGGCCAACTGCAATACCTTTTTAAACCAACGCGCATTTCCAAATTTCGCCTGCCTCCTGCGAACAGACTGAGACTGACGATATGCACTAGACACTCATCGTCTCAGTTCAGTGCCGTAGCCGCACGCCGGCTCTTGATGACATAATTGATGTGGTCATATTTGGCTAGACCCCTTGGTGTATATCACTGCGAATAAGCATTGCCTTGTTAATCAGGACTCTGAAGGCTCTACTCTTCTTATGTCGTGAAGAATCCGCGTCCTCGCCATCCAGAGTTGATAATTGCAAACTTTTCTGTGGGATGATACCGTGACAGAGTCCGAGTCATTTTTGCCTCTGCGATCACGATCGATGTTATGCTCAGTGCACACTTTGTGTGTGTGTGTGTGTGTGTGTCAAGTATCATGCAGACTCATTCCGTCAAGAGGAGAAAGATTTCCATGTAGTGATGTGCCGGCTGGGGCTTTGAGCCCTGGGCCGACCGGAGCCGGGCCTGATTGAGCCGGGCCCAGCTTGAGCCCTTGATCTGGCCCAGAGGGGCCCAGGGCTCAGGTTTCAGATTTTTAAAGCCCTGGGCCGGAGGCTTGAGCCGGGGCTTGGTGTGCAAGTAATTACCCATGAGAAATTTATTTTAGACCAGAAAAAAGTGTTCGAATTGGTGATATCTGAGAGAGAACATACCTGAATGATTTTTCTATGTGAATAATAGTGCTTCTAAGGTTAATTTTGATGTACTAACAGATGTGTTAAGGAGATGAAGTGACTCGAAATTTATTGGTGGCACCATGTTGTTGCCTTTTCATGAGACATTTATTGTCAAAATAATTTATTCTTTGGTTGGTATTAGTAATATCGAGAGTTTGGGTCAAAAACTAAGTGTCTTAATCAAGATCACAAACAGCTTTGGCAACACTACCAGGCCGGGGCTTAGGCCTGAACCGGGCTTGAGCCAAGCCTGAGCCTGCATGTAGGGCCCGGCTTGCACCATAGGCCGGGCTTGAGCCAGGCCCTAGCCGGGGCAATTGAGCCGGGCCGGAGCCGTCACATCACTATTTCCATGGTTCCCGAATCCCCTCCGTCGGCTAGATATTCCCTGATACTTCTATACTACGGCTGAGTGTATTTGATGCACGCACCAAATTACTGCGATCTGCTCACTGTCCGTAACTCGCAGTCAAGCCATTATTCAACTTCATACTAGCATTTGTGATCTTGATTAAAACACATCGTGTTGAGATCCCCACATTCGTTGAAAAGTACCAGCAACTAACCCTTGCTTCGCACGGATTACTTACAATGAAAAATAACAGTATACTTATAGGATTCAGCTACAGTACGGTGCCTCTCTCGCCACCGTCGAGCTGTGCCGGTGGCTTTGAGGTACACCTGTTTGAGGTACACCTGTGTGACTCTTCAACTTCAAACTTCGAATACTAAATGAAAAGCTTCTTCTTACAGGTAGAATGTGTATCAACTTGATCATGATTGTCATACTGTCACTCCCATCTCCCTTTCCACTCCTCTATTATTACTTACACTGAAACAGAATAGTCGGCCCCATCTAGTTCTTCTTTCATCTCCTTGCCAGTCCTTTGCCATCCCTGAGCCCCATTTCGTGAACTACCACCTCATGACCCAGTTCCTATCCGATCATGATCATATCCAGGCTGCAACTTACCAGTTATTCATCCATTTCAGCTCTATCTCTATGTTTATTCTAAGTACTATCACTTCAAACTTTCTTCATTTGACATTTGGTAACATGAAGTCTCTGCCAAAATTCAAATCTAGTATCTCTCTTGTTCCATCATACCACTCCCCTCGTCATTCCAGTTCCCTTTGACCCTGACCTGATGTGGAATTTTCATTTCCTCATCCCTTCATCCCCAGTTCACATTTCATGGTTCCCAACAGTTCGAAATGGGCCCGGTTTGTGTACCCTTGCTCCTCTTGCATTCCGCACCAGTTACAAATGTACATAGACACTGCGCACAATAGTTTTTTAGACTCGAGCCACCCGCAAGAGTTGTGATGACAGTCGATCACACCGTCGGCGAATGATCGACTGTCATCAAAGTCTTACAGAGGCGGCTGGTTCGAGTTTAATAATTTTTAGACACGAAGTCTTCTGATAAATAGTAGCCTTCTCCCAAAATACTTTGTTCATAGTAAGCACATCTACGCGCGCATGGTAGAAAATATTGTTTGCAATAAATGACGGATGAGTGGTGGACTGTAAATGACATTCGTTACTCTAAGCTGATTGATGAGGTCTAAGTAAGTGTGTAAAAGTATGTATATACTCAATTAATAGACATGAATAAATCGTCGGTGTAAGTATGCGTAAGTATACTTTTCTTTTCCTCTTACGGGAGGGCGTAACCGTTATTGAATTACAGATACGCTCTCGCGCTCCTCCGTGCCATCTGACGACAAAAAAAAGGAAAGAAAAAGGGATTGATTCAGCAAACAGGAGGGCAAAAAAAAAGAGAACATGACCAGTTCAAAGACATACCTCAACCACCTTCCACCCACCAGTCAACTCATTCCCTAGCTCCTCCTCCATCCTTGTAAGAACAGCAACGTATATACATTGCTCAACCCTATCCTCAGCACCCACCATCACCTCTCCCGTCTTGGCATTCCGGAACAACAAGACTTCTTGCGTGCTGAATTGGATCACGAACACCGGGATGTTATTGTCCAAAATTTTGCCAGCGGACACCTAGAGTTTGAAAGAAAAATATTATTCATGGTAAACACTTGGAAAAAAAAAGGGGAAGGGAAATGTGGCACGTACATCCACCTGTCGAATATCCAAAACCTTACTATCGCTAATAAGTCCTTGCTTGAGATATTGTTCCATAGTCGCCCAAAGCACATTATAAGTCTATAAAACGAAGTAATTCATCCATCAGTATCGCACCACTCACAAAACCCTCGTTTTTAAATAAAAGAAGAGAAAGTGACACTCACTCCTTCCCCACACCAAGCCCTCAACGCCTCCTGATCTGCCGAAAGATACGCATCCACCACCTCCGGAACGATATACTCCCTCAACTCCCTCTCAAAACTCTCCGTACTAAACGTCGGATCCAACGTCTTCATCAGTTTCACCACCTGCGCATTCTCGTTCTCCTCGAACCACGACCCGATCGTTTCCGTCACAGACCTCACGGAAGAAACCAACGGGTTCTCCGATTCGTCATAAGATTGACGGAGTTCGACGAATTTACGAAGGACGGGGTTTGTCTCTTTCAGTTGGTTCCAGCGTTCTTGACGAGGGGAATCTTTATGAAGGACGACGGAGGAGCCAGCTCTATGGGTGGATTGATATAGTATAAGTTCATTGATTAGCTATCAGGATATCGGGAAAAAAAAAACACGTAAAAGCAATAAGAGGTGAGGGAGAAAAGGAAGTAAAAAGAAAGCAGGAAAAAAGTTATACTCACTCAGGATCAGCCACCACCCTCTTCGACGCGGGTCCAAGTCCTCCATCTTTCCCTGCCTTCTCCAACCTCTTCTGTCTCCTCAACCTCCTAGCTTCTTTCTCCTCAAACCCAGCATGTTTCGCGCTCCCACTGTCGTCCAACGCGTCTACGAGCGTTTCAGAGAGCGCTTTGTAAGCAACTGTTTTCCGTATCGGTTCTGTCGATTTCTCAATCGTGGAAGAGACAGCAGCGGAGGCTCGGGATATCTGTAAAAAGAGAGAGAGAGAAAAACCGTGTGCAACAATGAGAGAAGGGGTTAAGGGAAAAAAGAGTAAAATGAACATACCGCACGCATAACCTCACTCTCTTCCATTGTCTTCAGTGCTTCTGACACGGCATCACCGACTTTCACACCGGCTTTCTTAAGCTCATCTGCAGCAGCTCGTAGACGAGGGTTTTCCTTGATACTGGCAGAAAGCTAAACAATCGTATGTTTTTCAAGTCTTAGTAAAAAACACAGTGCAGAAAAAGAGAGAGAGACGAAGACAAACCCTGGCCCGTTCATAAGCCTCCCTCGCCTTTTTCATTGCTTCCGAATCTTGAAACTTATCTACATCACCTTGAAGCTGTTTCACATTCTCCTGGAGCTCCCTGTTTTTCCTAAGCTCTTCTCTGAGTACTTCTACAAACGTTTGGAAAGGAGATTTCGGGAGTTCGTTGCGCCTTGACGAAGAAGAGTGGAAGAAGGCGGAGGTGATGAGCCGGGGAGCGTGTTGTTGTTGTTGTTGTTGAAAACGCAGGGAGCGAGAGGAACGAAGGGCATTGCGCACAACAAGACTTTGGAGGTGACGAGGAAGCATTATAGGTGGTGAGGTAGTGCGTCGGACGTGTGCCGAAGACTGGGAAAAAGAAAAAATCCTCCGATCACGTGGTCGGTCTTTGACGAATACCCGGGTGTATACCGGCACTGCTGGCAAACTGGGCATTGAGAGCAGGTGTACAGGTATCATTAAGCCAATTACTACAGTAATCTATCCAAGGTTCATGTGTCTACTAGTTTTTGTTTTGGTTCTCGCGCAAGTTGGCCCAGACATCCTCTGTGGCGACCGCTATCCGTTCCTTCAGACTTCCGAAACTATCCAACGCAGGTCTGACATCCAAAGAAAACACTGGGGAGCCATCTGGTAGCGGTGGGGCAGAGTAGTAGTCAATGACATAGCGGACCTCCTCACCGGTCTTTGGACGTCTCACTATCCAGTCGTGTCGGTCAAAAGGTGGCTCCGTGCTGATAATGAGGGGGGAAAAAGAATCAGAAACGGTGACGCTGTAGAAAGGCAACAGGCCTACGCACTTGAATCGCGAGGGAAGCAGCCACCCTGCTAGCATCCAAAAACGTGCTTTAGGGGACAGCTCACCGGGACGACCTTTGAACCGAGTTAAGTGAATATCAGATTCGGAACCGCTGAAATAAAACAATTCGTCAAATCACACTGGTACAAAAAGCGAGAAGACTCAGGGTAACGCACCCAGGCTGTCTTTTCTCCCATTTGAGTACCTCCTCCCATGCCTCCTCGTTCAAAAAATTGTGGATCTCGACCATGGTTTCCACATGCTCCTCAGGAGTCTCCCAACCCTTTCTTACCAATGCGTTGTAAAATTGCTGAGGCGAAGGGTATTCCCATTTCGCAGAACCATCGCGAGGTATTGAAGAGGTTGTTCGCTCTAGAGGAAGATCCATGGTCTGATCTGGAGCGCGAGATTGAGTGAGGGAAGGCATTTGATTGAGAGAGTTTATGGCGCCATGATCTACAGGACATTGAGCTGGTTTTTGGGCTGCCTTGAGGGCTTCGTGGTCAACGGGACATTGTGCAGGTGAAGACTTGTCGAGAGCTTGGTGGTCGACTGGACATTGGCGGGAGCTGGAAGTTGCGGGTGGTAGAGAACTGTGCGATACTGACTGACCCATGACTGTAGCTGCAAGATTGAAAGGCTCAGGATGACTAATGAAAATTTTTTGACCAGTGCATGTGACTATTTCCCGACGATCGACGTGATTAAAATTCCGCTGTATTCGTGACATCACTTGTGATCGACGACCCGAAATCTACGCACTGCTGGGAAGGATTGCTTCAACCGGTTCTTCCGGCTGGTTTCTGAGTCGACGACAACTGTGGAAGGATATATGGATCGATCCTACTCGATGCTTCACAAAGAGTCGAAGACTGCGGTACTGTCACTGATTAAAATTGATTGATACGGTTAACGCCGATTTCCGGATTTTAGATTTGCATCTCCGCCCCGAACATCCGCGTTGGATGCAGCCACCATCAGAACACGAAGACCTTCGACTCAGCTCCAGCGCGTTGAATTTGACTTTCAGTCTATACATGAATGGACATCGATGGACGACTCTTGCTGACGTTACTGTGGGAACCATGTGGAAGCTTTGGAGGCGGAAACCCTTTTTCGGCCACCTCAAGTTATTAATTCCCTCCATGTCACCAAATAATTCATATTGCCATATCCTCCATACCGACCCCACAAGACTCAAGTCTCTCGCTGATTCGGAAACTCTAGGCTCAGATCCCAAAGATTTCTCTTCTGAAACTCCCCACGACTTCCCGCACCTTCTTCGTTTCGATCCGGGTGCCTTGGGGATCCGTGTCGCCTGCATAAAGGTATTGCAAAAAGCAAAAGGAAATTGATCGGAAATATTTTTTGACCTTGTATAAAACCCATACCCAGTTAGCTGAAGAGAAGCTCACCTCTTCGGCCCCCACTCTCCCCCACCCCCCACTTTCCCCCAACTTTCTCGTCTCCGCACTTGCTCACCAGAAACAAACATGCCTGGAGGCCCAGTGTCCACCGGTGGTGGTATCAATGTCGAAAGCAAGGTATGTACTCAACTCAACTGTTCTCGTCTTCACTGTACTCCCAATCGATGCTGAACCGGTTTCTCCTCGTCCCTCTTCTCCCGTTATTTAGAACAAGATTGCCGGCATTTTGATGACCTCTTTCGCTGCATCCGCAGGTATCCTGTATGGCTACGACACCGGAATTATCAGCGGAGTTAAAGAAATGCCTTATTGGCTGCAAACATTCGGAAAGCCCACAGGAAATCCAAGCACTCCATATGCCATCTCCTCATCCACCGAATCTCTCGTCGTCTCGATCCTGTCTGCCGGAACGTTTATTGGTGCTCTCCTTGGTGCTCCAATTGGTGGTACGTATCCTCGATCCATCCAATCGCTCTTTATTCCTTCAGGAAATGATCGACCCACCCAATTTTTACTTCTCCTTTTTCGAGTGCAATTCATTGAAATTTGGTTTTTTCTTCTCTTTTTCAGATTACATTGGAAGAAAATGGGGAGTTGTCATCGGCTGTCTCGTCTTCGATGTTGGCGTGGCAATGCAGACCGCTTCTACCTCCATTCCATTGTTTGTAGGTTTCCCTCTTTTTCCGCACCGTCAACCAACTTGCTAAAAACACGTTCTATGTAGGTCGTCGGTCGTGTCTTTGCTGGTCTCGGTGTCGGTATTGTTTCATGTTTAGTCCCCATGTATCAGTCTGAATGGTAAGTGATCCTCTGTTCGTGAAATTAACTCCTTTTGTCGTAATCCGCATCTTTTCAACTTCTTTACCTTCGTTTCCTTCAGTGCTCCGAAATGGATCCGCGGCGCTGTCGTATCATTATACCAATGGGCGATCACCATTGGTCTTTTACTTGCTTCGATCGTGAACAACGCAACAAAAGACATGCAATCTCTTGCTGCTTATCGTATTCCAATCGGTATTCAGTTTGTTTTTGCTTTCATTCTTGCTGTTGGAATGGCTATTCTTCCCGAGGTAAGAGAAAAAAAGCATTATATTTTCCCTCTTTTTTTCTAATCTCTAGATACTCCTTTTTATTCTTCTTACGTAGTCCCCTCGTTGGCTCGTCAAACGCGACCGCTTCGATGATGCCGCCAAATCCCTCAGCCGTCTCACCAGTCTCCCCATCTCCGACCCAGCCGTGTCCCAAGAACTCTCCGACATTCGTGCTAACCTCGAAGCTGAACGTGCTCTAGGCGAATCGACCTACTATGACTGCTTCAAACCGAGCCACAACAAGATTTTCCTCCGCACGATGACAGGTATCTTTGTCCAAGCTTGGCAACAGCTCACGGGCATCAATTTCATCATCTATTATGGGACAACGTTCTTTAAGAACGCCGGAATGAGCAATGCGTTCATCATTACGATCATCATCAACGTGGTCAACTGTGTGATGACGTTGCCGGGTATTTGGGGTGTCGAAAGGTTCGGGAGGAGGACGCTGTTGTTGATTGGAGCGATTGGGATGACGCTTTGTGAATACATTGTCGCCATTGTCGGTGTGACAGTCTCGACACAGAATTTGGATGGACAAAAAGTGCTCATTGCATTTGTGTGCATTTACATTGTGAGTGGAACTGCTAGCACCTGCAAATTGGTTTATTTCGCGTTCTTCTGATGAAGATGGCTCTTTTTCCTGTTTTGATATTTTCAGGCGTTCTTCGCATCCACCTGGGGCCCTATCGCATGGGTTATCACTGGTGAAATCTTCCCTCTCCAAATTCGTGCCAAGGCAATGTCGATGTCTACAGGTAAGCATAACGGAAGAACCTCTTATCTTCTTCTCCGTATCATCTTCAAGTTTCGTCATATTGATCAAACTACACTTCTGTTTCACTCCTACCCTTCATTCAATTCACAATCTCTTCCGACTATAAAAAAAAAACCACAGCAAGTAACTGGTTATGGAACTTTGGTATCGGATACGCAACTCCCTATCTCGTGAACAACACCCCAGGATCTGCAGGTCTCGGTGTCAAAGTGTTCTTTATCTGGGGATCGACCTGTTTCTGCTGTATTCTCTTCACTTTGTTCTGTATCCCCGAGGTGAGTTTCCTATTCCGTATCTTGTGAAATTTTTTCGAATGATTCTTGGAACTTACCTACGTAACCACCTTTCCAATAAAAGACCAAGGGCCTCTCCCTCGAACAAATCGATATGATGTATCAAAACACTTGGCCTATGCACTCACTCAAGTATCGTCGTCAACTCAAGGAAGGAGCTATCGTCGATTCTGTTGTCGCAAAAGACTACGGGACGAAGGATATTCAACATCACGAGGGAAAGGAGACCGGGAGTGATGACCAATTGTCGGTGGCATGAGTTGCGGTTTTTTTTTCACACACTGAGATTTGGTTCGACGGTCGACGGTCGACACGTCAGAGTTGAATTAGAAGCTGGTTCTTGATGCATATGTAATATGGTCAGGAGGAGAGGGAACGACTGAAGGATATGACATTCGAACCAAGTATGCGAGTCTGTACAAATAAAAGGGAAGAGCGAGATGTATGGATCTGTGAACTATTTACAGAAAAAGGGGTGCGGCTTATCTGAACGGCTGTAGTACTGTCCGCCAATAGAAAATAACAATTGTTAGGACTTGACCTGAGATGATGCAGTGATGACAGCAGAAACGGAAGAAGTAGAAGAGGATAAACTGGAGCTTGCATTCAAATAAGTAATACTATAGTTTATCCGAGTCTAATGATATGAAAAGGGAAGTTATGTATAGATGGTGCTGCTATCTTTGAAATAAATGAGTTTCCGATTCTTTTGGAGAAAAGTAGATGTATGCATGCGATCAAGCTCGTAAAAAAAAGTAATCATTCCTTCACGCAAAGATCTTTGAAAAGTAGGATTTCAACCCCTCTGGCTGAAACACCAAAGCACCGATATAACCATCAGGTCGAACCACGACAACAGAGATCTCGCTTTCAGAGACGACGTAGCCCTTGTACGCATGGCCATCGCGATCAAGAAGAACATAATTGGCTGGCGAAGAGATGGTAGTGGACGTGGTGGTAGAATTTCGAGGATGTACAACAGCCGTCTGGATCGAACCTTTGGAGTAGGCTGTCGTTGTCGCCAATATCGCGTCGACTTCTTCTGCAGGTCGCTCTCCAGCAAATACAATCACGGTATGAGACGAAGGCTTGAACATGTCAAAGAACGTTAACGCGTCCTTATCCTTCGATACCTCAGCGCTCGATGACAGTTTCACCAGCCCAGGAGCATCAGGTGCTCGATCTCCAGCCCGCACACTCCCATCGTCACCGGAACGGTAAGGATCAGAAGTTTCCTCCACCTCGGTGTATTTCTGGTCGATAACAATCGGACTGCCTCTATAATTCACTCCAAACTGTCTGAGTTCGTATCCTCGGACCCATCCATCTCGTCCTTGGGAACCGAACGTCTTGTGAAAAAGCTCGGTCGTTTTGTTGAGCATGGTTGCAATGACGGGCAGACGTTCATCGGAGTAAGAATCCAAAAGGGAGTGGGGTGCGAGACCTTTATAAACAAGGGATAATTTCCAGCCGAGGTTGAACTAGAAAGGAGTTCAGAAAGGGCTACGACAGTAGATAGTAAATGGGAAAAGCTGAATGAAACTTACGGAGTCCTGTACACCAGAGTTCATTCCCTGTCCGCCGGTGGGACTGTGCACATGAGCAGCGTCTAAATAGGAATTTTCTGAGTTCGTTTCTCTTTAGGAAAATGGAAAACGACTTACCGCCAGCAACGAAAACCCTTCCTTCTCCGGATTTATTGACCATACGGATATTAGGCCTAATTAATCAAATTGAGAAAGCCTGCACCCCTCCAAAACCTTGTGAGAACTCACCGCCACAAGCCTAGCCAAATGAGTTCCCCGAATTGCAGTTCAGTCTTTCCGGTGATTTCTTTTATGGTTTGGATGACAGCATCACGACCACCAGAGAGGACCTTCTCATTAGCTTCATCGCTACCCATGAAGGTGAAATTGAAGCGATCATCGTCTGTTTCACAAGGCCGCAGAGAAACCGTGCTGGATCGTGATTAAAAAGTGAGAAAAAGGTATTTATTGAATAACGAAGACATACGGTCCACCATTAGCTGAAGGACCCCCCCATGTCCGCCAGTACTTTAAGACAGATAATTAGCTCTCATGTACATAGTCAACTATAACAGAGTAACACACCTTTTTATCGATCCCTTTGATGTCTATATCCCCCGTTACCATCGACACGGATGGGATAGATTCACCAAGGAAGGTCAAACCAGACTGCTTACGAACTACGGAGCGAGCGCCATCTGCACCGATCAGATACGCAAAAGTCGTGGTTTCCGAGATCTCCTTTCCATCAATGGTCTTCGATATCCGAGCTTCAACGTGGTCGGCGTGTTGCTCAAAGGAGACAAGTTCGGTGGCAAGTTCCACGTTACAGCCGTAATCTCTTTCTAGCACAGAACGAAGTATATGTTCGTGTCTGTCTTGTCCTAGCATAAGGGTGTTGTTCTAATGTTGAATGCGCTCAATATATGCGTTTAAAAAGCGAGAGTTGTAACATACATATGGTCGGGAGGGAGTATCCTCCACAAACGATACCATTTCGACAATTCTTTCGGGTTCCTTCCCTCCAGGAGCCCATTGTTCGACTTTAAGAGATGAAGCCGGACCAGAGGCCTCCAAGATTTCCGGCAGAATGCCTAAGAATTTATAGACTTCAATAGTCCGACACTGTTGAAGATAAGTAAGCAAAGAACATCACAGTGTTAGTTAGTCTAGCATCTCAGACAATCCCAGAAATTACTGACTTGGATCCCAGAGCCTCTCTGTCCTATCTGATATTTGGACTGCTTCTCAATAATCCGCACAGGGATGTTGTTCCGAAGTAAGGTGAGAGCAAGAGCAAGGCCTACGTGAAGTTAGCTGGATGAGAAATGACTGAAAAGCGCTACGTGTTTGGAGAGTACCTGAAGGACCTGCGCCGACCTGTTCATATACAGTAAGCCAAAGTCCGGAAACAAGTTGAGAGAGGCAGTATAAGACCCACAATTAAGACTGGAGAGGTGCTAATAGCCATATCAATCGAGTTGAGTTGTAGAGCTGGCAAGGGTAGTGGTCCATATTTATATGGCCTCGCCTTTTGACGTTTTTCTCTGAAGACGTACGACAGTCAGTGCAAACAGCCGTTAAACCGCGGATGATTCGGTAAAAGCCAATTTTATCTGATATTCAGTATCACAGTAATCCCAATTACGCTGTCGGAGTTTATGGCAGAAATCATTACTCCGCTTTTCCGAGCCCTCCGATACACGGTTTGTTAATCACTGCTCTTTTTTTATGGTTGTCTGCAAGTTGGTAACTCAACCAAGCCTTTCAGCTTCTACTTTCCACGTTGAAAGTGTTTTCGCCGTCTGAAGCCTTTCACGTCTTTTTCCTCTGCTGATAAACACTTGACACCTTTACCTTGCCTTGGGTGACATCTGTTGACAGAGATATCCGATACCATTTCAGGCCTATGTACTCCCTCGGATTGCGGCAATGGCATTGATTAATGCTCACTCAGATGAATACCCCGACTGTATGTACTATATTCAGCAGCAGTACTAGGTATGAATGCCAAGTAAACAAAGCTTCTGAAAAAATATCAGAACAAATTTAAGTGGCAACTTCCATTAAAGTTTTGGGTCTTATACCTGTTCTTCAGAGTCGGAGATGCTAACGGCGTCAAGAATTATCATAGTATATGTATCTACTGATATGACAAAGGGAAGTTGAGTGGTGCTGCTATTTTTGGAATAAATAAGTTTCGATTAGAGAACATGCGATCAAGCTCGTGAAGAAAAAAGGAATCAATCCTTCACGCAAAGATCTTTGAAAAGTAGGACTTCAACCCCTCTGGCTGGAATACTAAAGCACCGATGTAGCCATCAGGTCGAACCACAACAACAGAGATCTCGCTTTCAGAGACGACGTAGCCCTTGTACGCGTGGCCATCACGATCGACGAGAAGATAGTTGGCGGACGAAGTGGTAGTGGTAGGAGTTCGAGGATATACAACAGCTGTCTGGATCGACCCCTGGGGTAGGCTGTCGTTGTCGCCAATATCGCATCAACTTCTTCTACAGGTTGCTCCCCAGCGAATACGATCACGGTATGAGACGAAGGCTTGAACATGTCAAAGAACGTTAACGCGTCTTTATCCTTCGATACCTCAGCGCTCGATGACAGTTTCACCAGCCCAGGAGCATCTGGTGCTCGATCTCCAGCTCGCACGCTTTCATCGTCACCGGAACGATAAGGATCAGAAGTTTCCTCCACCTCGGTGTATTTCTGGTCGATAACAATCGGACTGCCTCTATAATTCACTCCAAACTGCCTGAGTTCGTATCCTCGAACCCATCCGTCTCGTCCTTGAGAACCGAACGCCTTGTGGAAAAGCTCGGTCGTTTTGTTGAGCATGGTGGCGATGACGGGTAGACGTTCATCGGAGTAAGAATCCAAAAGGGAGTGGGGTGCGAGACCTTTATAAACAAGGGATAGTTTCCAACCGAGGTTGAACTAGTAAGGAGTTCAGAGAGGACTACGACAGTAGATAATGAATGGGAAAAGCTGAATGAAACTTACGGAGTCCTGTACACCAGAGTTCATTCCCTGTCCGCCGGTGGGACTGTGCACATGAGCAGCGTCTAAATAAGAATTTTCTGAGTTCGGTTTCTTTAGGAAAATGGAAAACAACTTACCGCCAGCAACAAAAACTCTTTCTTCTCCGAATTTATTGACCATACGGATATTAGGTCTAATTAAACGAATTGAGAAAGCCTGCATCTCTCCGACACTTTGTGAGAACTCACCGCCACAAGCTTAACCAAATGAGCTCTCCGAATTGCAGTTCAGCCCTTCCGGTGATTTCTTTTATGGTTTGGATGACAGCATCACGACCGCCAGAGAGGACCTTCTTATTAGCTTCCTCGTTACCCGTAAAGTAGAAGTTGAAGAGATCATCATCTGTTTCACAAGGCCGCAAAGAAACCGAACTGAATCATGATTAAAAGGTGAGAAAAAAGTATTTGTTAAATAACTCGGAAGACATACGTTCCGTCACCATTAGTTGAAGGTGCCCCCCACGTCCGCATGCACTTTAAGACAGATAATGAGCTCTCATGTACGTATTCAACACAAAAAAAATAAGTACCTTCTTATCGATTCCTTTGATGTACATATCGCCTGTTACCATCGACACGGATGGGATAGATTCGCCGAGGAAGGTCAGACCAGACTGCTTGCGAACTACGGAGCGAGCACCATCTGCACCGATCAGATACGCAAACGCCGCAGTTTCAGAAACCTCTTGTCCGTTAACGATCTTCGATATCCGAGCTTCGACGTGGTCGGCGTGTTGCTCGAAGGAGACAAGCTCGGTGGCAAGTTCCACGTTACAGCCGTAATCGCTTTCTAGCATAGAACGAATTATGTGCTCGTGCCTGTCTTGTCCCAGCATAAGGGGGCTGCTCTATAGATGAATGTCCTTAATACATGCGGTCAAAAGGCGAGAGCTGTAACATACATATGGTCGGGAAGGAGTATCCTCCACAAACGATGATATTTCGACAATTCTTTCGGGTTCTTTACCTCCAGGAGTCCATTGCTCGACTTGAAGAGATGAAGCCGGGCCAGAAGCCTTCAAAATTTCCGGCAGAATACCTAAGAATTTGAAGACTTCAATAGTTCGACACTGTTGAAAATAAGTAAGCAAAGAACATCACAGTGTTAGTTAGTCTAGCGTCTCTGACAATCCCGACAGTTACTGACCTGAATCCCACAGCCTCTCTGTCCTACCTGGTATTTGGACTGCTTCTCGATAATCCGGACAGGGGTACTGTTCCGAAGTAAGGTGAGAGCAAGAGCGAGACCTACGTGAAAATTAGCTGGATGAGAAATGACTGAAAAGTGCGATGTGTCTGAAGAGTACCTGAAGGACCTGCGCCGACCTGTTCATATACAGTAAGCCAAATTTCGGAAACAAGTTAAGAGGGGCAGCATAAAACCTACAATCAAGACTGGAGAGGTGCTAATAGCCATGTCAATCGAGGTTAAGTTGTGAAGCTTGAAGCAGTTCGACACGAGTTGAGTACGTTGAGTTGTAGAGCAGGAAAGGATTGTAGTCCATATTTATGTGCATTCGCCTTCAGTTTATCTGACGTTTCTCTATGGAAAGGCAATAGACGAACAGCCGTGAAAGCTGCGGATGATTCGGCAAAGCCAATTTTATCTGATTATTTTTAGACTTTCAATCTCATAGCATGTAATTCCAATTACGCTCTACCGGAAATCCATTCAACGATTCTGCCAGGGATTCGTTGCCTCCTCGCGTCAGTGCCGATATCCTTCGAGACATTGCGTAGTAACTCCGAGCTTCCGACGAACATCACTGTTCTTTTTTACGGTTGGCCGCAAGTTTCATGTTGGACCTCAGCCAAGTTCATCCCCAAAGTAGCTGTAAACTAAGTATTGATCGCTGGTTAATACTTAGTTTGTAACCTCAGCCGACTCGCCTTGAACCTATAAACACATGTTGAGTGCCTAGTATATATCGTCAGTTTGCTTACAGGAGACTAAGTATCTTAAACGGCCTCTATGACACGCGACACTCAAGCCGATTCACGAACGTAAGCCAGTGACTAGTAACTACATTCATTATGCAGATCGTTATTCGCGCTTTATAGTAGTGCAAGTAATAGAAAAAACCCCAAAGAATCAAATAGTGGGGCAAATCTCTTATCACAACGTTATCTTCTAATAATAAATAGCATCCACAAAGCGAATGAATCAGAAACGAATCTTACGAGGGCCTCCAAAGCGGCCACCAAATCCACCAAGTCCACCCTGGCCTTGTGGTCTCTGTTGTCCCTGCTGCCTGTTCCACCCATTTTCTATATCGGTTTTGTGTAACGCTGGTTGGGTTATATACTCTATGTATTCCAATGCTGGCAATGAGGACTGAACTCAGTGATATGACCCTTACAGATAACTGGGTATCCTTGTGAGAATTGATTCAGATAACCATTCCTAAATGCAACCACAATTCATGATAATAATACAATCTTATACAGAATACAGAATTTCCTTCGAAGCAGGTAACCACCTTTCATCAAATAATATCGTACACTAGATTTCTTGACATATTTTTTCTTTCATTCCCCCTTCCCAACTTTAACCACGATTCCAGTCCAAGTCCTTCTCTTCTGCAAACCCACAGTTCAGAAGATCGGCAACGACAATCGTAATTGAAATTACAACCCCAATCCCTCCAACACAATCTTCACACCCCATGCCCCCGGATCCGGCACTTGTTCCTCCTTCAGCCTACTTCCTTCAACGTAAGCACTCCTCCCCGCTTTTGCTTCCAACTCCCTCGTCTTTTCTGCTGCCTCCTTCGCTCTTTCCACAGCTTTCCCCCAAACCCCAGGATCGACAACATCCGATTCAGTCTTTAGATCTGGTAACGCATCCACAAAAGCAGCCAAAGGATCCACGAGTGTCCTCGAAGGAGGTCTCGCTTTAGTATAAGTATACAATTTCTTCAAAGCATTTTTAAGCGCATCGATCCACATCGCACCGGTCACCTCTTTCACACCTTTTCCTGTCGCTTGGGACCGTTGAAGCTCTTGAGCCAGAGCCGAGAACCAGATCGAATACAAAGCGCCGGAGGTGCCACCCATTTTTTCTTCGGCGATGGAAGCGATCTGGATCACGGATCCTACGACATCTTGACCGGAGATCTGAGAAGATTTGATAGAGGCTAGGACGGCGGAAGCTCCTGCGTGGAGGGTGAGACCGCAATCACCATCTCCGGCTATGGAATCGAAAGATGTGATTTGTGGTTCAGCTGCAATGAGGGCTTTGCAAGCAGATTCGAGGGAGGAGAGGAAGGTAGAGGGAGTGGGAGCGGGAAGCGGGGTATGAGTTGGTTTTTGAGTGGATGTGGCTGAAGTAGGAATGGAGAGGGTAGGTTCAGCTGGTGGAGGGACGCGAGAGCTGAACTTCCATCCTGGAGTAGAGGAAGGATCATCGATAAGGGAGAGAATGAGAGGAAGATCGGGTTCGTTAGTTCCACCAGTGGGTAGGAGAAGGAGAGTTATAGAAAAACCGGGCATGTTGAGTGATGTCATGAAACTACCGGAAAGAACGCGTTCAATAGCAATACCGCGTTTCAAGAGTGCGGATTTGGATTCAGTGACGATTCCGGATAGTTCGAGTTCGGAGATTCCTCCAAGGTTGTTTAACAAGAGAACGACTTTATCCTTTCCGGAACCTTGGAAGGGGACGAAAGCACGTTCCTTGTCGTCTTGATTAATGAGGAGATCAAGGAGTTGAGACATAAGTTGGGAGAGGGGAGGAATTGGAGAAAGGTGTTGGTGGCCAGGTTCGTTATGTATACCCATGCCGATTTCGATTTCGGAAGTTGACAGGTGAGATGATGGTGCACCTGTTCCTGGGACCTGAAAGAATAAGATTAGATACGGATATTCGGAAAAAGCGGAAAAAGGAAATTTAGAGTTTCCGATGGGTGAGTTAGGTAGATTTACACGATCCCACATCGTGGATAATGGAAAGCACATACATGGCAGTGCTCCAAGCCGACTCCGATCGTAGCGACTCGGCTTGCCGTCCATTGGGCAATGTTGTATACGTCTTCGAGGGAAGCACCCCGGTGAGCTAGTGCACCTGCGATCTTATAGACGAGACAGGTGCCAGCGAGACCACGTCGTCCGACAATGTTTCCCTGAGATCGACCGACTGCGACGTCGTCTCCGACAATGACAAACTTGACGCGATCTGCGAATTGGGCGTGAGAAGCGGCGTACTGTTCTTTGGCAAGACCGAAGTTAAGCACATCGCCAGTATAGTTCCTGGAAAGAGATGAGATTAGAGGAAGAAAAGGGAACCAGGTCCAGCTGGATGTTACTTCACGATAATCACCGTGCCCTTGTCGTTGTGAACGAGATCGATTGCGCGACGGACTTGACTAGCATTTGGGGAAGCAAAAACGTTCCCACAGACGGCAGCGGTGAGTATACCTTGGCCTACAAATCCGCTATGAGAGGGCTCGTGGCTAAAAAGCTAGTGTGAATGGATGGGGTAGTGAATGGATCGGAGATGATACTGACCCACTTCCGCCTCCACAGACGAGAGCGACTTTGGAATGATCCTGGTTTGTGACATGGACAATCTTGTTGTCTTTGTCAAAAGATAGAGCTGGATTGACAGCACAAAGACCAGCCAATGAATCGACTACAAGAGACTCTGGATTGTTGAGGATGTGTTTCATGGCAGAGATGCGAGCGGAAGGAGCGGGCCGTTGACAGCCGGTGTGACTGTGGGTGTTACGCGTCGGTTTTGATCTCGACCACTGGCATGAGCTGTGAAAGAAAACGCAAAAGACACGAAAACGACGATCCTCTCCAGAATTCAAAGAGGAACAGCCCAATTATGCCAGAATCTGCCCTTCCGCCTCCTCAAAAGGTTCGTATTATTGATGACATCCAGCAACGTCCAATGGCCCTCGGCCAGACCTGGTACCTCGTCGACCACGAATGGTTCCGCAGGTGGCACTCAGCTTGCTCGGGCGACATGAGCAAAGAAGGCCCTGTCGCAGAGTCTGATCTCGGTCCCGTTGCCACTGCTCCTCTTCTCGACGACTTCGGCAATCTCAAGTCTAGTCTCACCGAGGGTATCGATGTCGACTATATCCATCAAGATGCTTGGAACCATCTCACCAATTGGTGCGTTCTTTTTTCATCTGGTCTCATCTGTCCTATTAACCTGTGGATCAGGTATGGCGAGCCACCTGATCCCATTCCACGACAGACCATCGCTCGTGGCGTCCAAAAAAACCAAGTCCAACTTGAACTCTACCCACCCCGTTTTCGCGTCACTCGCCTTTCTAATCAAGACACAGAACCACCCAAGACCATCTCTCTATCTACACACGATTCTGTCAAAACACTCTCCGAGCGCCTTGCCACTGCCGTCAATCCCTCTTCTTCTACACCTCCGCCTCCATATCGCATCTGGAAAGTCGCTGAAGACGACTTTTCACTTGCCCGTCTCGACAAGGACGAGAAGAACATTCTTCAATCCTCCGATGTCACTTTAGAAGAGGCTGGCATACAATCACACGACGCATTTGCCGTCGAGTTCAAATCGGAAGACGACAAGTGGCTTGTCGATCTTGCCGCCTCCGCTCCTGCTCCTCTCTTCAAATCCAACGAGAGCTTCTTCAATCGTATGTCATCTTTCACTTCCAAATCTTCTTCCTCCCTCGCTACCACGACCGCAACCCTCACCGCCAAAAAACTTGTTAAACCCGGTACTCTTGGTCTCGGTAACATGGGCAACACCTGCTTCATGAACTCCGCCATCCAATGTTTATGTCACAATCAAGAGATTGCCGAATACTTCTTGTCCGATGTCTACGAACAAGAACTCAACCCGGACAATCCACTTGGAATGCACGGTCAGATCGCTCAAGCCTTCGCTGCGCTCTTGAATAGGATCTGGTCTTCCACACCTCAATCGAACAGCTATTCTTCGGTCAACTCCTATTCGCCACGAGAATTCAAAAGTACGCTATCGAGATTCGCTCCCCAGTTTTCGGGTTATCAGCAACACGATTCGCAAGAGTTTGTAGCTTTTTTGTTGGACGGACTCCATGAGGATCTGAATCGAATTCTCAAAAAACCTTATGTAGAGAATCCGGATTGGGATGAAGAAAGACAGAGGAAGGCGCAGACGGATTATGCGAAAGAAATCCTGGAATTTGCTAGAGAAAGCTGGAAGGGGTATAAGAAGAGGAATGATTCAGTGATTGTGGATTTGTTCCAGGGACAGTATCAAAGTACGTTGATTTGTCCAGAGTGTGAAAAGGTGTGTGGGACCTTTTTCGGCAGAGTTGAGACTCTAACTAAGGTTTTTGGTTTGTGGTTTTTCCTTCTTTTCAGGTTTCAATAACATTCGACCCGTTCATGTACCTCACTCTACCTCTACCTGTGCAGAAAAAATGGCGACACAACATATACTACGTTCCTTGGGACAACGATCAACCCCATCTTCGTATTCCTATAGAGCTTCCTAGAGCCGATTGTTCTTTTAGAGAAGTCAAATTGTTGTTGGGAAGGTGGATGGGTGTTGACCCTGATAACGTGCGTAGTCTAAATCCATTTCCCCTTTTTGTCTTTTAATCTTTGTTTCCGGTTTTCTGAATACGAAATCTATTCGTACGACTCCCATTTCGTCCAAAAACAAAAATAGCTTCTTACTCTAGAGATGTTTAATCACCGATTTTACAAAAACTTGGACGATAATGTGTTGTGTGGTGACATGTCGGATTCGGATGTGGTTGTTTGTTTTGAACTACCTTGTGATGCCAGGCAAAGTCGGTCGTACTATCTGAAGAAGGAAAAGGCGAAGAAGGCGAGAGCGAAGAAAGTTGGGCAAGTCTCAGAAGGGGAAGTACAAAAGGAGAGTGGAGACGTGGAGGGAAAGCAAAAGGGGCAGCATGGGCAAGGGGCGGTGGAAGGGGAAGAGGAAGGAGAGGAAGAAGACTCTGAACCTTTCATTGTCCCTATTTATCTCTGCGACGCGCCCCCAGCCAACTCTGGATCTTCCAGTGGATTTGGTTACGGGAGAACAGGGACGTTTAATTCGTATAATCGAGGACCCACATTGTTTGGATATCCCGGTGTCGCTGTTGTACCGAGGGAGAAATCGAAGGATTTGGAGAGGATATACGAGTGTGTGGTAGATAGGATGCAGAGGTGGACGAGGAACAGGAGGGATTTGTGGACTTGGGAGGAGGGGAGGGGCAGCAAGGCGGGGACCAGTACGGTTCAAGTGCTGGGGGAGGATGACGAAGATGAAATGGAGGAAATTCAGATTAACTTCCAAGGAAACGGGTATCCATCGCCATTGAAGCCAGAGATGATAACGGAGATCAAGAAGAGGGAATCGGAGGATGGAGAAGTGGTCGCTGAGCAAATTCCCGTACAGACTCAGACGCCGTCTAGGTCACCTTTAAATAAGAAACTGGGTTTAGAAGAAGGACTGGAGGAAGGGGATATAGTGGATGAGAAGTCGTTGGTGATGGTGGAGGATGACAGTGGTGTAATCGCTGTGGATGATGACGACGATGACGTTCTTGCAAGCGCGGTTCCTGTCAAAGTTGGACCAAAAAAAGACGTGTTTAGTCTTCGACTTCAGAGGGATCATGAGAATTATGGGACCGGTGGCTATTACGGATCCACTGCAAATTTTCAGAATTGGGAGTCGAGGATAGAAAAGCCAGGAGAAGGAGGGGTCTTGTTACAGGAAAACGACGCGTTTTATTGCGAGTTTGACGAGAACATGAAGGCGTATTATTTCGGCGAGGAGCGTGGTGGAGGTGCATACGGCGGTGGATCCTTTTCTAGTGGCAGCGGAGGTAAATTCGAGCATGCGTTGTGGGATGCCGAACATTTCCGGGAGTTTCTACACCCCGAATATCAAGCCGCTACTCAGGCTGGAGATAAAAAAGTTGCTCGTGGAATTTCTCTAGATGATTGCTTGTCCGAGTTTACCAAGGAGGAGAAACTGGGTGAAGATGATTTGTGGTACTGCCCACGATGCAAGAAACATCAACAGGCGACGAAGAGGTTCGATTTGTGGAAGGTGCCTGACGTATTGGTCGTTCATCTGAAGAGGTTTAGTAACTCAAGGATATTGAGAGACAAGATTGATGTCTTTGTTGATTTTCCGACAGACAGCTTGGACCTTGGGGGGCTAGTCGGGGAGAGGAAGGTCTTGAGAGAATTAGTGGAGAATGGGAGGTTAAAAGAAGTTTTGGGAGAGAACGTTGAAGAGGGAGAGGAGGAAGAGTTGGTCAAGAGGTCTGAGGAGCCCTTGGTATACGATTTGTTTGGGGTTGATGAGCATATCGGGGGATTGGGTGGAGGACATTATAGGGCATATGCATACAATCATATGGATGATACTTGGTATCATTTTGATGATTCATTTGTGACGCCTTCGAAGGCGGCTGATTCTGTGGTAGGTCTCAAGTTTTGACCATAGAGTACCTGTTTTGTCTGACAATTCCCTCTTCACAGAATCAAAACGCCTACCTCCTCTTTTACCGTCGTCGTTCTTCTACACCTCTTGGCGGGAAAAGTCACGAACTCGTCGAGCAAGCCAAATTGAAATCCAAAATTGGCCAAGATGATCCGACTTCTTCCGCGAGATCCAATACCGACATCGACGCTGAAGGAGACGATGACCTCAACATCATGAACACTAAAAATCCACTTCCTACTCCCCCCAACGAAAATCTCTTTGACTCCTCATCTGAACGCAATTTCGGCTGGGTGACAACAACTGGGATAGTTGACGATGGGGACCAACTGCCAGGGTATAATGAAAGCCTGAGCACCCCCGTCGATTCAGACGTGTTAGATCTAATTGAGCCGAAGAAGCTCGGGCCAGTTGATCTCCAGGTATGGAGGTCTCAAATGGATTCATCTGAGATGAGGGGAGCGAATTCTCCGACGTCTTCGGTGGGTGTCGAGCCGGACACTGAGTTGGAGATTGGAGACGAAGATGATTGGTCTCAGAATGTGAGTGGGAGCAAGTCGACGAGGAAGATGGGGCCAGGGAGTCCGATATCATCTGACATGGAGGACTTGGTGCCGCCGAGTCGGAGCGAGTCGATTGTGACATCGGACTCAGGGATTGACAGAGATTGATTGGTTGTGGATGTATCTCACTATTTGAATGCAGGTATGAATTTTTGACTCTTTAAAGATTTCTTTTTGCTATGGACAGAAGTATACAAAGATGGTTTCCTTTCATCGAGCGTAGAAATCAAGCAACATAGTGTACCAGTCGTAATCGTCATCGTTCGATATCAGAACTCACTTAGATATCCTGTGTTATTATACAGCTTTGTACATAATGCTTCTCTAGGCAGACTTTTGCCAATTCCTCGGAAATCATTCATTGATATGATTGCTCAGTTAAAGTGGTAATGATAGAAGATATTCGATATTCATTGAAGTAGCACGACTATAGTAGTTACAGTATTTCTAATTATGCAGACGCCTTTGAAGACGCGGGTCGATGTGGTAGGCCAAAATGTTAAAGCCAGTGGACGGGTAGTCAAGGCCGAAGCCAAGGATGAGACTGGCAGGTCTGTTAAAGCCGGTAGTATGAAGCCAAATAGGCTCGGGTTTGCTGCGTCCTCAGAGGGGATCGCAGGCTTCAGCTGGAATTTTTTTGTAGATGCCCAAGCGCTCAGCTTTGAAAGCAAGTCACCAAGCTGGTAGTGGAAGTGCATATAAGCATGAGACTAGATCGTCCCCCGCAAATGTGGATTGGTTGTCCAGGGTTTATGCGCCCCTGAAGAACTTGAGGAAGCCAGAAGTGGACTTCTTTTGGGAGTTTCCGCTGGGGGAGGAAGGACGGAGCGTCTGCCAGAGCTGCTCGTACGTCTCGTGGGTTTCCCGAGGGGAAGATGGGGTAAGAGTAAACAAGCCAAGAGTGGCGGAGGATGAAGCAGAGTAGGAGTTGTAGGTGGAGTAAGACATCTCGATGATGATGACGTTGAATGGAAGCAAGTAGTAGTAGGGATGTGGATTGAAGCTGAAAGCTCGAGAGAGTAAGACTGAAGATGACTCTGAATGCGAGATGCAAAAGACTGCTTGGGTCTGGGATTCATGCTTGGAATTGGGCCACGATATATACTCTTCACGAGAAGTGCGATTGGGATAGAGTGATTTGAATGGGTTGAGAGGGAGGTAAGCGAATTTTCCATCTTGGGCGGGTCAATCCGTCGAATACTGGTGATTTTTACTTGGTAAGGAGATAGGTAACGTTAGCCAAGCGGTGGGAACATGGTGACGGTTGCAAAGGGGTAGTCTAGGCGACAATGAGGCAGGACGATTGGGGACAATGCATGAGGAGGAAGGCGAGCCAGCCATAGTTCGCTCAAAAAGGAAGTTTCGTTGTTGTAGTGTATTTGCGTCCGTAATATTTATAGTAATATCCGAGTAATCCTATATATTAAGATAGCTCAGTGCCGTAATTTTTGATTATATAATATGACTAAGCAGAGGTCTCCTGCTCAAGGTGAGCCATGTCGGGGCCAAAGGCCCCGACGCAAGCATCAGCTTGTATCTGGTAAAGTAAATCATCTTCAGTCGTGTAGATAGCATAGAAATTAGTAGGACCTGTAACTATTAACCGGCCTCAACATACAGCGGACGAACTGGGATCAGTTGACACTCGTGCGACACGCCTAGCTTGCACAGCGACATTTTCTTCGACCATCTTGTACTAGTTACATATATAATTGCAAATGAGGCGATACGATTCGACTACTACTACCTTCACAATGGAATTAGACGCTGATAACTGGCATAAAGAATTATGTTACAGAGGGACATGAGTCTAGGATCTTTTAGAGTAATCGCTGGGTTTTAAAATTGTTTTAACAGGAAGACTCGGAGATCGAGATACTTGTACGCCAGTCAGAATCAGACGTAGAGCGGTAATGAACTCTTGCTTTTCTTCGAGAGAGAATAGAATTTGGCCTCAAGAAGTGCCAGCAGAGAACAAGTAAATCACCGAAGAGATGCATGGGAACCTTGATGGAACTTTTGCAAGTGACGTTACATCGCTGTCCTTACAAGTCGACATCCATGACATGACCAACACGCCGCCAAATCTTTCATACCTCACTATATACAACCCCACTTTACGCCCTACTGGCCCTATCCCAGACGATGACGATGATGCAGAAGAACAAGCCCAGATCCTCTTTTACACTTCCAAAGAACGAGCGGTGTCGCGCGACCGAATGCTAAGGCAAGTCGGCCTAGCAAAAGCGCTCGTCAGTTTCTCCGAGTGCGTATTCCAATCGCCTCCTTCCCCTAGTTCTTGCAAATCCTGAATGAGCTTATCCATCATTCATTCTCTTGTTTCGGATAGGATGTTCAACACGGAAGATACTTGTGAGAATGTACATTCGCAGACGAGGAGAATGATTATGGTTTCTCCAGAACCAAACTTTTGGATACACGCTGTAGGTGGAATTTCTCGGGCTCTCTGGTTTATCATGTCATTGATTCAGTAGAATGGACCAGGGAGTGGAGGTTGGCAAGACCCCTAGAACATCTCTGTCGTCTACAAAATCGAAAGTAAAGGGCAAGGAAAAGGAGAAGATGAAAGGGAAAGAAAAGGACCAGAGTGGTGTGGTGTATGATTATAGTGATGCATCTGTTCACGACGTTGCTCTAAGGGCAGACATCATGAGAGGTTATGAGAAATTCAAGGTATTTCTAAAGGCCTTTGGCGTCTATGTATCATTGAGAGGTCACATCTCATACTCAGCTCACCCATGGATCATTCACTACCATCCTCTCAACTTTGGGACAACAAGCGTTAGAACTTCAACTGGAACGTTTCTTTACTGTCTGGGCGTGGTCATGGAATCTAGAAGACGGGACTGAGTTCGGGGATCACTTGGGTGCGTTGCGATTTTCATCCCTTATCTGAAGTGACTCATGTCATATATCGCAGGACGAATACCTTTACATCCTGAACACCATTCCAAAGCGCCAATACTGGACGAGTTAAGTCTAGAGATACCCAGTTCCTTGATACCCATTGCTTTGACCCCCACTCGCGTCATACCGTCGGCCCGGTTTGACGAATTGGATATTCCTCCTTCATTGCTCCCCTACCTCGCCACCTTAATCCATCCTCCACCAAAGTCAGAGCCAGTAGAAGAATCTTCCTCTGTAGAGCGAGAAGGAAGTTCTAGGGAAGAATCTACCGATCCGTCTGGGAAAAACCCGAGTGATGTTGGGGAAGGATTGTCACTACTGCCGGGTCACGGATCGCTGATGGGTTTAAATCTCAATATGAATGTTAATATGGACGTGAGGAAATGGAGTTGGCCAGGATATCTGACGTTTGGGAAGAATTCGAAGAAGGGATCGAGTTCGTCGACACCTTTTCCCGAAAAGACGACGCCGCCAGAGTCGGAGTCCGACCCGGGAACGGGAGACCAGGAGCAGGACAAGGACAAAGGCAATGGTGATGGAAAATCAGAGGAAGAAGCGTCTGAAAGTGTATCAGTGTACGACAGCTCTCAGCAGCTGGATGGTACAGTGGACCAGGATGCGTTGGACGATGCGATGTCGTCTATCACTCCTAGGAGTGAGATAGCACAGTCACCTATTGCAGAACCATCAGAACAGGATATCAAGCCCAGCAATAGGTCATTCACGACTTCTGAGTTAGATAAAGACTCAAGTAGCAGATTCTCCACCCTCGACGCTGTAAATACTGCAGAGCTAGATCGTCCCTCAAATCCTCCTACAGCTTCGGCATCTCCACTGCCATCGCCACTTCCTCCTCCGGAGCTCTCTGTTGCTACCATCCACCTTTCAGAGTCGCCGGGCTCGACCCAAACAAGGCGGAAGAGGGTTCTTTACATGACTGTACGTGATAGGTCTCACTCGACGAGGTTTTTCTTTTACTTACAGCTTGATCATCTTAGGAATTCCCCTTCATGTTTGCTCTGATATGCTTAGACGATGAAGAAGACTTTGACCTCTCTGATCTTGCTGTGAAAGTGAGCGGTGTCCTTCGGAAACTGGGGATCCCATCCAATGGCTCTGTTGCGAGGTTTGATATTCTTCATAAATACACGGTACTGGTCCCTAACGCGCGTTCTCTCTCTCACCTTTCTTAGCAGTTCATCAGACACAATAGCAACAGCGACCAAGATCCTTCAACCCAATGACCGTCATATCATCTCGTTACCCCACTACACTGTTCCAAGTTCAGACAGATTTTCGTCGAAATCAACACACTTATTTAATGCTCAGCAGTTGTTGGGCAACAGTAGGCTTGATATCCAAGAGGTTTTCACAAAAGGAATGAGTCCTCAACATTGGCATGTAGGTCGGAAAATGGATATGGTTGGGAATAATAGTAATGAGGTGAATGGAAGTCGCAGTGGGGAGGTGTTTATGGAAGTGTTCAGGAAGGAGGCTAGTCTGACTGATGTAGATAATGGTTTAACTGGGGTAGTTAGACGACTGAATGCGTAGAGTTTGGATCTAGACCAGTCTTGTCAGGTTTCTCGCATCATTCATTAAACCGATCACAGAATAAACATCACCAGCGGGATTGCTTTTGAGTGCTGTCGTCTGTCTCGTTTTTAGCTTCGGCCAGAGGATGTATGTGACTTGCCACATCTTTATTAAATAATGATAATAATGATAGTCACGAAGATAACTATTTTTTGTTGCTTCCTGTGTTGACAGGTAAGTACATCGCAAGGAAGTCGACCTCGTCATTACACCGGCTGAAAAATTAGAACTTGGTATATGTACTTAGAGTAAAGACTAGGACGCTCATTTTCGTACATGCTTGATAAAAACAAAAATGAGACAGACGGGTCTATTCCATGGGCCTGACCGGGAATTGAACCCGGGACCTCCTCGATGAGTGCATTATGTAAGGCCCTAACAAGGAATCATACTACTAGACCATCAGGCCACGCTTGCTTATGGTCATAGAACTTTCAGGAGCTGCAAACAATTAGTTTAGTCATGCTTACCTGACGACAATAAGCTTGTACACGACTTGAACTAATACCCTCACCACAACCATGGCGTCCTCGTCTTCCGAAGCTCAACTTAAAAGTGAGATCGCCAGACTGACCGGTAATGATCCGCTCTTTTTTCTCCCACCTAATATCTGCTCATTTGCTTATCTAGCGTCTATCAATACGCACAAGTCCAACATGAACGCTCAACCGTCAACAGCATATCCTGCCAGGAGAAGCACATATATCAACCCCAACTATAATTCCGTAAACAATAAGTATATACGACCAACTACCACATTTCCCAAATCCTCCAGACCAGTTTCCCAACCAGGGGCTTCTTCGTCTCAAGTCAAAGAAGTCGTTCTTGGTGGGGTTGCATTTCAGTCATCCGGTCGCTCTTTAGTTCGCAAAGATTGTGAGTTGCCATTTAGATAACTTGTTGAATTGTTTTCAATTTGTGTTCTAGTACCAAAGCCACTTAGTGCAAGTTCCAGTAAGCCAGTTACACCGACTCCAAGCACGACACAAGCACCGTTCGTAAGAAAAGCTGGCCATCTCATTTCAACACACCGAACATACAAGCCAAAATCTTCGCGCGGTCGTCGACCGGCCAATCGCAACATGACTCTTACGAACAATCGAAGGCCTTATCAGTCCGTCTGGTCCTTGGATTTGGACACGTCTTTTTATCTAATCACCTCCCGACAGAAGTCGCCGTTCCAGCAAACGTATGAAATATTCAGACAAGCAGTGTCCTCGTTTTTCGACAACAGGTACGACACCATCGTTCAGAAGAAGACCTCCTTCAGAGCGCACCACCTCTGATCTTTATTCACCATCCCAAACTCTTTTTTCCGCTTCCGAATTTTTTAGGTTCTTGCTCTCATGGTTTGACTTGCATGTACCAGCACGATCCTGCCAAGATTGCTATCTGCTGGAATTTCTTGCAAGATAACTGCTCCAAAACTGCCGATACCTGCAATTTGTCTCATGATCCTACCCCGGAACGCACTCCCATCTGCTTACATTTTATGAACAAGGGTCGATGCACTCGTTCCAACTGTCCTTTCCCGCACGTAAACGTTGGCGAGCGTCTTGGCGTGTGTCGTGATTTTGCTGTCCTCGGATACTGCGAGAAAGGTCTCGACTGTGATAAGCAGCATGTTAGGGAGTGTCCTGACTTTGCTGAGAAGGGTACCTGCTCGACCAAGGGCTGTAAGCTTCCTCATGTGATTCGAGCAAATCGTAACAGGAAGCCTGCATCTTCCTCTGCAAAGCCCACTTCAACGTCTTCGGATTCAGCTCCTTCAGGTGATTCTCGCGTGCAACGTGTGACCGCTAATGATGCCCAGCTGGGCGATGAGTATATTTCACTAACCTTTAATGAAAGTGAAAGTGAAGAAAGTGATGAGGAGGAGGATGAAGAGGAGGATGACAACGACGACGATGACGAAGAGGATGAAGAAGAGGGTGATGACCCCGACCATGTCGACGATATACCCGTTGTAGGGTAGTATATAAACTGTAGCCACTAGTCATCTCACTGATTTGTGTATTATGAACGTGTCAATCTCATGGATATCGTGTCTCTTTATGTATTTGAAAAAGAAACAAACCATATAATATATCTACTCTTGTGAACTAATTTCCAACATGGCTATTCGCACAAGTGAGGAATGGGCGACGTTGATCAATGACAAGATTGCACAAGTGAAGGCTGACGTCGATCATAGCTCCTTGCCTTCTTCTCCGTTCTCTTCCCTCACGCACCCGAATCAAATATTTGCGTCTGCTATTGATCATACGCTACTAAAACCGGACGCGACTCCTGCTCAGATTGATGAACTTTGCGATCAGGCAATCAAGTATAAGTTCAAGGTAAATGAACTATGTATTACATCGTTCTAATTCTATCTTTACTCAATGCGTGCCCCGTTTAACTAGTCTTGCTGCGTCAACGGAGTAAATGTCAAGCAAGTTTCCGAAAGACTAAACGGCTCAGACAGCATTCCATGCGTCGTCATTGGCTTCCCTCTTGGCGCCGGTACGACCAATGCCAAAGTCTTGTAAGGACGCGCTTTCTCCTCTTTTTTTTGTGGTCTTGCTGGCGCAGAACTGTACAAGCATATTTAATTGGTATCTAACCTCGTTTAACGTTCTAGTGAAGCAAAAGACGCCATCTCTAAAGGCGCAATGGAAATCGATATGGTCCTCTCCATCGGTACTCTAAAATCCAAAGCCTATAACGCTGTGTTCTCGGACATTCAAGCCGTCGTCCAAGCTTGCCATCCTGTCCCTGTTAAAGTCATTCTTGAAACAGTGTTTCTGACAGACGAAGAGAAGATCGCTGCGTCGTTCCTGTCTGCTGAAGCTGGAGCTGCATTCGTCAAGACTTGCACGGGATTCTCCGGTGGAGGTGCGACAAGGGAGGATGTCACGTTGATGTGGAAGACCGTGAAATATAAAGGGGGTAATGTGAAGGTCAAGGCTAGTGCTGGGATCAGGTCGTTCGAGAAGTGTATGGAGATGTTGCAAGCTGGGGCTGAGAGAATCGGAACGTATGTTTGATTCGCTTGCATTTAGCTGCTTCCGTCCGACTTGTCAGTGGCTGAAATATCTGTCTGCCTTTGCTTTTAGGTCTTCGGGTGCTGCGATCATGCAGAAAGCCGATGTTCCAGCGGGCACTTACTGAAACGGAACTCTGCACAATCATAAAGTGACATTGTACTACATAAATCGCATATTCCGAGACGAATTTCAAAGTATATGTAGGACGAGGGGGAAATCGAAATGACGTTAAAGTTTCAAGTATTGTTCCAGGCTCTCTTTACTTGACCCAACCAAAGGTAAGAGTTCCATTAGCTCGTTCTAGGAGGAAACCAATACATCAGCACAATATCACCGATAACAGAAAGAGTGCAAAATACACACCCATATCTTCTTTTCCATCGCGGCGCCCTCTTCACTTATGGCAAAATCGCTAGGCTCGATCACCTTACTGAAGGAGACGTAGCCTCCCTTCATTTCCTCTTCTGATCCGCCGATAGCGGCGTATACCAGTTGACGACTGCCTTCCTCAGTTGTGTAAGCCAGAGCCTTTTCCATTAGAGGATTGACAAGTCGTGCCAAACCGGAGAGGTCGTTCCTCAGCGAGCTCTTGCAAAAACCGGGGTTGAGCGAATTTACAGTGATCTTGGGTTGTAAAAGCCTGCTTTGCAAATCTCGGGCAAAGAGGACGTTAAGCACTGTCAAGGTAGTTCAATTTAGCCTTATCTCATCTGCAACTCGAACAAGAAAACCTTGTTCATACGTTTGGAATCACTGTACTGGCCCGGGACGGATCTAAAGTATCGAATTTAGATGTCTTCAAGCGGGATATGAAATTGGAGTTGAACATACGTTTTGTTGAAGTAATCCTTGCTGGATATCGCTTTCAAAATGTCGGTACCCTGGGACAACGCTGACTTCTTATCGAGGGATGCCCAATAATGCATGTCGCTGGACGTGAAAACGAGCCTAGGTGTAACCGAATACTTTTCTGCGGTGTTCATCATATGGGGCAGAAGACGGAGAGCAAGCAACGAAGGCGCTATGCTGTTGGTTTGCAGACTACCGGGAGAGCAGTTTAATCAGGATGAACGTGGCAAAGAAAGGAGATACACACATATCATGCCAGCCATCTTTGGTGGTAACGTAGTCCTTGTTGCCTGCCATGCCTGCGTTCTCAATTAATATGTCTAGTCGGTCTCCTTCCTGATCAAATTTGTCGGCGAATTTCTTGACTGAGGCAAAGTCCGCGAGATCGACAATCCAGAGCTCGATGCGAGAGAAGCCAGTAGAAGACCTCAGTTCTAATTTGACCTATGAGCGGACACAGCACTTCCAAACAACGTTGTGGTACACCCACCAGAAAGGGCTGCCTCTCCCTTTTGCTGATTTCGGCAAGCTATGATCAAACGACCCGGGTTCATGGAGGCCAAGTGTCTTGCAGCCTCGAATCCTAGTCCAACATTAGCACCCACGATGACCACTGTTTTGCCAGTTAGGTCGGCTTGAACGACGGGAGGCATTGCTTGTCGTTGTTCGCAAATGACTCGTGTAACTGTGAGAGGCGCCATCGATTGAGAGGGGGATTGGGACTGGTACCGAGAGGGACCTCCCTGCGAACTTAATATATAGCGATGAGTTGAATCCTCGATCCGTCGAGTGACGAGTCTCTGCAAGGATGATTATAACTTGCTTGGTGAAATTTACCCGCTAGGATCGCCACGAAACGTCGTTTATGTGTTTTTCAAAGTCGTTCTTACCTCAAAGTAAGTATCAAGTTGATGTCTATCTGTTCAAATTGTATTGGATTTACCTAAACGCCATTTGTAGTAACAAATAGAGTCAGACAAATTCTTTGTTCGGAATGACGCGTTGTAGTGGCAGTGGCCAGTGGCCACACAAGCATGCCAAGCGAGCACGCTTCGACTTTGTCCGAGTCGGAATTGCGCTTATAAGCAATTCAGTGCACTTTTTGCTTTGATGGTTTTCCGACTGAAACTGTATCTAGCGTGAAATTCAAGTTCACTTTCTATATGCACATTTTTTGAGCTCAACAGACAACTAGTCAGGAGGTCACCAATCGTGAAAAAGTGTTTCCGACACCTCTCGTTAATATGGGCAAGAACGGCTAATCCTGCCAATGTTCTTAATGTTCCCGATCGATTCTTGCCCATAGTGCGTCTACATAAATATTTTCTTCTCCGAGCCCAAATTTTGTGCATTGCAAAGTGAATAAGATCGACTTCAACATTTCATACAGTTCAAGTTCAAAAGAAAAAGGTGCATAAATATAAGCGCCGATAAACGCACTTCGGTTTTCCGACATTGATTCTGGTACATCTTGTAGTAACACTGTATATTCTCGTGCATATACATAGTAGGTTTGAACTCGCTTCTCAGACCACTGAGACCAAGGAGTGACAAGCTTAAGTGTACCAACTTCTTGACGTGTATCACACGCGGCGTCGGAATACCCGGAAAATTCAGATAACGAGGGAATCACCGGTTTTACAACCAACTATTATATAGCTTTTAGATAAGGGAGCAACATTTCTGAGCTAAGTAACTGTATAATCAGTAGGAAAGAGTAGTATAAGACGAGAATGCTATCAAAGCCTCAAGTATTGTTTCAGGCTTTCTTTACTCGACCCGACCAAAGGTAGAAGGTCCATCAGTTCGTTCTGAAAGAGGTAAAGAGTGCAATCAGTACGTTCTCAGCAGCGTGGAAAAGATAAACTACGCACCCATATTTTTTCTTCCATCGCATCACCCTCTTTACTTATGACAAAATCGCTGGGCTCAACAACTTTGCTGAAATTCACAAAGCCACCCCTCATCTCTTCTTCCGTTCCACCAATAGCGCCATATACGAGCTGGCGACTGCCTTCCTCAGCAGTGTAAGCCAGAAGTCTTTCCATCACAGAACTGGCGCATGCCATGATACCGGAGACTGATCTCCTCAGCTGGCTAACACAGAAAGCAGGGGTGACCGAGTTCACGGTAACATTGGATTGTAACAGCCTGCTTTGCAAATCTCGAGCAAAGAGAACGTTGAGTACTATTAGATGATAGAGTCAGTCTCATCTTGGATTTGGACAAAGAAGCTTCGTACATTTAGAATCCTGATATTGGTCTGTATGAGATCTACAGTGAACAGTGACCAATCAGACGATTATGAATGGCTCCGTATGTGAAGGAAGCTTACGTTGAGGAATAGTATTCAAAGCTTGACATGAGTTTGAGAATATCAGGGCTCTTGGCGACGACCGGGTTCTTATGGAGAGACGACCAATAGTGCACGTCGCTAGCTACTAGTACAAGCCTAGGTGTGGTCGAATATTTCTCCGCGGTCTTCCACATGTGAGGTAGAAGACGGAGAGCAAGCAACGATGGTGCAATGCAGTTTGTTTGCAGACTTTCAGGGAACAGTTCAATCAGGAACCAAAACCGTCAAGGAGGGAATACACACATAGTAAGCCAGCCGTCCTTAGTGGTATCATATCCACCAGGTATGATGCCTGCGTTCTCTACCAGTATGTCCAAGCGGCCTCCTTCCCGGTCAAATTTATCAGCAAACCCCTTTACTGATGCAAAGTCCGTAAAATCAACGAGCCAGAGTTCAATGCGAGAGAATCCGGTAGATGACTTGAGCTCTTGATTTCCATGAGAAACCTGCCAATTAAATCTTTAATGATTAAACTCACCAGAAAGCGCAGCTTCTCCCCTTTCCTGGTTTCTGCAGGCAATAATCAAACGACCTGGATTCATTGAGGCAAAATGTCTTGCAGCCTCAAATCCTATGCCGACATTAGCACCCACAACGACTACTGTTTTGCCAGCTAGGTCGGTTTTGACGACAGGAGGCATCCCACTGTATTGTTCGCGAACAAATTGAAAGAAGCTTCGAGGTGCCATGGTATGAAAAGACGGTTTGCAACTTGAACGAGCCTGGCAGGAGTATTTATATCGGCGTCGATTGGTATGTGAAATTTCTGCACCTTCAGACGCCGTCGAGCCGCGTCAGAATCGTTTGCCAGAAGAACAGAAGCTGTGTCAGAATTCTACCGAAGACATACTAGTCCACGGGGTCAATCGGGATGATGTGTATTCTTCTCAAAATCTTGCAGTTGCGATTCAGCATACAAAGCCGGAATGACGCGTCATTTGACAGTATGTAGATCGCCGCAGTTGACGCTTATATTTAGATGTCTATCAACAATTCGTTCATACATCATCTAAACCGTAAAAAACATAGGTTTTGCCGTCCCCATCGCCACTGTCAAAGCATGAATCAAGTAAAACCAAAAAGAAAACAAAAAGAATGACACACATAACTAAGTCGTGCTCCTGTTTGCATCGGTCACCCAAACTGAAATACCCTACATCAGCTTCTGATTCACCAATGGTGCGTCCATTCTCTTCATCGCTCGCTCTGAGTGGACGCCATAGTCGAACACACCCTGTTTCCTAGCTTAAAAATGTGACATTGACGATCAACAAAGAACTCACCGTCATTCCCGCCAGTAACCAATCCGAGACGATTCCTTGGTGATTGTGTCCACTCTGCATACGTTACACCAAAGGAGGATCGTCCTGGGCTCGTCCGAGACACACCAGAATGTTCGAAATTATGCAAAATTTTGTCCAGTCTTCGGGAATCGTAAACGTGCACACGATTGTCATTCCTGCCAATGGCAAGGTACAGGCCATCTGGGCTGAACAAAGCAATATTTGCCTCTAACGAGTGATCCGTTCCTGATGGTTCCAATAACACTTTGCTGAGTGCTTTACCGGTGTCTTTGCCACGCTGTGGCTCGTAAAGGCGGAGGATGTTCTCAGAGCTAGTGCAAGTCAGTAGTGCAAGTCTTTGGCCTGTGTAGGACATTACTTCTAACATCGAGAAGAGATGATACGTATATCGGACTAACCGACAGAGTCAATGGCGAGGGCATCCCCAGCTTCTTTTGCATCGAATTGTATCGTTCTTCTTTGAGTTTCAATATCAAAACATCTGTGATATCCTTTTTTCTCGTGTTCGTCCTGAGGTTCCGTAGAAGCAAAAAGCCTGCCAGAACTAGAATCCACACCCCATACAAATGCGCCAGCGAACTGATTCGCTTGGTCTCTGTCTTTGCGATCAACGACATACAAGGTCTTCTGTTCGTTTTCTTCTTCTTCAACACCAAATGCGTCTTCACATATGTATTTCTGAATGTATATCTGTCTAAACAATGGTTAGTATGAATACTAGGCACGAGACAAACAAGTACTTCGCAGCAACAGCTAGGATAGATGACTCGTCACAATGGTCAGGTTTGAATGCGATATCGAAAGGGACGTCTCCGAAGGTGCGAGCTAGATGTCTCAGCTACTGGTTTTTTCCCTGTGTACAAGGGTATGCACTTACAATATTCAAATGTCTGCATCTCGTCACTCTCTTCCTGTTCGTCGTCTTCATCATCTGAATTTGTCGGGTAGTGACCAAATGTGCATCCCATTACATGAATCTTTTTGTCATTTCCAGACGTGACTACAACTGGGCTGCATCGAAGCGTCAATACGCCGATGAATGGAACCAGATAATCGGACTTACTGCAGAGGATCAAATTTAACGTCGTTCACAGTATAGTATTTCTTTTGGTGGTCGTGGGATTGACTTATCACTGAAGGCTTTCCTTGTGAGAAGTCTGTCATAAAAAACGCCTGTGTACCTACCGTATCCGCTGTGGCTTCGAAGAAAATGAGTTCTAGATCCGTCCCAAACAAAGGAACCTCCACTCCTATTATAAGGATCGACAGACTCTTTTGAAGATTAGCAATGAAGCTGTTCAAACATAATCGCAAAACAGCGTACCATCGTTATCATCATCTGGATGCCCCCCTGTAGTTGAACAGACAACAGCTACTAGCCCTTCTTTCTGAGCTATCCTATTGATAGCTTGAAAAATCATTACTCAAGACAACCAGCAGTAGGAAGGGAAGAGAAAGCTCTCACGTCCAGCCGACTTCTCGAGAGAAATTGTTTTCGGTTTGTGCCTGAGAAACTTGGTTTTTCGAGGTTTTGCAAAATTGGGTACCTCATGCTCCATCTTGAGCTTGCGCGTCAAACCGCACAATCTGGCCTGAAAGAAAGTTTCAGGTACCAATATTCCGAGATTAAAATCCCCTTCACATACCAGTTCCCAAGGAGGAGTGGATACACCTTTCCAGCCACTACATGAATAATCAGTAGAAATTGTAGGCCTAGTAGTGATATTCGGACGTCTGTTTGAACGTTTGGGTGGAGAATATTTAAACGCGGGATTAGGTGCATAAACTGAATCTATTTCCTTAGGTACGAATGGTTTGAACTGGGAAAGGAAAGTTCAGAGTCAGGAAGTAAGGAAAGACCTCTGCGTACTATTGACTCGTCATGTATATCCGTTGCGGCTAAAAGCCCTGTCAGCACTTCACTTTCCGATTCAGAGGTCTCGTTGTCTTGAAGCAATACAGGGTCTAAGTCCATCGAGTCTGCTCCATCCTCGTGTTCAAAGTCAGAAAGAGGCTCGGGTTTACTTTCAAAGCTAGATTCCTAGACACTAGGGTGAAAAATTACCATACACAGAATGTTGTATGTACACGCACTCTGAGCTTGTCAGGTCTGACCAAGGGAGCTGTCGGTTTGACTGGCTGTGGTCCAGCAACAGACTCCGTTTGCTTGGTAGGTCGGTCAGAACCACTCCTTTCATGTTCCGGACGTCGGCGTTTCCCAGTAATCTTGTCGAAGATAGAACATGAATCTGAATAAGGGAAAAGGATCTTCTCGGGAACGCCGTGCTTTACTTACTGGTAGCACCTCCGGCGTTTCGTCCTCGTCACTGCTGATTATAATAGGTTCCTGCTCTCTTGAGTGGCTTGGACCAGCCTGGCTGCTACCTCTCTGAAAAGTAAATCAGTTTTCCATTCAGAAAACATCGTAATTTATTCGCATTTCCAACAAGGACACACCCTTTGTGGTGTATGTACTGCCCGAATCCTTGGTGTAATGGAAGAAGGTGGTTCACTACGGGTAGCAGTGGCTTTAAGGTTTCTGGAAGCTGTCGAATCAGCTAAATTGTGAACGATTCGATGCAACTAGGAATGGTCGACAACCTCGAGCTCACCAACTGTAATTCATCGCCCGAGTCATCGGAGGAGTCAACAGTCAGATCGTACACTACCGGAGTACCCTTGAGGGTTTTGATGTACTCGACTTCACGTTTTATGCCCATCAACTGAATTTCGTCATCCATTTAGAGCAGGCTCCTAAAGCCCAGCCCTCCGTGAGGAGAGGATAGGATGTTATTCTAGTGACCACTGACGGAGGAAGAGATGTGTAATCTACAATGTGTCATCAGATTTAGTTTCTGTCTGTGTCTCGCAATTTGATTGGCTAAGGTTTTGATAACCAATTCCTCAACCACCGCGCCCCAGCAATCCGCACTCGCCATATCGAGGGCTGGTTTAGGAACCTGCATTTAGATAAGTATTCAAGGAAAAGTGAATTCAAGGGAAATGTATAGCCAAAGTTGACCAATGACCTGGTCTCAACTGAAGTTGGATTCCACATTGCAGATCACAGCGCGGCTGTTATTCAAAAGTTTAAGACGAGTGCCTCATATAAGTATCCTATCATCTTTCATACGCACTCTGCACTCTACTTATAATTCTACACTAAACCACTATTACATGATTACCCACTAGCCCTCGAAACCATCGTATCTAATGAAATCGCTTTATATTCCTCCGTGGGTCCTCCAACACCCTCATTCGCCGCCCAAACCGCATCATCCAATATATAAACCAGTAAACCCCCTTTCCCATCCGCAGAAGGACTTACCCTAAACAGTGGCATCCTTGATTTCTCATGGGCTTTCCCGGTAGGGACGAACAATAAGTTATGAGAAGCAGCGAACTCTTCCACGAGCGATCTGAACGTGATTTCTTGCGTTCGGCTCGCAGAGACAGCGGGGAGTGTTGTTGTTTTCGGTTTACCGTTACTACGCGAGCCGGAGGGGGAGGCGATAGCTTGTTCTGTACGATAGTCAGGTTTAGGTAACCGAGTAGGTGCATCAGGTCCAAGTTCGAGAGCTTGATTCATCAATTGAAGACCTCGAGTGAAACCCTTCGAGATCCCAGGAAGACTTTGCAGACTCTCAGGGAAAACCTTTTCTTTCCAAAATCCATACCAGTCGGAGACCTGGGCCAAGTCGACTTTGGGTTCAATAAGCCACACGTAGAGGATGTCGAGCCATTTTGGGAAGAACCCTGTTTCGAAGAGTTGGGAGAAGATGGATGGATGGATGAGGTCTGCCCATAGAAGGACGTTTTGAAGAGGCTCCATCTTTTGGTCTCGGGGGTTGATACGGAAATCGTTGCGCAAGGTCGCACCGAGTTTGGGAATGACGTACTTGAGGATGAGGTTGTCCCAATCCTTGGCGTCGAACACCTGTCGAAATTACATGAGAAACTCTGGGGAACATAGTAGTATGCATCAAACACTCACATCTCTCCAAGCCTTAAGATCTGTAGGCAACTTATCCCCAACACTCCAGTTCCGGAGTAGACTCTTGATCTTTCTTCTAGCGTCTCCCATTACATCCTCCAAACGAAGTCCAACATGAGGCAACCACGGAAAGATGATAGCCTGCAACGGCACATCATCCAGCTTAGCATTCCATTCTGCGACCGCCTTTTGTACCTTGGGTAAGATAAGTTGATCAAGCACGTTGTCACGAATGAACGGTGGTAAAAACGTAGACCACGCTTCATAAAGTTTAACAGCAGGCTGCGGGTCCTTTGGCGACCACTCGTTGTTAATGGCAGTTCGAACTTTAGGTAACCATACGTTCCACAAAAGGCTCTCGAAAGGAGTCATAGGTTTTTCACTGTAACCGTCACACGTGAGCAACTTAAGTATTAAGGATGGTAACTGAGGTACTTACATTACAGGTGGAGCTATGGTTGTCTGAGATCCATAAACATCGACTTGCATCTCCGGAGGTTTTTCCTCGTTGATCAACAACGCCCGTCGCCAATTGCGGAATGTCGAAATGAATGCAGTTGGCTCTTCTAGCGGATTCCATTGGGTGACCATACGACGGACCTGAAGTCAAAAATAGTCAGTCTAATTGTCATTGTCTTTGAAAGACAATATACCAGAGGTGCAATAGCTGCCACGACCACTTCATCCAAGCGATACCTTCTGAACTCATTCTCGTATTCGCTGACAAGTTTATAGATGATTGGCGAAAAAGGATCCAGAGAAACTTCATAAACGGAAGCCAACTCCTTAGCCTTAGCGTCGATCTCATTGGCGATTATCTGTACTTGCTGTAGACGGGCGATTACTGAAGACAAAAGAACAGATCCGGAATGTGTAAATATAACATCGGGAAGGCACAATAAAACATGTTTGCTTACGTTCAGCCTCATCTTCGACCTTTTTCCTTAACCGTATGTCTTCTCGAGTGACCCATTTTTTACGTTCCTGTAGGGATTTCGCTTCTCGTGCAAGGCCATCGAGATCTGTTTTACAAGATTCAGCTATTAACCGTATATTGTGCCGAACTTCAGGTATTCGGGTGGGGTCAGCAGAAGGCGCCCAGGTGTTGAGGTTAATGTCAGACAAAGACGACACTTCACGAGGCTACAGAAGTTTATGAGAAGGTCAACAGTCACAAAGGGTTAAATGCACTCACCACGGCGCCAGTTGCGTCGATGATTTGACCAATACCTACAGATGCCGGCGCTTCCTCGCCTGCCTCAGCAATAATCTCTTCGTAAGTTTTGTGCTGAACCTTAGTCTTGACCTTCTTGGGCTTCTTCCATACATCGGACCTCTTTTCCTTCGCTTCCTTTTGTTGTTTCTTAGCTTTCCTGATCTTTGGATCGTCATCCTCGTCATCGCTAGCAAGTTCACCACGTCTCCGCGCCTCTCTCTTCGACTGTTCCGTCCTTTCTCTGAAACCTCTGAACGCGATACCGGACCTTTCCGGTCGCATTTTGGTCTCAACCGGAGTGACGATACCCTCTCCAGTGACACCGAGACCGGTTCCCGCTTTCCAACCCATCTTTTCGAGCATACGTGCACCAAATGAGCCGGAAATTTTGGAGAAGTGGGCTTGCTCCTCACGAGTAAGAGGTGTGGCAGAGCGGATGGAGGGTTTGTTATCTCGCATGAAAGAAGTAGATCGAGAACCACCAAATGCAGAAGGAAGAGATGGTTCTGGAGTAGTGTCCATAGTTGAGGCCGGTGGGGTGGGCTCAGACGGAGGAGGTGCTGATGAAGATGTAGACGTAGCAGCATCGGTAGAAGATGTTGCTTGAGAAAAGGTTGACTTGAGAGAACCAATCCCTCCCTTTGAGAAGCTTAAGGAAGCAGAACCGAAAGATGTAGACTTTGAGGATCCTATTCCACCTTTAGATGAGCCGATTCCACCTTTTGAGGAACCAATGCCGCCTTTTGAAGAACCTATACCACCCATGGAAGAGAACGAAGGCGTGTCAAGTTCGTCATCTTTGTCGTCTTCATACTCTCGTATTCGGGGAGATAGACGTCTAGAAGGCTCAGAATCATTATCAGAAGAGTCCTCTGTACCTTCACCTTCGCCCTCACCCTCGGATTCAGCTTCGTCCCCGTCCTCGTCCTCGTCATCAGAATCGATATCCATCTTCGCGTCTTCCTTTAAGTCGACTTTTTTCTCTCCCGAAACGAAAGCTGGAGCTTTAGCCCAATCACTCCTTCTTGACTTGGCCTGGCCACCCTTCTTATAGTCGCCACCATCGCTGTCGTCTCCGAAAACACCATAGATTGCATCCTCCTTGCCATTCTTGCGTCTGCGCTTGCGTTTGTAGGGATCCTCGAAAAGAGCGCGCTCTTCGCGAGCGTCTGGGTCATTATCGAGACCGAATTCGTCTGCCTCGGAGCCCTGATACGAGTCTGAATCGGAATCGTCGTCGAGAACGCGTTTTCTACGAGCCATGGAGGAATGAAGTCACGTGGAAAGTGGACATACCGGAACAAGTCAACAAAACGGCAAAGTGATCAGGGGCAGTTCTGTGATATTTTTAAGAGAATGCTTATTGTCATCCCGTCCGAGTACTTCCTGCCGCCCTGGCTAATTGTCATTTCGTCTCGAGCCAGCATATAAAGTCCTTCTAGGTCTCTCCAGGTCAACCAACATCCCTCGATACCCACCATTTTCCCCCTCCTCTTCTCTTCGTTATGTTTGGTTTACTACGCGCATTTACGCTCGCCGCAACTGCTCTCGTCTCTTATGTTTCCTCACAAGACCTACCAAGTTCATTCCCTCATGTATACCCTGGCCAACCATCCGGCGACCTAGGTCCCAACTGGCAAGATTGTTCGTGCTTTTGACGTTCACCCCCACTGCGCTTTGACTTAACCGAACTCATATATACAGACTTCGAGGTCACCGACACGCTGCCGAACGTCACGTTCCCTCTTACTCGCAGCTTTGCGGGGAACATCCCTGTCGGCCGTAGTGGTCACCCTAATGACACGCTTTTCTTCTGGGCATTCGAGAAGCAAAATGGCACCTTGACTAGCAATCAGAGCACCGAGCCTTGGGGTATCTGGTTGAATGGAGGGTACGTCTTTACGTTCACTACGACACCACACGCTTTCTTATCCCAGATACATAGTCCCGGATCATCAAGTATGGCAGGCCTGCTTTTCGAGGCAAGTACATTCATACACACGTATTGTCGTTATGACCACATGACTTACGATCTACTTTTTCTAGAACGGTCCCATTCGCATCGGCCCCGACTATGGTGCTTCAGCAAACAAATTCAGTTGGAACACTGTAGCAGACTTCTTCTGGATTGACCAACCTGTGTATGCTTAACTCTTCTGATATATTATAACACGGATCCTTTCGACTAACCATTGGAACAGTGGTGTTGGTTTCTCCACCGCGGATAGCGAAGGCTACGGTGCGTGTATTCGTTATTGTCTTTTCGTCGCTACGCTCGTGCTTACTAAAATAACCTTCTCTTGATAGTCGCCGATGAGGAACAAATTGGCAAAGACTTTGTTCGTATGATATTTTTTGACGTTATACCGGGACCCGGGCACTGACATGTGGGATGATTTTACTCTCTAGATGGGATTCTTGGCCAACTTGGTCAAAGTCTTTCCGAGCCTCACAAATCGTCCTCTCTACCTGAGCGGAGAGAGTTATGCCGGAACTTACATTGTAAGCTTTCCACTTCACTTGATATACATATCACCCGTTCGTGGTTACTCACATCAGTATATGTTGGTCAGCCGTATATTTTGAAAACCTATTTTGGGACGTCGAACCCTCCCGTCAAGATCGCTAAAATAGCTATTGGAGATGGGTCCGTTGGATCAGGACAGGAGTTTGAGCTTTTACCTGCTGTAAGCACGCATACCTTTGAATATTACTCTCAATGCATTCCGCTCAATGAAAACAACAGGTTTCTGTCATCGAAACATACCCTCAAATCATTGGTTACGACGTCGATGTATACAAATACTTCAAGCAACAGTATGTCTAATTTGTCTTCGCCAAACTCCGAGACTGTAATCCCAACTCATTCGTTCTTCCCGTCCGACAGATCCCACCTTTGCGGCTACGACGTCAACCTCACCTATCCTCAGAACGGTATCATCCCTCCAATAGCCCTTAACCTTCCTTCCGCTCGAGATGTCCCTTTCGCCTTGCAAAGCCGTCTGCGATTCGCCAGTTTCCAGACTTTCCAAACCCTGGCTTTGTCCAGAGTCATGGAAAGGTCGGAAACGGAGGACTTGGGAGCGCTCTGGGACACAAGTAACGAGGAGAGCTTGAAGAAGAGGGAGGAAGGTAAGAGGGAGTGGAGAGAGAGGAGATTGGCCGAGAGGGATTTGGAGAGGAGGGATTTGAGTAACCCGAATGTGCTAGATCCTTGGGTGAGTTGCTTCTTTCATTCGCTGAGATTTCTGGCTGATTGGTTTTATTTCACAAGTATGGATGCCTCCTTCTTGACGAGTTCATTGACTACGCTATCAACTTTACTTTCCCTTGGAGTATGTCCCTCTTTCCCTTCGCTCAGAAAACACCCGTAATTGAATGACGCCTTACTTTTACCTCTAGATATCTCTCTTACTACTGGCGAGTTTGGCTTTGATGTATATGACGTTCAAGATGCGCTTTCTCCCGAAGCTCCTATGGACGCATCCGTTTGGATGAATGGTTCGTTCATTTTATTTACGGACCTTTCTTTTTGCTTACTGACACCTTCGTCTAAATCCTTGTTTTCTCTTCTACTCGCAGATAACCGCACCAGGACCGCTATTCACGCCCCCACCAGCAAAGATTGGGAGTTAACCTTCGACTCTCCGTTTGGCGCAAATGGAAGTTTTGATCCAAGTCCCGAGTGCGTTTTTCTTATTACTCCACATCATCAAAGTGTATAAACATACTGATGCCAATTACAAACAGACCTATGACATTCCTTACGGACCTTGCTACGAACGCTACGGCTCATAATGTTTCTGTTATATTGTACTCTGGTAACGACGATACCCTAATTGCTCATCGAGGAACCGAAGTTGTGATTCAAGTAAGTATTTTGAATCAGGCCTAACAGTTTCTCGAGCGATTGGGCTCTGACTTTTCTTGTCTCCATTTGCTCGGATGATATATAGAACACGACATTTGGCGGCGTCCAAGGATTCTCGCGAAAACCATCCACTCCTTGGCAAGATGATTCTGGTAACTTTGCTGGTATCGTTCATCAAGAGAGAGGTTGGACATATGTTCTTTTCAAGGGTGCTGGACACCTTGTACCGGCTAAAAACCCTGCTAATGTGAGTTCAACCTTTCCTTACGAAAACTAATTCCTTAGAATACTCATGATCATCTCTTCGCAATGAACAGGCCCTCGTCTTCGTCCGTGAATTCTTCATTGGTGAAAACGCCACTGGTCTTGTCACGACCGATTCTTCCGGTGGACAACAGGTGATCGGTGGGGAGGATGCACCTCTTGCGGGGGACATCTTGCCAGGAGCTGACGAGATCTTTTACGGACCTGGAACGACTCTGTCCACTTTTGTCTTCCCGGAAGCCACTAGGGCCGCTTGGACTTCGTTCATCGAGGCTCAAGCTACGGGGAGCGTTTTGTCGACAGACGATAATGCGGCGGTTGGGCAGAGCCCACCGTGGGGCGCGGTGTTGGGTGCGGGCTTCATATGCGTCTCTTCAACGCTGCTCTTGCTTTCTTCCCTGCTTTGAAAAATATAGAACTTGTATCAGGATATCACTCTGTCTCTCCTTTTTTTCCCATTCTATAGTCCTTCTTTTCTTGTCTCATGATCAATCTTTTTCTCTCCTGTGCATGTATTTGGATGTATCGCATATCACTCACTCACTCATGAAGGACTAGCCACAGCTGGTTGTGTAATGATCTTTTCCCCCGTTTCCCTCTTCCTTTTTCCTTGTGGCATTCGGAAACATGTATTTATTGGGTAAATTTTATTTTTTTCTTTTTAATGCTCGAGTCGATCTCGAGCTTACAGTCAAAAACACGTATCTAGAGGTTTAAATAGTATGTTGCAAAACATCTTGACTCCTTTAAAAGTTTGAGTACAAAGATGGGACCTTGTAATGGGCCTGACCGGGAATTGAACCCGGGACCTCCTCGAGAAGAGCCCTTCCAATGAATCCGTAACGCTCCGCGTGCGCGTTCGCAATCCCCGACTCTCTGGATAGGGCAAAGTGGTGGGCATTGATTGATGGTCAACGACTCTAGTACTTAGGGCTAGGGTTACTTTGCTTGGCTTGAAATGAATTGAGATGGATTGAGATGTTTTGAGATGTTTTGAGACGGATTGAGATGGATTGAGACACTTTGTTTTGAAAGACCGCCCTCACTCCCAACACCCTCTCCTGATGGAGATTGAGATGTAACAATCTTATAAATAAATTTTAGATGACAAGTATCGAAAAAATAAACAAAAACCAAAAAAAAAATGTGTGGATTCCTGGTATTTGCCCAAATTATCAGCCCAATATTGCAATGCCTTTGTTGAACACAATCGTCATTTCTTTTCAAAGCCTTAGCCCAGGAGAAACAATCAATTTTAATACTATCTTCAATAATGGTTTATGTTACCTTTATTAATGGACTGCGAACGCACAAATGGAGTGTTACAAGATGGGGTAGTAGTAACCTGTGTCATTGCCACCTACTTATCTGAGTCTGAAGCATCAAGCTTGCATTTGGATGTATAGAATCATCAAAGAAACATAGGAAAATTAAGCAGTGGCTACAGATAATGTACAGTTCGAGCCCCCCCTCAAAAAAAGTAGTCCACATAAAAAGTAAAATGTTAGAAACTATAAATTTCAAGGGATAAGTAATAAAACTGAGAGCATGTCTGAAAAACATGAATCCTGGATATTGCCAAATTTTTGATATGGCCAGCAGACATAGTGGACACGTCTTTGAGCCCAGTCATCACTGTGGCTGTGGTGAGGTCCATAAAAGATTATTGGCAAGCTACAACTTTTTGGTAAGTCAATCTATATAATCTACAAGAAAAGTATCTTTGACTTACTGTCCACAATCACTACAAAAAATTTTCAAGTGGCCTTGACAGCAAATTGCAGTTTCTGTATGATTCACATTTCTCATTAAGTATATTTTGATGGAAGGAAAAAAAACTTACAATGTCTGCAGAATGTGATATACCTGAGTCTGTGCCACCAAGTCTTTCATGCAATTGCAAAAGACCATTTGGGAACACAATGGTATGAGTGGTCGTAAGTGTTTATTGAATACAGTGCCTAATGATATATGTCTGTGAATATCTGGTAGTGTTAGTTGTTAGTAAGTGTGAAATTACTTACATTTTGGTATAATATTGCAATGTTATCTTTTTAGTTGCAACAGGCCAGTATTTTTAGTATGCAACAACTATGAAAATTGTAAGGTAAGCTTTCTGAAATTGCTGTGAAACTAAACACTTACTTTTTTTTTGGCACCAAGTCTGAATAGGTGAGAAATTCAGACACACATTTAGGGTAAGTAAGAATATGAAAATACAAAGAAAAAAGCGAGGGGTGTATAAGTGTTGACCCCACAAGATGGGAGTCAAATGAAGTCTGAATAGGTGAGAAATTCAGACAAACATTTAGGGTAAGTAAGAAGATAGAAAGGAAGTAATGTAAGAGTATAGAAAGAAAAAAGGGAGGGCTGTATAGGTGTTGACTCCATAAGACGGGAGTCAAATGCTTTCATCAAATACTAACCGATATATGAATGCTGCTGCACGTTTTGAACCAAACTCCCTGCCAAGCTCTGCCCACTGCTTGAGGTATGCATGCCTGTCTCTTGGAGCTGAAAATTCATCATATTGAATGTGTCCTGACTGTATCACTCCATCATATACAGGTGCATGACCACATTGATTAATCAATCTTGTGCAAAAATGATTTGAACCATAGTATGCAATTCCTTTCAACTCATAGTGCAGATTTTGGTGAGACAGACCAATCTTCAGCTCCAAAGGTGCATAGAAATGTGCCTCTGCCTGTGTATCAAAGACAAGGATTCGAGGTGCATGGGGTGAGTCCAGCTGTACTTTCATATCACCCACTGAGTCCAAACAGTTTTGAGTTAGGAATGAGCCAGTCAGTATGTCATTGACATGGGATTGAAGATTACTACAGTGCATAATGTTTCCTGTTGTCAAAATTGCTGATTGCAATCCAGCATGGAATTCCTGTTGACTAGAATCTGTAGGTGCCCACAAGAACTTCAATGACATGTCCACTGATTCTGAACTTAATATTGCTTCAAATACATCAAATATCTGCACATTAACCTGACCAGTAAGTGGAAATATTGAATCATTGTACACAAAAAGTGCATTTCTGACTATATTCCGTGTCTCATTCACCAAGTGCTGCAACTCTTCAGTCTGTGTTTCAGCTGTTACACATGAGTTAATGCATGCCATCAAAGTCCCTTGCAGAGGAGCATTTCTGAAAACATCTGAATCTGGATTGCACCGGTAGGCATTCAACACAAGCATTAATGCACTGTCATAGGCACAGGACCAATTTTTGGAATCCCATTTGGGCCCATATGCTAGTTGTAAGCACTGCTGACACTTGAACAAAGCTGCAAAAGGTATGCTGAATACTGATTTTTGTGTGCTTACAGTACCAGTTTGCATTTGCAATGGTGTTATCATAGTACTCATAGTATCAATTTTATGCACAAATGCTGCCATAGTATTGCCATCTCTCTGCCTTGTTAGTCTAATTTTCATTCCATGCAGATCCATTTGATATGACTGGGTTGGAACACCACTCTCTGTTTCAGGGTCACGGACAAGCCTCTTAGGAGCACAGAGAAACCCAGCATCAACCAAGGTGTTATGTTCCATTGCCTCAAAACGCTCATTTTCAACATGTAGATAAAGGTTTGTTCAAATCTGCCAATGTAACCTTTTTGATGATACAAAGTCCTTCACGTCTAGTGGCACGGGATGCAGCAACATAGGCTGAGAAACCCCCTTCATCCAAGGCTGTAAAAACTACTGGCATTGTTTTACCTTGTGCTGACTGACCAGTAACTGCATATGCAGGCTGAAGTGGAAGCTGCCACCGAGTAATATCAACAATCTCTCCTGAAGGTAAGCGTGTTTTGAAACTGCATTTTACTGGTTTGATTGGAAACCACTTCTCAGGAAGGTCTGGGATATGAACAAGACTATCCTTGAATTCAACTAGAACTGCAGTACATACACTGTTGTTAAAGTTATCTAACTCTGTCATAAATTTCCTGACAATCCCTTGTGCTCCATTGGTTATCCCAAGCCCTGTAGATAAATTCCTTGATTTCAATATCACTGGCATCCCTTCAAAAAGAGGTATGCGACCAGGAAGAATGTCAGAATCAGATGATGTATCAATATCAAGTAGAAAATCTCTCAATAACTTTTTCTCTATTTTTGAATTGTTTGCAAGATCATTTGATACAACCATTCTTTCATACCCTCCAACAGCACCTGCCTTTCGGTAATTCAATTGAGAGCGCAAAAAATTGGTCCTAACAATAGCAGCTGCAGCATAATTTTCAGGCAATGACATATCAATACCATTGGGATTATCTGCAGACTTGATCACTCGGGAATTGAAAAGTTCAACATCTTTCTGTGTACACTGACGCATACGTAATCGACCAACAGCATCCGCATATTCTAAATCACCTTTCATGCGCTTTTGCTCAGTAAGAGAGATTACACCATTGACACTTTTCCAGGCAATCCGTCCAATTCTGTGTTGTACTTGAAACTCAGTCTGTCTGGTGTGTTCCATCAAGTACACTTTTGGAATTGGACTGTACAGTGCAGTTGCTCTAACTGGTGGAAATTGGAAAAAATCTCCAGCAAAAACAACAGTTAATCCACCAAAGTATTTACCAGGTTCCTCCTTTGCAAACCTCAGCATTGCATCAATTTCAGCTAACAGTTGTGCACCAAGTAATGAAACCTCATCAATCATCAGAACATCAACATCTACCCATTCAGCCCGAAGTGTTTTACGTTTGTTAGGCTGCAAATCAAATCTAAAAACATCATGCTCTTCAGAATCATTTTTTCTCCTGCCTTTCACTTTGATACCTAACCCACTATGTACAGTAACTCCATTTATTAATGCTGCTGCAGAACCAGTAGGTGCCAAGAATCTTATTCTATTTTCCATACTATAGTGTGCCATAACCTCTTTGACAGCATTGACAACATGAGTTTTTCCTGTGCCACCTGGACCTGTAAGCAGTAATCGCAGTGATTCACCAACATAATTTCTCAGCACATATTGATTGATGTATGCATTAGCTATCATCCGGTAAGCCATCCTTTGCTTTTCATTCAATGTAAATTTTTCCTCTATTCCTGAAATGACCTCACTTACACTCTGATACCTACAAGTGTGCCCATTTTGATTCACAATTTCTGATCCTTGTATTTCCTGACTTATGCAACTGCAATTGGCAATCTCTGATCTATGAATGATTTGATCTGCAGTTTTTGTGCTATGTGGCATCAATTGCTCCTGTTTGTATGCTTTCTCTTGCTTTGAAGCTTCTGACAACCATCCAGTAATTTGTTTTTGTGTCATTGGCAGATCTGGAAATTTAATGTTGTGAATACTATTACTCTGGTGGTGTTCCAAACAGGCAAACCAATTTGAACTTTGAATTGTCATCATGACTGATAAAATATCTCGTTCCTTCCGTGCTATGTGTTGTTTCTCATGCAAAGCTGCCATTTCAAGCATGATGTCAGATGGAAGCTCAGTGACTATATTTCCCTCCTCATTTTCTGCACCTGTGTTATGTGCATGCATCCTCTGACTGATTTCTTGATCAATTCGTGACCGCTCTGATGCTTGATTTGCCAATTTTCGCAATCGCTCAGCATCTCTCTGATCCTGGCATTCATTAATATCCTCCAGATTTTTCAAGTATTGCTGAACACATTCTGGCCACTCATATTCATTGAAAGCAGATAGTAAAGTTTGTTCTTTTGTATCAGGTCTGAATTGTGGGAGCAGGGGCTTCTGAGAACTGAAAGGTTTGAAATGGACCAGTGTAAATAAATGGTACCTCCAACCATCTTTCTTAGTAGGAAATTTCATTCCAACAATTTTGGGAACCAATTCAGATAGAAAATTTCCTTGCAGTGGATTGTAGTGTTCTACAAGCTGATGTGTTGATGCCAAGGGATGCATTGGCTTTAGTGGATGCCTAGTATAGCAATCAATTCTATGATACTCCTTTTCCTGGGCCTCAGTGATGTCCCCATCAGAATTATCTGACATCTTCTCCAAACGGATACACCGAACAAAATCATAAAATGACATGTCAGCAAGAGAATCTGCTCGATGAAAATAATCAAGCATGCTATTTCTGTGACTCAGTCTACCATATCTATCCATCACAACTCGGATATGTGCCTCCTCAATCTGTTCATTTTCAGAGATATCACCTTGATCTGCATCAAATTCTATTCCAGAACTCTCCTGGCAGTATAAATTGAGAACAAAAAATATTGCATTTGCAGAAAGCATAGGGACTGTCTTATGTGAAGAAAACCCATCTGAGAACTTCCTCAGCTTTCCCGTTTTTCTCACTCAGATGTCCTGCCACACGCCTTTATTTATATTTCAGACACTCCTTTCGTTTTCCAATGATGTATTTTGCCACTTCGTAGCAGGGATGGGCGGTCCATGCGTGACCATCGACTGGTGGATCAACTCACGTGGTTTATAATTCTATTGACTAAGCGTCGGTTGCAGTCGGTCAGGTTGGTCGAAGTTGATAGATTTTCGTCGTTTAGTCCTTCGTACGCGCTCTAGCTTGTAAAAACGATCCCCTTGACTCTGAGAACTCCGTACATCATCTCTGCACACCTATGCCACCCAAATCTCTGGTATGGCAGTACATAAAACAAGGCACAGTTGACATGAATAACTCGAAACAGAAGTGCTCTTGGTGTAAGTTTTGCATTGGGCACTCTGCACAAGTATTGCAGAATACCTACAGAGAGCAGTTTTCAGCTGGTTTGAGAGCTGATGTACCAGCTTTGGATATGATCACGGAACAAGGTGCGTGATTATTACGGTTCAAATTTTTAAAAAGAAACTGACATTTCTGTATATATATAGTACACCGCACACTTCATGAGAATCAGAATCCTTCCGAAACACGTAAAGTCAATGTTGGCTTCGACCTCACCATACAGGTCCTGCAGGGACAACCAGAGAAGCTTTGGAACCATCTTGCAAGTTGTGATCATGCTCCGGCAGATGTACAGCAGATGGGAAAGCGAGAGAAGGATAGTAGGCGACGACCAGGAAAAGCTTCCCAGCCCAATTCCATCATTAACACAATGGTATCGACTCCAAATGCTGTCTTTCCTTCATCTACTCCAAGTTCTGGACCAGTAGCTATATCAATACAATCTCAGACACCGAGCTCCGCAGGCACAAACGTACCAATGATTCATGTCTCCCTGAGTGAACCTGCCAGCATGGCTCCAAGTCGTACACCGTCTCCAAATCCCCCAAATTCCGATGCCATATTCTATGGTGAAACCCTCCCTCGTCGATCTCCTTGGACCAACGACCTGCAACAGGAATTCAATGCAGATCTATGCAATCTTCTGGTAGCCGGCCTGGTTGCTTGGAGGGCAGTTGAGATACCATACTGGCAATGGTTTTTTGCAAAATGGGTCCCAGGTGCAGCTCTGCCAGCACGGAGACAGCTTTCAGGACAGATACTTGATAATCAGGCTGAGAAGGCATACAATAATATGAGAATGGAGACAGATGGTCTGTATGGGACTGGCCAATGCGATGGATGGAAGAATGTGAAGAAGAATAGTGTTGTTGCCAGCATGGTCAATGTCGAGTATAATGTAAGCATTGCAGCTGCCCTCACTTTCCTCCGTCTTTTTCCGAACAAATGAACTGATTTTTGCATATCACAGCCTCGTCTTCTTGGCGTTGAAGATATATCGGCTGAGCGTAAGACTGCTGATAATTTAATAAAGATTGTTATCAACGAAATGAACCGAATCCGTGACATCTTCAATGTCATTCTCGTGGCCTGGTGCACTGATGCAAGCAGCGAATCAGCAAAAATGCGGCGAAATCTCGTTGCAAAATTTCCCTGGCTTGTTGTACTGGACTGTTGGGCTCATCAGGTTAACTTGATTGTCGGAGACTTCATTAAGCTCAAAGTTCCACTCATTCGAGCTGCCGACAAGGCCTTGGAGTTAATCAAATGGTTCAACAACCATTCTTTTGCACTCGGGCTACTGAGACAGGAGCAAACGTTCTACCGATTTGCGGTATTGGTTCTTATTCTTCCGGTTCTTACACGCTGGACCTCACATTATCTCGCAATGGATAGACTGGTGGAATTGAAGCCTGCCTTTCTGCGTTTGGTCATTTCGGATGATATTTGCAAAAAGCTTGTGGCTTCGGCAGGTTCAAAGGCAGCTGACAAGACCAAGGCACAAAAAATGATTCGATTGATCAAGGAAACAGAGTTTTGGACACAAGTCGAGAGGTATACTTCAAGTACTGTTCTCTATCACTTTCAAACTAATGACTGGTCCTTTACTAGTCTTCGGAATATGCTCCGTCCATTTGCTATTGCTGCCAACCTAATTCAAGCTGACAACTGTCGCCTCGACACCGTCTTGTTCACCCTTGCTCATCTCTATTATATTCATAAAACATCACGAACTATTGATCGTCGAGTTTGCAATGCTGTGATTGCAAGCATTGAGAAGCGTTGGAAGAAAGCCGATCAGGAAATCTTTATATTGGCAGTTGTATTTAATCCATATATCCGGAGCCGGGCCTTTGATCCCTCGAATGAACTTGCATCTGCCGGAAGAATGTGGAACCTAGTGCGACGTGCATACAAGCGCTTTTCAAGAGGCCAGGAACCTAGTGCAGAGTTCAAAGAATGTTTCACTGCTTACTATCGTGGTATCGGCCGCTGGAGTGATGAACACATGGATTTGAAGGGGAGCCGAGAAAGTGCAAATCAACGTGTAATTCTCCTATAGTGCTCCATGAGAAATTAATTGGTACTGATTTTATTTTTATTTTTTTTTCAATAAATCAGGGTACATATGTCAATCTAGTGAAGCTCTGGCGAGATTTCGAGGTGGAAGACAACAGTTCTGAATGTAGTAATGGTGCAAATGGAATGGTTCGACTGGCGATGCGGATTTTGAGCATGGTTCCCAATTCCGCATCTACAGAGCGTATTTTGAGTCGTTTCGGCAGTATTCACACAAAAGCCCGAAGTCGTCTCCATGTGCAGAAGGTTCGGAAAATGACTATCGTTGCCCAGGATATCGAGCGCGTGCACGGGACAGGTCCGAGTCGCTATACAAAGCAAACTGCAAATGAGGCAAATGTAACAACTCCGCTTGTTCCTCATTCTCAGATGGCTGGTGATTCCACTGGCGAAGAGGACGAGATTGCGCATGCACTGCGTAATATTGACCTCCAAAGTTCATCAGAAGATGATACTTCTGCAGAGAACAGTGAGGACAGTGCCATGGAAACTGATGGTCCGGATTTACTAAGTTTCGAGGAGATTGTCGAGGAAGCTCTAGGAATTGAAATGGATGATTTGGACACTCCAGATGACCAAGATGTTGATGAAGATGAAGATGAAGCTGATGAGTATGACTCGGAAGAAGTGGATGTTCCTCAATCTTGTTACCTTCTTGAGAATCTCTTCCGATACCCCTCTTCTGAAAATTCTTCTGGTTCTCAGTCCAATTTACTGTCATTCATGATGGATTTCTGGGCTAGAGGAGAAGCTGCACTAAATGCCGACATGGAACTTCATGAAAATCTTACTACGGGCTTCTCCCATGAAGATGACTTCTAATTGCTTGCACCATGACTAGTAATACTTGATTACTGATACAACATTTGCTAATTCTCTGCTGATACTGTAGCTATATGATTTGACAAATGTATATACTTGATACCGTACTGTAAATACCTCTGAATAGTTGCACATTGCCTCGAAGTTGTTGATTTTCTGACTGACCAGCACCGTGGGAACTATCCGTCGGCTAAATATCGACCGCGGTATATACCACCATCGACTCGGTCTCAACCATAGGTCGGACCAACAGTCATTGGTCTAAAACCCGGTCGAGCCCAACCCTGCTTCGTAGAGTTTCCCATTGTCAATTTTATTTTGCCCAATACAAGTTATGTATCGACAATGTAGAATCGTTTTTGGAGAACATGACTGAAATGATCGTTACTTTCCGATGAGCTCGCCAACACTTTCCCAGAAGCTTTGAGGAAGATTTAGCACTAATCCAAGGGCAAAAAAAATAATAAGTGATAGATACACATACCTACATCTATCCAAAAGAGCTTGGTCAGTCGAGAACGTATGGATAGCCGCTGCCGAGCTGTCTTCTGTCCTGTTGAACGACATCTCAGTGTGATTCGCACTGTATTTATTCCACTGCGGAGTGATGTTCGTAGAATCGAATTTGACGTTAGGATCCAGAGAAATAACGAATGTTAAGAAAGATTGGGAAAACGCTTTATGGAAATCTACGTTTGGGAAGGACAATACTGCGTTTCCGACGGTATTTCTGTATTACGATCGATGATAAAGGATTGTTATGACAATTTTAGCATGGCTAAGATTCGTTGAACGCTATGTGTGGTATTGGCAGACTTACGATGGGAAATAGAAATCAATGTCCTGTCCGTGGAAAGCAGGGGGCAATGCGAATTCACCCTATAGGGCGCATAAGAATCTCGACGCTGATCAATAATCAGAGAGCATACCTTGAACGAGTTGTTTCGGAAAGCATTGAGTAAGAAATATGTTGGACAAATGAAGGTTACTGGAGGACCGACAATGATTTGTACCTTGGACGAGAAGGGAAAAAAGGGGGCTTTTACCTTCTCCTTGAATTCTATTGACCTGATCCAAGGGAGTGCCAACTCCCGCATAAAGCTTCCCAACTTCTTGATCTTGTTCCTCTCCGAATTTTGGAAATATCTGCCCCGCATACAAAGTAGCGTTCGCGGGAGCGGTCTGATTCACAAAGATGACACCCTCATTTGTGTTGGCGATGGCGAGCAGTGCTTGCTGAGGAAAAGATTCAACTTGATAACAGTTTAAACGATCAATTCAAACGCACTCCGTTCACTTTGCCTTGCTTCAAGGCTTCCGTCGGACGTTGAGTAATAAAAGTTCCATCGACAACCGGCACGAACACGAACGTCTCGAAAAGGCTAGAAGGGTTGAGGTTTTCATTGACTGCTTGCAAAACGCTTACGTCGGTTCCTCGAAGGCAAGCCATGACGTCGGAAGTGGATGAGCAACTAGATGAGAGATTGAGCAAATTCTAAACGGGAATTTCCATTGATGAGCGACTCACTTCGTTTGCCAGACAAAGCCTATTTTATAAGACAAAAAAGTTGAAGTTGACTATTTTTGGTTGAAGATAGTTAAGTTAGGATGGAGAAGTACCTCTACGATTGGATCATTGAAGTGATACTGCGAAGGCGTGAACGTGGAACTAGTGATGGCAGCTCTGAACAATTGCGGATTGGTCTGTCCATCGTTTGCGATGACATGTTGAAGAACGGATCCAGCCCCTGTTGAAACTAGTCAGTATTTTTTCCAAATTCCAGCAAACGCGTAAGCCTACTCACCAGCGCTTTCCCCCCAAACTGTCACTTTGGTTGGGTCTCCGCCAAATTTGGATATCTGTATGAAGAGTAAGTAGACAAAATTGAATAGATAGGAACATGCATATCCGTGAGTGACGCACATGTGTCTGCACCCAACGGAGAGCGAGATCCTGGTCCACTGTACCGAGGTAATGGGAAAAAGATTAGGCAAGAAGGAGCTCATATAGTTCAACATCTGTTCCTCACACAAACCGGCGTTCAGATTGCCGTTGGCTTTGACTTGCTCGCCGGCCAGAAAACCTGAGAGGATCAGCCAGAAATCAGGTTTTATAGAGTCGAATATTAATGTCCCTGCTCGGACAGATTTTCAAGGAGAAACTTCTTACCAAAAAGGCCCAACCTATATTGTATTGTGACTACCACAACTTGACCATCCGATTCATTTATAAGATCTGAGCCTGGGAAGTCAGAAGCACTTCCAAGTGAATACCTGAAATTCCCAGACATGGGTGTTCAGTACATTATGAATTTTAAGAAGTAACGAAAAGGAAACACCTACCCTCCACCATGAATCCATACAACTGTCGGCAGCTTTGCTTCTGGGATGGTCGAACCTGGAATATGAACACTTGTTTGAGGTGAGAATTTGTGCAATCAGTATTGCAGATCCGAGCAGTGAAACACACTTGAGAAACAAGCAATCCTCGGTCTGTTCTCGAACCTCTCTCTTTAAATTATGGCTTGAAGCTGAGGACGTATTGCCCGAAGTCTGCCCAAGTGTAGCTTGAATACATTCAGGAGGTGCCGTATCTGCTTGTTGGAGACCCGAGACATTCGCCGGAGGCCGAGGAGCTCGGAATCGAAGATCACCTGGGATGATACCAATGAGAAAAAAAGTTTCGTGAATTTGAGGTTTGAACTCCACCTATGGGAGGTGCAGCGTAACGAAGCCCGAAGAAATTCGTTACATTAGTGGTAGAATTAAAAGAGCCCTCGTAGGATGCGTAGCCCAAGTCTACAATTGGTGCGTGGGGTTGGGCATATGAGCTGAGAAAAGAAGAGATAAGAAGAGCGGTAACAGTCAGAAGAGTCATAGCAGAAATGACTCCAAACACTACGAGGGACTGTAAAAACTCGCGGGATGGTGTGTTCAATGATTTTGGAGGTCTTAAATCATTGTTCATTTTCGTTGATGAGTCGAACTCGTCATAAACGGAACCGGATGCCTCGGGACCGTTCGTCAAGGTATGAGCCTGAATCCGGTCCCCAAGGAGGAGAGTTCCCATTCTGCGTTACAGATAATAATCAAGCTTGGCATAAAAAATAGGCGAGTATTCCATATTGCGTGCATTGCCTTGTCTGGCAGGGCAGCTCACCTCGCAGAGTCGCATTGCAAAAGACTCGATTGAAAGTTATATATGACAATAAGCGTTAAACGTAACAGTCACTTTGGAGGAGTAGGAGTAGGAGGAGGAGGAGGAGGAGGAGGAGGAGGAGGAGGAGGAGGGGAGTTTATTAATCGGACTGGTCCAAAAATCGTCTGGAACAATCACTGTCCGGTGAGTTCGCCAACACTCTCCCAAAAGCTTTGGAAAGTCATTAGACGACCGCTCCGAGCGACAATTACATAATAGTCGGGCCACATACCTGCACCTATCCAAGAGATCTTGGTCAGTCGAGAAGGTATGGATAACCGCCGCGGTTGAGTCTTCCGTCCTGTTGAATAACATCTCGGTATTATTCACGCTGAATGTGTTCCACTGGGGGGTGATGTTCCCAGGGTCCAATTTATTGTTGGGGTCCAAGGAGATAGCAAATGATAAGAAGGATTGAGAGAATGCTTTCAAGAAGTCCGGGTTTTGGAAAGAGGGAGGCAAAGCACTGAATTCGGGTCAATTGCATTCAATCAAACTCGTCATAGGTCATTTCGGCATTTGCTAAACTTACGATGGGAAATAGTAAGCGACATCCATTGCATGGAGGGCAGGTGGCAAAGCAAACTCTCCCTACGAAACAAAGTGAAGTATCTCAGTTTCTGGGGTAGCAACTAAAAAGATTGAGGATGTAAGTGGACCTTGAACGACTTGTCCGGGAATGCACTGAGCAGGAAGTATGATGGACAGATGAAGATCGCTGGAATCAAGAATCATTCAGTGTCGTCGATCTATAAAAAGATGTTATAAAAATAAAGCTGTTCTACGCACACTCTCCCTGAATCCTGTTGACCTGATCCAACGGAGTTCCGACGTCCGCGTAAAGCCTAGCAACTTCTTCATCTTGTTCCAGTCCAAAATTCGGAAACAACTGTCCAGCATAAACAGTAGCGTTCGCAGGGGCGGTTTGGTTAACAAAATTGATTCCCTCATTCGTGTTTGTCATTGCGAATAATGCTTGCTGAAAATTAATTTGGTAAAAAGGATGTTTTTCCGTTTGACAACACTATCACTGTCAAAGGAATTTCCCACTCACCCCGTTTACTTTACCTTGTTTCAATGCCTCAGTCACGCGTTGAGTGATGAAGGTGCCATCAACTACAGGAGCAGCCACGAAGGTTCCAAAAAAGCCGGCTTGGACAATGGCGACGTTGACGTTTTGCAAAATGTTAACATCGACCGCTCGAAGACAGGCAAGAGAGTCCAGTGATGATGAACAACTATATGAAAGATCAATTAAGTGCATGAAGATTTGTTTAAGCAACTGACTTTGTTTGAGCGACAATTTGACTGAATAGTGCCTAGCCAGACAAAGACTGAGTCTGATCCATGCTCGAAGCCCGGAAAAAAAGTACCTCTGGAATTGGGTCGTTGAATTTATATTGTGAAGGCAAGAAGGTGGAACTGGTCATGGCGGCTCTGAACAGAGGTGGATCAGTCTGTCCATCGTTCGCGACGACTTGTTGAAGAACAGAACCAGCCCCTACATCAGTTCATGAATGGTCAGCCCTATGTTCTTATACTTAGATGAATAATAATTGATTGGACTTGCCGGCACTTTCGCCCCAAATAGTCACTCTGGTTGGGTCCCCACCAAATTTAGATATCTTTTCAGGGATTCAGTCAATATGAATAGACTCCATCGGGTTTGAATATGACACACATGTGCTTGGACCCAACGAAGAGCAAAATCTTGGTCCACTATATGTTGAGAAAGATTAGAACAAGCAGAGCTTGGTTAAGGGTCAGAAAATTACTTACACAGACCAGCATTCAAGGCACCATTGTCTTTAACTGCCTGGCCAGCGAGGAAACCTTGGGATGAACAATACAATATCAATGCTTTGCTTCGATTAATTCGATGCTAAAGGAAATCCTACCGAAAATACCAAGCCTGTATTGTATCGTGACTACTACAACCTGACGATCCGACTCATTTATGAGGTCTGAACCTGGGAAAACTGAGGCACTCCCAGAAACATACCTATAACCAGACACGATCATGATTCTTTTATTTCTTCGCAGACAAATTTAGAGAAAAAACTTACCCTCCACCATGAATCCAGACAATGGTTGTCAAGCCTTCTCCTGGAATAGTCGAGCCAGGGACATGAACACTGGGAGCGGCACCAGATCAAAATATCAGCTTGAAGTTGACGCGGTCATCAAAAAAATTGAAACCCACTTGAGGAATAAACAATCCTCAGATTGTTGCGGACCCTGTCTCTTCACCGTCTGATTGGAAAAAGGGTTGGTAGGGGACGCTCCGTTTCCAGCTTGGAGACATTCGGGAGGCCTCGTATCTGCTTGTTGGACTCCAGAGACATTGGCCGGAGGCTGAGGCGCCTGGAATCGGAGATCACCTTGGGACTAACGCTGAGTAAAACTAGAATATTGATCACTATCTTGGCTCACCGGTTGGAGGGAGTGCGAAACGAAGGCCAAAGAAATTTGTGACATTAGTGGTAGGGTCAAAAGAACCTTGATAGGTTGCATATCCTAGGTCCACGATCGGTCCATTGGATTGGGCATATGAAATGAGCACAGAAGCAGCGAGCGACAAAGCGACAATCAAGCGGGCCATGGCAAGCTACTCAGTTATAGAGGGCGCTGGATAGTAAGTAAGCCGCCGATGTGGTTTTTGGAGGACTTTATATACAGCCCATATGGACACCGCACTGATTATATCAGTACCCCGGAATGAAATGGAATTGGCAGTGCAAACGGAGAGATCATCAATGTGGTTGAATTCGGCGTTTTTGAGCCTCCAGAGCTCAAAGTAATGTAGTAATTCGGAAGAGCGGTTGAAGTTGTGAAATCTGTTGTATAGGCTGAAATTCAAACACAGACAAATACGGCTATATACCGCACCGGTACCTCTCGTGAGCTCCTCTGTTTTTCCCGCTGCGACAGGATACTACTTTGGTGGAAGCGTACACACAGGACAAGACCAGTGAGATAGCGACGGTCATTGAAGGCCATACGTTTTCAAGCCTCCATTCAGATCCTTGACAGTAATACATATCGTTAGATGGCCCATCGCGTGCCAGCGGGAACTCGGCTGAACAAAGATCATTCAGTACTCAGACAATTGAAGAGATCACACTCAAGGTACTTAGTTTCACCACACAGTAGTGACCATAGTATCACACTCATGAAACTCTATATTTAAATCCAGTCACATAGCAGAGAACATTTTAGGTCTTTCTTAGCATTTTGAGGATTCAAATGCATATGTACAAGATAAAATGTTACTTACCATTACAACCCTTGTACATTTTGAGAATTCAAATGTAAAAAGTGGTATGTATGACAAACATTTCCGTATGTATAATCTTGTTTCCAACTTACCGTTCCAACTTCTCATTCCAACTTCCCGTTCCCTCCTCTCATTCCGTGCGTCAACAAGATCGCGAATATAATAGAAACAGAATAAACGAGATCTGTAAAAATAGAAAATGCGTCAGAAAGACCTGTTTCCTGCTGGGGCCAGAGAGTCGGAGTGTTGTCAGAATGGACACACATCGAACTGAGTTAGACTCACGTTATATATCGAGGTCACGGTGATCCAAAGGCCTGAAAAATCAAGTGGTGTAATATCATTGATCAATATTGAGCTATCAGGGAATTATAATGTCACGGTTCATTTGCATTGTACGTCTAAGTTTAAACTTAAAGATAACGACCGAGCTTGGAATAAGGAAAAATGAGCGAATCTTCCATGTTGTGCGCGTTTCCTTCTCTGCCAGAGTCACTTCACCCATAGAATTTGCGTTGTGAAAAAAATTTTCGATTGAAAGGTATAAAAAACAATAAACGTTAAACAGTCACTTTGGAAATTGTTAGGAACAATCACTGTCCGGTGAGCTCGGCAACGCTCTCCCAGAAGCTTTAGGAAGGTCATAATTAGACGACCGTTCCAAGCGATAATTACATAGTAGTCGGATCACATACCTGCACCTATCCAAAAGATCTTGGTCAGTCGAGAAGGTATGGATAACCACTGCGGACGAGTCTTCCGTCCTGTTGAATAACATCTCGGTATTATTCACGCTAAACGTGTTCCACGGCGGGGTGATGTTCCCGGGGTCCAATTTGTTGTTAGGGTTCAAGGAGATAGCAAATGCTAAAAAGGATTGAGAGAATGCTTTCAAGAAGTCCGGGTTTTGGAAAGAGGGAGGCGAAGCACTGGATTTGAGTCAATTGCATTCAATCAAACTCGTTATAGATCATTTCAGCATTTCCTAGACTTACGATGGGAAGTAGTAAGAGACATCCTGGCCGTGGTGGGCAGGCGGCAGAGCAAACTCTCCCTATAAAACAAAGTGAAGCATCTCAGTCTTTTGGGTAGCAACTTTAGTAAAAAAATAAAGGATGTAAGTGTACCTTGAACGACTTGCCCGGGAATGCACTGAGCAGGAAGTATGATGGACAGATGAAGATCGCTGGAATCAAGAATCATTCAGTGTCGTCGATCTATAAAAAGATGTTATAAAAATAAAGCTGTTCTACTCACACTCTCCCTGAATCCTGTTGACCTGATCCAACGGAGTTCCAACGTCCGCATAAAGCCTAGCAACTTCTTCATCTTGTTCCAGTCTAAAATTGGGGAACAGCTGTCCAGCGTAAACAGTAGCATTCGCAGGGGCAGTTTGGTTAACAAAATCGGTTCCCTCATTCGTGTTGGTCATCGCAAATATTGCTTGCTGAAAAATTTAATTTGGAAAGAAAGGAAGTTTTTTTCGTTTGACAATACTATCACTGTCAAAGGAGTTTCCCACTCACCCCGTTTACTTTACCTTGTTTCAATGCCTCGGTCACTCGTTGAGTGATGAAAGTCCCATCAACTACAGGTACATTCACGAAGGTTCCAACAAAGCCGGCTTCGACAATGGCGACATTGACGCTTTCCAAAGTGTTGACATCGACCGCTCGAAGACAGGCAAGAGAGTCCGGTGATGATGAACAGCTATATGAAGGATCAATTAAGTGCATAAAAATTTGTTTAAGCAACTGACTTTGTTTGGGCAACAATTTGACTGTATAACGCCTATTCAGACAAAGAGTAAGTCCAATCTACGTTCGAAGCCTGGAATTGAAGAAAGTACCTCTGGAATTGGGTCGTTGAATTGATATTGTGAAGGTAAGAAGGTGGAACTGGTCATGGCGGCTCTGAACAGAGGTGGATCAGTCTGTCCATTGTTTGCAACAACATGTTGAAGTACAGAGCCAGCCCCTACATCGGTCCGTGAATGGTCAGCCCTATCTCTATATTCTTACTTAGACATAATAATCAATTAGACTTGCCAGCACTTTCACCCCAAATAGTCACCCTGGTTGGGTCTCCGCCAAATTTAGATATCTTTCCAAGGATTCAGTCAATATGAACAGATTACATTTAAATTTGACACACGTGTGCTTGGACCCAACGAAGAGCAAAATCTTGGTCCACTATACGCCGACAAAAATCAGACAGCTGACAGTTAAGGGTCAGAAAATTACTTACGCAGACCAGCATTCAAGGCACCGTTGTCTTTGACTGCTTGACCAGCGAGGAAACCTTGGGATGAACAATATAACATTAATATTTTGCTTCAATTAATAGGATCCTGAAGAAAATCCTACCGAAAAGACCAAGCCTGTATTGTATCGTGACTACTACAACCTGACGGTCGGACTCAATTATGAGGTCCGAACCTGGGAAAACCGAGGCATTCCCAGAAACATACCTATAATCAGACACGATCACGATTCTTTATTTCTTTGCAGACGAATTTAGTAAAAAGAAAACTTACCCTCCACCATGAATCCAAACAATTGTTGTCAAGCTTTCTCCTGGAATGGTCGAGCCGGGGATATGAACGCTACCAAATCGATATATCAGCAAGTTGACACGGTCATCGGAAAAATCGAAACCCACTCGAGGAACAAGCAATCCTCAGATTGTTGCGGACCCTGTCTCTTAACCGTCTGATTGGAGAAAGGATCGGTAGGAGACAGTCCGACTCCAGCTTGGAAACATTCGGGAGGCTTCGTATCTGCTTGTTGGACTCCAGAGACATTGGCTGGAGGCTGAGGCGCCCGGAATCGGAGATCACCTTGATACTAATGCTGAGTAAAACTTGAATATTGATCACTGTGTGGGCTTACCGGTAGGGGGGAGTGCGAAACGAAGGCCGAAGAAATTTGTGACATTAGTGGTAGGGTCAAAAGAACCTTGATAGGTTGCATATCCTAGATCCACGATCGGTGCGTTGGATTGGGCATATGAATTGAGCAGAGAAGCAGCGAGCGACAAAGTGACAATCAAGCGGGTCATGACAAGCTACCCAGTTATGTATAGAGGGTAAGCAGTCGCATGTGGTTTTTGGAGGATTTTATATACAGCCCATGACACAACACTAATTATGTCAGTACCCCGGAATCAAATGAAATTGGCAGCGGGTATGGACATCATCAATGTAATTCGGAAGAGCGGTTGAAGTTGAGATTTGTTGAACTTTGGGCTGAAATTCGTACACAGGCAAGTACGGCTATACACCGGTACTCTCGTGAGCTCCTGATCCTCTGTCTTTCCTGCTGCGTCTTTGTTTCTTGATAGTACCCGACTAAAGTTATTAACTTATACTCTTAAACTATTGAATAATAGGAATCAGGCATTCTGCTCAACATCTACTACCCCGTCCCCACTACCTACACTCAGCCTGGACCAGTGAGTGATTTGATTTTCTCCGGAAATTCACTTGCTCATGAATTCGAATTGTTGCTCTTGGTGGCGCTGCGGTGTCAATATAGGCTGTCGGTGTTTGGTCCGGATGAGAGCTTCTTCCACGGATCATTACGTATGAAGTTTCGTATACATGGTTTCAATCACGAGTTTCTTTCAAGTTTGGGTTGGTTGTGCTTAAATCCGTTCGCATCGACATCAGCACTTTCCTTGAGTCCAAATCAACTCGTCAAATCAAAAAAGAAAGGTCCTTCCGTGAGTAAAGATTGTACATGAGTTAGTTTTACATACAAATAAGAATTACAGTGAAGAAATACTAATAAGTCCCAAAAGCGAGGAGCTCTAAAGATTACATCTTCATGCGACCATCACCTCACCCAATAATCCCGTCCATCCTCAACTTCTGCACTCCTCATCCGTCAACCCCAGATCGTTCTTCATAACTTCGTCCGTATGATGACCTGATTCCGGTCCAGCCCATTTCGGTTCCGTATCACACCCTTCCAATACAGGGAACGTTCCTGTCATTTTCAACTTCCATCCTCCTTCGCCCATCGTCCCATTCTCCACCCATTCTTATTCCCATTACTATCAACCCAAACATTCTTAATCGCACCTCTCGCTTCTATCTGTTTACTCTCCACAATCTCTTTTACTTCCGCGCCAAACTGTCTGGGTAAAGAGTTATATGTGAAGTGGTAAGAAACAAACGCACTCGAATTACCTTGTATAAAAAAGTAACTCGCTCAATCAGCTGACCAGCAAAAGGCCCCGCGATCAACTGACCCATTTCCGGAACGCGTAACTACTCCAGACAAGATAGTGAAGCCGAAGTCGCACTATAGAATCAATAACCGGTGTAGGGCCCGGGCCTGCTGGTGCGGCACTGCCCGCTACCTCAACACAAGGCTACCGATGCTCTCCCATTCCTGACTGAAGAAATAGAACATAGTGTTCAACTGTATAACCGGTGTAGGGCCTGCTGGCGCGGCACAGCCCGCTACCTCAACACTCCTTAACATAAGTGGTTAGCAAAGACCTCTGGACACCTCCGATTTTACTGGCAACTATAGTTCGAAATTTAAAGTGATAAACAGCACTCCAAAAATACGCTAAATTGGTACCTTGAACACAAATCATCTGGGATGTAACCATTTCTACTCCATAGGCTCTCTCCATCTACAAATCACAATATTATTTCAACACCATGCTTCGAAGGATCAGAAACGGCGCACTTAATCTACCGATATCGTCTGTCAATATAGATATCCCAACCACTGCCAAGAAAATAACTCTCACTCGGAATCTTGTCAACCAGCTGAACGGTGTCACAGTAATTGCATGGTATATAGTCAAGCCGGAAGCCTGGATAACCTCAGGATTAATGAATTAATCAGTTTTAAATCTAAAGCAACAAACGACATCCCCAAAATACTAGCGACTCTCTCAGCCTTCAGGATTAATGAATCCTCGTTCCACTCTTTCTCTTTAATCAGTTTTAAATTTAAAGCAGCAAACGTCTGAGCGACCAACGAGAGGTAAAGTAATCCAACTCGCTGCCAGTGAAGTAACCATCGGAAGTAACCACCGGAACCTCTATCCACCCCATAAGCCCCCTCCGTCTCCCAACAGATGCCTCCTCATCAGCTCAAAATCACCGAGACCACGCTTCGAAGGACTGAAATTGAATGGCGCACTTACTCTACCCATATTGTCTTCCCATATAGACGTTTCATTACTCCCGATGTCAACGATACTATCAGGCTTAATGAATCCTGGTTTGACTATCTTTTTCTCCAATCACTTGGCAATACACTTGATGGTCATCTCTTATCTCTAGCTTGCAACCCTACTTCTCTCTCATCTCTATTTAGTTGTGTCAATACCTTCCATCCAAACAACACTACTAAGCCTAACAAACGCTCGTTCGACTAAAAACGTCACCATTCCCAATCATTTCAATTAGTCGGCAAAAAACTTGAAGACTATTTTTCCCCCAATCACTCGGCAATACACTCGATGTTCATCTCTTACCTCTGCCTTGCAATCCTACCTCTCTCTTCTATTTATTTGTTTTGATTCCGACGACTAAGTCTAACGAATGTTCGACAAAAAGCATCACCCTCTCCAATCATTTCAAATAGTGTGTGCCAAACGATCGAGAACATGTCAGTAGGTCCGAACCGGGCTTTGAGAGCGGGCCGGAACCCGAAAATCCATTCTTCTGCCAAATGATCGGAGACATGAGTTTTGGTGTAACTGCACGACAAGACCCACTACTTAAGGTAGCGGGAATAAGTAAACTTCGAAAATGGAACGACCCAGCCCTACAACCAAAGAATCAACTGGTGAATATTAATTGTAAACTTGAATGCACCCCAAACCTAGTTCCTAGAAAAATTGCTGATACTAAGTATCGGTGTCTGCTAGGTTTGACTTTCGTCGACCACGATATGCCCCATAAGGTATAACTCCTTGTAAATCCGACAGAAGATTGGGACACTGACGCTACTTCTACTAATTAGTAAGGCTACTGTTCACTGAATCGATATCCTTGGCCTGACTCGGTCAAATCGTACACGGATTATCTTAACACAAAGATCAGTACGCATCAGCAATGAGTACCAGATATCGCACAGGTTGCGAGATTTGAACACATTTATAATGACAGGTATCAGTCACTATCGTAAGTACGGGTTTCTAACCGATGCAAACTCCATACTCTCGCTCATCCGATGCATCGCTCGGGATTGAATCCGGACCAAATGTTTGCCACTGTGACGTTGACTTGATTACTATTATTCGAGCCTCAGGACTCACTTCACTAACATTGGGATTCGATTCAGAACCGAAAGGTTGATTCCCAACTATATCAAACTAGCTGACGCCTAGCAATACCATACTACGACTCGGAAGAGCTACAAAACTGGGAATTTTACGAAGTTGAACATAATAGGAGCCTAAAGGTGTGTTGTGATTTTATTCTACTCAGCTTTGACACTCAAGTCATCAGGATGATTTTGGTGCTGAAATCCGACCAATTTCGTTTCGCCGGCAGTAAGAGCCTGACTACTGCGTCCGTTTCCAATGTCTGACGCCGATGCTGTAGAACCAGATGACTGAGTCGGGGCACTCCTGAAGACAATCTGTCTAGTCACAGAAGTGTCAATCACCCTACTTTCCCTCCTGCCACTACTGGCACTTCCACCGGTGTCGATCAAGTTGGAGTTGGTGCTTACTTCGTTTGATTTAGTAGAAGCCCAGACTGTGGCGTGTCAACTATTATTCGAAGACCTGTTAAGCGAATACAAGACATACTCGTGGCAAATAGTATTCCGATGATTTCAATGTTGATTCCAGAGACGTTAATCGCAGCTAGAGCGATGTAACCGAGGTCTCGCGTTACGAGAATCAGCTCTATGACGACGAATATAACCGGGAAAACAAAGTTGGATGCAGCGATCACGAATAACATGCGGAGGCGTTGTACGTAGCCAGCTGTTGTAACGAGCAGGTTGAGTGGCTCATAATTGAACATTCCAAAGAAAATATGGCTTACATGTGCTTCTTAGCATCCTAGAAATGGTCCGTTGCAGTAGAAATACAAACAAGAAAGAACAGAGTCTTGAGATTTTAATTAGTAAAAGATATGGAAAAAGATGGAATGCTCACTCACGCGTTATCAGCCAACTGCAGGCACCACACAACCTTTGGTTCGGGCATATGCAACACCACTGTATAGAGCTGTGTAGGATCGTCTGGCGGCAGAGTTTTGCTCTTCTTGGTGTAATCGAATACAAATACGCTGACTACAACAATCCTACCCAGCTTGAGCAGGAACAGTGGGCCCAGCACTGCTGTCTTGTTGGGTGCTCCGGGTAAACGTAGCAAAGGTACCAAGCGGATGAGTAGAATCAGATCAACGCATATGCTGGACCAGAAGGAAAAAAAGGTAAGAGAAAAGATGTATGGCTTCATTTCTTCAGCGAGGTTGGCATTGTCGGTCACTGTTGCTGTGAAACTTTTAATCTGGGGTCATTGATTGTTGTGAGTGAGTGAAAGTACAGTAGATGTGACAGCTGGAACGAGGCAAGTGTACTCACTAATAAGTTCAGGACTAGGATGCTCGGGACCGTTCCAAAACCGACAGCAATTATGCAAGAGATAAATAACAAGGTCTTTCGCTTTTTAGGATCTGACGAGTAGAGTAGGGTAATGAAAAGACAACATGATACCCCCAACCACAAAGAAGAAAGAATGATAATGTGGATCGATGGCAGATTGGCTTCGATAAAGGTGTTGATCGCCAGCTGTATGATATCTGCAAGCTGTGGCGGGACGCTTGCAAGAGGATTGTCAGTTGAATTCATGGCAGTTGAGCTTGAGGATAAGACCAAAGGGTAACGGAGAGAAAAATGAATGAACAGCCCTTTAACGGTATGCCACTGGGAGTCAATCTTAGTAACCAATCATTGTAGCCTTGGGGGACGCTAGTAGCCACCTTTTCCCGCCCCATGAGTGATTCTCGATTTCTATCAGTCCTTCTGTATGAATGAACAGCCATTCCTGAACGAGGATATTTCTAGAACTGTTGCCGTGTTGCATCACAATTCATTCAAATGAGTCCTGAGACGAAGAAAGTTTTTCGTAAAGATAAATTGGCAAGAGATGGGTCTGGGTTAATTATCAGATAATAATCACAAGAGATCCTGTAAATAATATGGCGCTGCAATGAGAAATAAGATGGCCTCATTCAGAAGAATGAAAATGAGGCTAAAGAAAAATGGAATTGGGTTGCAGAAGATAGGAAGCCATGGGTATTGTTCTGAATAGAGTGACCACTCCAATAGTATATTTTGAGTGATGGGGCCCAGGGTCTCCTGGAATTCTTCGGGTGGTGAAAAATGGCCATGTGCAGGACTAAGAAGCTTCCTCAAAGATTTGACAGAATACTTGAATAGCACCGCGTTTAATTGACCGGGCCGTCTTTTGTTTCAGCCTACAAGCCGACAAGCCAGGTGGGTCTTGGCGGGGACTCAACAATTAGGAACTAGGACGATTAAATCGACCCTTTCACGATGGCCTATACATAGTCATAGATGAAAGAAAACCCCGACATCCACGGATCTTCAAGTGATCACAGCGCTACACTAGAGATAGAAACCATCACGATCAGATCCACCAACGGTGATTATCGCAATTGTAGGTGGTAGCAAGGGGCCCGGTAGGTCCAGCGGTGCCTTCCTTAAGGTAGCGGGAATAAAGAAATCTTCGGAATTCATGACAGTTGGATAAAATAGCTCACAGGCCGCGCCGCGACAGACATGTTATTGCATCGGAGGTTCGAAGGAAGGTTTGAACACTCAAGCTTGAATGACCAAGCTTGGAATAAGAAAAATGGGCGATTGTTCCATGTTGCGTTTTCTTGTCTGCCAGGATTACTTCACTCGTAGAATTTGCGTGGAAATTTTTCGATTGAAAGGTATATAGAACAATAAACTTAAATCAAATCGTTTGGAACAATCACTGTCCAGTGAGTTCACCAACACCCTCCCAGAAGCTTTAGAAGAATCCGGTGTTGATCAATCAGACAACCGTTCTCCGAGCGACAATTTAGTTAATCGAACCACATACCTGCACCTATCCAAAAGATCTTGGTCAGTCGAGAAGGTATGGATAACCGCCGCAGATGAGTCTTCTGTCCTGTTAAATAACATCTCGGTATCATTCATGCTAAATGTGTTCCACTGTGGGGTGATGTTCCCGAATTCCAATTTGTTGTTCGGGTCCAAAGAGATAGCGAATGCTAAAAAGGCTTGAGAGAATGCTTTCAAGAAGTCTGCGTTTTGGAAAGACGGCGGCGAATTACTAGGATAATGGATTTGAGTCAATCGCATTCAATTAAACTCGTTATGGATTTGCCAATATTTGACAACTTACGATGGGAAATAGTAGGCGACATCCATGCCATGGAGGGCAGGGGGCAAAGCAAACTCTCCCTATGAAAGGAAAGAAGTATCCCATTTTTGGGGGTAACACCTAAAAGATAAGGGATATAGATGCACCTTAAATGACTTGTCCGGGAATGCACTGAGCAGGAAGTATGATGGACAGATGAAAATCGCTATAATCGAGAAGAGTACATCCAGTGTCATTGAATACTATAAAAAGACATTGTAAAGAGAAGAAAAGGCTGTCCTACTTACACTCTCCCAGAATTCTATTGACCTGATCCAATGGAGTTCCGACTCCGGCATAAAGCCTAGCAACTTCTTCATCTTGTTCAAGTCCAAAGTTCGGGAATGTCTGTCCAGCAAAAACAGTAGCATTTGCAGGTGCGGTTTGGTTCACAAAAATGATTCCCTCATTTGTGTTGGTCATTGCAAGTAATGCTCGCTAAAAATTTAATTTGAAAAAGGATGTTTTTCTTTGTTTGACAACATCGTCAAAGAGATTTTACACTCACCCCGTTCACTTTGCCTTGTTTCAACGCCTCAGTCACGCGTTGAGTGATGAAGGTGCCATCAACTACAGGGAAAGTAATGAAGGTTTCATAAAAGCCAGCTTGGTTGATGGCAACATTGACATTTTGCAAAGTGTTGACATCGACCGCTCGGAGGCAGGCAAGAGAGTCTGATGACAATGAACAGCTATGAGGGATCAGTTAAGTGCGTGAAATTTTGTTCAATTTAAGCAACTGACTTTGTTTGGGCAATAATTTGACTGAATAATGCCTAGCCAGACAAAGAGTGAGTCCAACCTACGTTCGAAGCCCGGAAAGAAAGTACCTCTGGAATTGGGTCGTTGAATTGATATTGCGAAGGTAAGAAGGTGGAACTGGTCATGGCAGCTCTGAACAGAGGTGGATCGGTCTGTCCATCATTCGCAACAACTTGTTGAAGAACGGAGCCAGCCCCTACATCAGTTCATGAACAGTCAGCCCTATTCATATGTTCTTGTACTTAGACAAATAATAATCAATTGGACTTGCCAGCACTTTCACCCCAAATAGTCACTCTGGTTGGGTCACCACCAAACTTAGAAATCTTTCCAGGAATTCAGTCAATATGAAGACTCCATCATGCTTAAATTTGACACACATGTGCTTGGACCCAACGAAGAGCAAAATCTTGGTCCACTATATGTTGAGAAAATTAGAACAAGAAGAGCTGATGGTTAAGGGTCAGAAAATTACTTACACAGACCAGCATTCAGAGCACCATTGTCTTTGACTTCTTGGCCAGCGAGGAAACCTTGGGATACAACATCAATATTTGCTTTGATTAATTAAATTCTGAAGTAAATCCTACCAAAAAGACCAAGCCTGTATTGTATTGTGACCACTACAACCTGACGGTCAGACTCAGTAATGAGGTCTGAACCTGGGAAATCCGAGGCACTCCCAATAATATACCTATAATCAGACATGGTGATTCTTTTCTTTTTTGTAGTTGGTGAAAACAATTACCCTCCACCATGAATCCAGACAATCGTGGTCAAGCTTTCCTCAGGAATGGTTGAACCAGGGACATGAATGCTAGTAGTGGCACCAAATCAAAATATCAGCAACTTGAAGTTGACATGCTCATTGAAAATTTGTAACCCACTTGAGGAACAAGCAATCTTCAGACTGTTGCCGACCTTGTCTCTTTACTGTCTGACTGGAGACAGCATTGGATGCTCCATTTCCACCTTGAAGGCATTCGGGAGGCATCGTATCTGCTTGTTGAACTCCAGAGACATTAGCCAGAGGCTGAGGAGCCCGGAATCAGAGATCACCTTGGGACAAACACTAAGTAGAACTTGAACATTAATCATACTGTGAGCTCACCGATTGGAGGAAGTGCGAATCGAAGGCCGAAGAAATTTGTGACATTAGTGGTAGGGTCAAAGGAACCTTGATAGGTTGCATATCCTAGATCCACGATCGGTGTGTTAGATTGGGCATATGAATTGAGCAGAGAAGCAGCGAGCAACAAAGCGACAGTCAAAGGGGCCATGGCAAGCTATCAACTTGGTTATGAGATTATAGACTCGGAGGGCGCTGGATGGTAAGCAGTTGTCAATGTAGTTTTTGGAGGGCTTTATATACAGCTCATGACACCAGACTAATTATGTCAATAGGGTACATTTGCAACGAGAAATGTGATATACTTATATAGCCCCACTCAAAAAAATCATAAAATGGGGCTAAAGAAAAAGGAATTGGGTTACGGAAAATAAGAAGCCACGAGTATTGAGTTGTATATATAGTGACCACTCTGATACTATATTTCGAGTGGTGGACGGTACTTGGGGCTATCGAAAAACGGTTTTCTTAGCCAAATAAAATAATTCCCGTTGTAGGTACCCCAATATACCCCGGATTGAAACAAAAATCATAGGTAGTAGGTGTGGGGAGATTATCGATGCTGATTGAACTTGGTGTCTTTGAGAAAGTAATGTAGTGGCATAAAAGGCGGTAAGAAGAACGGGAGCAGATGGAAGTTGTGATTTGAACTCCAAAATTCAACTTGAAACGCTGGCAAATACGGCGAGATCTTTGCGTTACACGGTTGCATGTTGCGTGTCGGATTTGCGTGTTGCTTGTCGGACTTGCGTATCGGACTTGCGTGTCGGACTTGCGTGTTGCGGGTTGCGTGTTTGTATGTCGGGTTTGTGTTGCTATGTGCAACCTACCATGCGATTGCCCAATAGTTGGGTTAAGTGTGTCTGGATTCGACAGTCAGCTATGCTGCTGTAGACAAAAATATATGGGAGCTTTCGTAAATATGCGAGCACCAACGCAGACAGGAAATGAAATGAAGGCTTTCTTGCGCCCAAAAAATTCCGTTGAAAACACATTCAAATTACCCAACAGCAATACGGTAGGTGAGTCTGCTATTGGAAGTGTTTATTCTCGCCCTCCTACCCAGACTAACCGAAATTCTCCATGACACTGTGACAGAAGACAGGATTGGTATATATCCACATCGCGTGGAGAGATTCAGAGAACGAGGGGCTTTGGGACAGTAAAAAAAAAGTGTGATTTTACTTTTAGGTCAGGCCTGATCATCGCTCGGCTTCAAAAATGGCAGTGACCCCGGAGCGGAGTTAGCATTTTTCAAGCTCAGGCCGTCACTTAGCACCGCCAATGTAAAAGGAATTGTGACACAGTGTACTTACCGGAGCTCACACTCAGAAGGAGCGGGAGATGGGACTAGCCCTGTTATGTCATGGGTATTTTCAAGCAGGAGGAAGCGTACCAGGGATAGTGGGTTCGAGAATTGAACTATCAAAGTGTGTTTCAACGTCAACATTTGCAGCACGTTTAACGTCTAAGAGTTTTACAAATAATGACCGAGTTTGAAATAAAGAAATGGGCAAGGCCTTCATATTCATGCATTTCCTTACCTACCAGGGTTACATACTTCACTCGCAGAGTCGCATTGTGAAAATTTTCGATTGAAAGTTAGATAAAAACAATAAACGTTAAACGGTCACTTTGGAAATCATTTGGAACAATCACTGTCCAGTGAGTTCACCAACCCCCTCCCAGAAGCTTTAGAAGAAATCCAGTGTGGATAATTAAACAACCGTTCCGAGAGACAACTAGTTAATCGGACCACATACCTGCACCTATCCAAAAGATCTTGGTCAGTCGAGAAGGTATGAATAACCGCCGCAGACGAGTCTTCTGTCCTGTTGAATAACATCTCAGTATTGTTCACGCTAAATGTGCTCCACTGCGGGGTGATGTTCCCAGAGTCCAATTTGTCGTTGGGGTCCAAGTTGATAGCGAATGCCAAGAAGGCTTGAGAAAATGCTTTCAAGAAGTCTGCGTTTTGGAAAGACGGGGGTGAATTACTAGAGTAGTGAATTTGAGTCAAATTGCATTCAATTAAATTCATTATGGATTCGACATTTGCCAAACTTACGATGGGAAATAGTAGGCGACATCCATGCCGTGGAGAGCAGGTGGCAAAGCAAACTGTCCCTATGTGACAAAGGAAGTATCTCGGTCTTTGGGGTAGCGCCTAAAAGATAAAGAATGTAGATGTACCTTGAACGACTTGCCCGGGAAGGCACTGAGCAAGAAGTACGATGGACAGATAAAGATCGCTGGAAGCAAGAATAGTTCGCTCAGTGTTATTAATCATAGACAGTCATTGCAGAGAAAAAAAGGCTATCATACTCACACTCTCCCTGAATCCTATTGACCTGATCCAACGGAGTTCCGACATCTGCGTAAACCCTAGCAACTTCTTCATCTTGTTCCAGTCCAAAGTTCGGGAACAACTGTTCAGCGTAGACAGTAGCATTCGCCGGTGCGGTTTGGTTCACAAAACTGATCCCCTCGTTCGTGTTGGTCATTGCGAGTATAGCTTGCTAAAAAATTCAATTCGGAAAAGGAAAGTTTTTTTCGTTTGACAAACATTTATCACGGTCAAAGGAATTTCACACTCACCCCATTCACTTTACCTTGTTGCAATGACTCAATGACGCGTTGAGTGATGAAGGTGCCATCAACTACAGGTACAGTCACGAAGGTTCCAAAAAAGCCGGCTCGGTTGATGGCGACGTTGGCGTTTTGCAAAGTGTTGACATCAACTGCCCGAAGACAGGCAAGAGAGTCCGATGACGATGAACAGCTATATGAAAGATTAATCAGATGTATTGAGGCTCGTTTGAACAACTGACTTTGTTTGGGCGACGACTTGACTGAATAATGCCTAACCAAACAAAGATAAGTCCACCCGTTTTCGATAAATATTGAAGCCCGGAATCGAAGAAAAAAGTACCTCTGGAATAGGGTCATTGAATTGATATTGTGAAGGCAAGAAGGTGGAACTAGTCATGGCAGCTCTGAACAGAGGTGGATCAGTCTGTCCATCGTGCGCGACGACTTGTTGAAGAACGGAGCCGGCTCCTACATCAGTTCGCGAATGATCAGCTTATTCTTCATACTACGGCGAATATGACCCATTGGACTTGCCAGCGCTTTCACCCCAAATAGCTACTCTGGTTGGATCTCCGCCAAATTTAGATATCTTTCCAGGAATTCAATCAATATGAATAGACCCCATCGTAGTTAAATTTAACGCACATGTGCTTGGACCCAACGGAGAGCAAAATCTTGGTCCACTATACGTTGACAAAAATTAGAATCGAACAGCTAACGTTAGGGTCAGAAATTTACTCACGCAGACCAGCGTTCAAGGCACCATTGTCTTTAACTTCTTGACCAGCGAGGAAACCTGGGAAGATGCGTATTAGATTTGCTTCGATTAATTCGATTCTGAGGGAAATCCTACCGAAAAGTCCGAGCCTGTATTGGATCGTGACCACTACAACTTGACGGTCCGACTCATTTATGAGGTCGGAACCTGGGAAATCCGAGGCACTCCCAGCTATATATCTATCACCAGACATGATGATTCTTTTCTTCGCGAACGAAGTTTGTAAAAAAAACTTACCCTCCACCATGAATCCAGACAACTGTCGTTAAACTTTCTTCTGGAACGGTCGAGCCAGGGATATGAACGCTGGTCGCGGAACCAAATCAAAATGAGATGATCGACATCATTCAGTTGTCAGTAGCTGACACGATCATCAGAAATTAAACCCACTTGAGGAACAGGCAGTCATCAGATTGTTGCCGGCCCTGTCTCTTCACCGTCTGATTGGAGAAAGGGTTGGTAGGGGATTGTCCGTTTCCAGCTTGGAGACATTCGGGAGGCATCGTATCTGCTTGTTGGACTCCAGAGACATTGGCCGGAGGCTGAGGCGCCTGGAATCGGAGATCACCTAGGACAACACTGAGTAGAGTTTGAATAGTCATCACTGTGGAGCTCACCGGTTGGAGGAAGTGCGAAACGAAGGCCAAAGAAATTTGTGACATTAGTGGTAGGGTCAAAGGAACCTTGATAGGTTGCATATCCTAGATCCACGATCGGTGCGTCGGATTGGGCATACGAATTGAGGACAGAAGCAGCAAGCAGCAAAGCGACGGTCAAACGAGCCATGGCAGGCGACCAACTCGGTTACGAGGAGGCTATAGAGGACACTGGATGGTAGCGGTCGCTGATGGTTTTGTGGAGGCCTTATATATAGCTCATGGCACTGTACTAATTATGTCAATACCAGAATAAAAATCAGAATGCACGCGGGAAGATCGTTGAGTGGCTCCATGACCATCATCAATGCTGATTGAATTTGGTTTTCGAGTCTTCGAGCTCGAAGAAGCCCACGTGGGGACTCATCGCAGCAAGATGACAGAAACTGTGAGAGTTTTGTCACATTTCAGCTAACGTTTTGAGGTCAGTTGATTCCGGTTGTCCTATGGTAGATTGACGGTCCGGTAATAACCATACGCTGGAATCGTTCGAAAGTAATGTAGTGGCATAGAAGGGGATAAGAAGAACGGAACCAGATGATGGACGCCATGTAACTGACACCGGTTCGAAGTTTGTTGAGCACGGTCTAAAATTCAAACACTGGCAAATACGACCATACACCGCACTGTGTCCGCCCATCTTGATTCTCAGTGGGTAATTCCTTACTTATCCCCTTTAAAGGTATGTACATTCTTCAAGGATCTTGCCAGTGCTTTTATGTTTGGTAAATCCAGGTCCTTGAATTTGGAGTTGTGAACACTTGGATTTTAAGCGTTCAAAACCTTAGTCTTACTCCCGACGACGCGGGATACTAGTTACCGCAATATCATCAGATTGAATGTTAAACTTCAGGAGTTACAAATTGTCCTTATCTTGTAAGGTTGAACGTCATGCATTGAATGTTAAAACATCTTACCCAATTTTCGGACTCCCTATGACCGAAACGCCTTTCTCCTGCTAGAAGATATCCATTACAAAACAGGGCTAGTGTAGCCGCTCCTTTAGGCTTTTAGTGTGATGAGCTCCGGTTCACCGTATTACTATTCAATCTTTTACCTTGGCGGTGCTTTATCAAAGACAACGTTATGTACAGTTAATTGATTGCGTACCCGCAGCCCTTTTACGATTACATATGTCTAACTCAGGCCTGGCCTATATAAGTAAAGCCTCATTTTACCGTCCAACAAAGCCCTCGTTCTCCCCACACAATGTGGATACTAATATTGTCCTCTGTCACGGTAGCATGGATAATTTTGAAATTAATCCGGGTAGGAAGGCGAGAATCAACACTTCCACCAGGCCCACCTACCGTACCGCTGTTGGGTAATTTGAACGTGTTTCCAACAGAATTCGCGTTTTTCAAGTAATCAAAAACCACTGCTATGAGTTTCTGGTGGATCACTAAATGATTACTTTGTAGGTTCACAGAATGGGCAAGGGAATATGGAGACATCTATTCGGTAAGTGTTTCTAAATCAAAAATACGCCAATGTTGGAGCTGACATCGCGCTACTTAATGTTCGATCACTAATCCAGCTCAAAATTGGTCCAGATACTGCAGTGGTTTTGACAAGTATGAAAGCGGTCAAAGAATTAATTGATCAACAAAGTGGTCTTACTTGTGACCGTCCGAAAAGCTATATGGTTGATACCATGTATGAGAAAATACATGCAGCTTTGATGAGATATAGTAAGTGAAACTTGCTTTTATTAGTCGATGGCTAATGATGGCTAACATATTTGCTCAGACGAGGACTGGCGTCTTCTTCGCAAGACCATGCATCCCATATTGACTCCAAGTGGTGCGGCCGAGCATCAGCCAATCCAGGTTAGTGTCTATTATGCTTCGAAGCCCGAGATCTTTTTTGACCAAAACGTACAGGCAGCTGATGTACGAACTACTGAATTCTCCGGAAGTAAGCAAGCAACCCTGAGTTTTCAAAAGTACCTTCTTTTACTAAAACTCAATCCCAAAATAGCGTTTCTTTACACACCTGAAGCGCTATTCGACCTCGGTTATAACTTCCGTGGTTTTCGGGAAACATTTCCCTCGGTATGAGTGTCCGGAAATAGACGCGATTTTCAAGTCAGTCGATGCGGCCGAACGCGTGTTTGAGGTTGGTGCACATCCACCTGTGGACCAACTGCCGATCCTCAACTATATCCCCGATCGATGGGCAAGATGGAAGCGAATGGCAAAGTGGGGGAATAGGCTGGCTACTCGCGCTTATTTTCATCTGCTGAAGGTCTGCGAGGAGCGGATTCAAAATGGGGAGGAGAACGGGTGTTACCTAGAGAATGTGATAAAGAACCAGGAAGAATATGGTTTGACTAGGAGAATGGTTGGGTGAGTTCCAGATTCTACTGCTAGATTCCAATATAAAATATAACTCCGACTCTCGTTTACTAGATATCTTGGCGGCGTCTTGCTCGATGGAGGCGCTCATACCACCTCTGCGTTCCTCCAGACCTTGATCCTTCTCCTTACAGCTTTCCCAGAAGTCCAGAGAAAAGCTCAAGAAGAAATAGATCGTGTGATCGGCCAGGACCGTGCACCTAGGCTGGAGGATTTTGCTCAGTTGCCTTACTGCCAGGCTCTGATAAATGAGGTGACCCCGAATGCATGGACTGATCAAGAACAAATCCTAAATCTAACATGTACCAGACTCATAGATTCCGTCCCGTAGCACCTCTCGGCATCCCTCACGCAATGCTAAACGAAGGAGAGGTAGCAGCATTTTGCAGGCCACTAAACCCCCGCTAACGTCGTTCCACAGTATCGAAACTATGTCTTACCGAAAGGGACCTTAATATTCATAAACACTTGTAAGTATCTTGTACCATGGCATCGATCGGATCATCAGTCAACAACTTTTAACTCAACTACATGACAGGGGGTATATACCATGACCCAGGTTCGTACCATTACACGATGTCTAGATTACCATACTCACTACTCTATACTTCAGACGTATACGATGATCCAGAAACCTTCAATCCTGATCGCTATCTTGTCAATCAATTTGGTGTGAAAGCTGGAGTAGACGTTCGTGACTTCAGGAATACTGTTGCATTTGGCGGCGGTAGAGTAAGTTAGAGAATCAATGGTTACATCGATTTGCTTTGAAACTGACATTCGTGGGACAGAGAGTCTGCCCTGGAATACATCTTGCAAACACATCTCTGGTAAGACTATGCTTATATACAGTGTTTCCCTTTCGTTCCAAGCAACAGCGTTTTTCTTCTCAAGAATCTAAATGTCATGAACCTCTTGTGGGCCTTTGACTTTTCTCCCCCCACCGATCCCAAAACGGGCAGACCAATTCCGGTCGACACTTTCAAGTACGACAAGGTGAGTACTAAATTTACAGCTTTCTCAATCGTTTCAATACGTAGCTCAAACACCTTTTTTACATTTCTTCAAGGGTGCCTTCTACGCACCGACCCCGTTTCGGTGTAATATCAAGCCACGTACACCTGTAAAGGCTCGTATAATCGAAGAAGAGTTCTCAAACGCGCAAAGTGTTTTCGAGAAGTTTGAAGGAACTAGTAGCGTAGAGCTAGAACCCGTAGACGAAACGTTCTGATACTGTAGCTCTAAGCTGAAAGACATCGATTTAGGTTGATTCGGACAATCTCTTTGTTCAGTCTTCATGATACTCAGAAAAGTATCAACCATAAAGCCTTTATTGTCCAGTAAATGCTCCAACACTCTCCCAAAATCTGCACACACCCCCTAAGTTAGCAAACCACTCAACCCAATACTCATAAATCAATCATAGTTGCAACTTACCTACACCTCTCAACCAGTCCCCTATCATCACTCATCAACCTAATATCCACCTTCTCATTCTCCGTTCTATTAAACACCATTTTCTCTTGTCCTTCCCTGAATTTCCTCCATTGAGGAGTCACGTTCGTCGAGTCAAATTTGGCATTTGGATCGAGCGAGATAACGAAAGAGATGAAAGATTGTGAGAAGGCGGCTAAGAGATCAGGGTTTTTGAACGTCGGGCCCCATCTAACATAAAAGAGAGAACGATATTATCAATGTCAGTAGCTCCGTATATAGAAGGATCCTATAAGTGAAGGGGATCGTATATGTGAACGCGTTCACTTACGATGTAAAATAATACGAAATATCATGTGAATGTAAAGCGGGAGGGATCGCAAATTCTCCCTGGAGTCAAATCATTGAATATTGGCAAGTTTTTTCCTCTCCTAGCTCATGGCGTACATACCTTGTAGGCGTTCGGGAACGCGTCTAATAGAAAATACGTCGGACACGTAAAAATAGCTGAAAACAACTCTAGGTCAGAGACATTTCGACGAAAACGCTGTGCGTTGAAAACATTAAACGCTACTTACCCTCGCCCATAATCCTATTCGCCTGCTCTACCGAATTCCCTAGGCTCTCGTACTTCTCAGCAACCTCCCTCTCCTGTTCCATCCCCAATTCCGGAAACAGCTGACCGGAATATCTCGCAGCATCCAAATCCGTTTTCTGATCGACAAACATGTCGCCTTCGTTTGTATTAACCACGGCCAACAAAGCTTCCTATAAAAAAGATCAGACATCGCCATTGATATATAGAAAAAATGTCAATCCAGCCGCCCGACTCGGACTACTGGTATTAGGCAACATCATTCGATTCGAAGAAAAAAAAAGCAAAAGGTCCCACTTACTCCATTAACTTTCCCTTGCTTCAACACCTCCGTCGGACGTTGGGTGATAAAACTCCCATCGATGACAGGCACGAATAGAAAAGTCCCATAGAATGCGTCCAGACTGATATTTGTGTTCACTGTAGCCAATACTTCTGTTCTTGCGCTGCGGAGGCAGTCTAATGTATTAATCGACTCTGCACAGCTATTAAAAAAAACAGGTGAGAGAATTCAAAGAGGGGGTCGATCGAAAGGTTGAACAGAACCAAGAATGTCGAGCGAAGAAGCTCTCTCATGATCGAGAAATAGTGCAAAGGAAGGAATCGAAACTAACTTGGCTTGGGAAACGACTTCATTGTATAGGGCCTATACATATATATAGGTCAACATGTGAACCCGACGATTAAGAACGAGAGATCGAAAGAACCTCTGAGATCCTACTGTTATAAGCATATTGCGAAGGCAAATACGTCGAACTAGTCATAGCCGCTCTGAAAAGTTTAGGATCCGTATTTCCGTCATTTGCAATGACGTGTTGTAGAACAGAACCAGCACCTTTGTAAAATTGATTATTGGAAAGATTTCAGATCCAAAACAAAAAATTGATTGCGAGCTCTACATAAAAAATTGTACCAAGAGACAAAACAAAAGGGCACTGACCAGCGCTTTCGCCCCAAATGACGACTTTTTCTGGGTCTCCGCCGAATTTTGATATCTAAAATGTTAACATTAATAGCATCCATATACGTAAAGGACAAGAGGCCAAAAAGTTGAAACTGGGTTAGTGTGCAGTTCATTTCGGAATGAGAAGATACAATCAAACCGACATGAGTTTGAACCCATCGAAGAGCAAAGTCTTGATCGACTAAAACCAAGATCTTTAGTGAGTCTGAGGTTCATCCAGAAGTCTACAGGTCATATACTAACGCAGCCCTGCGTTCAAAGCACCTCCTTCTTTCATCTTGGTCCCAGGGAGAAAACCTACGAGTCGAGGAAATATTCGAGGGAGAATTCATTTTACATAACGAGAAAGCCTGAGGATTCTTACCGAAAAGTCCCAATCTATATTGTACAACGACTACTACGACCCTGTTCCCTGATGCTCGTATGAGATCGGAGCCTGGATATGCTGGAGCGCTTCCAGCTGAGTACCTGGTAAATAGAGAAACAAATAAACAATCCATGGCACTCGATGTAAGGGAGCGCAGAGATGTCAGGTCAAACTTACCCTCCACCATGAATCCAAACAATCACTGGCAAACCCTCAATAGGTCTACTCTCACCCGGAATATGTACACTACAATCAAGGATCAGATGTCATTCATTGTCATTTAACTCGACGATATGCGGATTTGGCGTGTCGAGAAGAGAAAAAGCTTTGGACCTACTTAAGAAAAAGACAATCTTCTGTTCCTTTCATCACGGAGGTCTCTATTTGGCCTTCCCTGATACTGGCTCTAGCTGTAGAAAAAGGATTCCTCGACGAAGTACCTGCACCCGGTACTTCGATACATGAAGAAGGCTGCGTGTCGGCCAATTGAATCCCAGGGGTAATTGCTGGTTGTCGAGGAGCTGAGAAACGCAGGTTTCCTATCGAAAGAATGATCATAAATATTTAACCATTTCCAAGTCGTTTGTGTAATAATTTCCGAAAGAGTTCACTCACCTACAGGAGCAGAAGCATATCTCACACCCAAAAAATTCGTCACATTATTCCTTGAATCAAATGTTCCTTGATATCGAGCGTATCCGAGGTCGATTATCATCGGACTACTCGAGGCTTTGCGCTTGAATGAAGAGATAAGAAACAATAAAGCTGATATGGATGTTATGAATAATAAAACACAGATGATCCTCCGTTGTTTGGCAATTCGTAGTCGAAACCCAACAAAGGGTTTACGAGCAGGTATGTAGGAGGAAGTGCTAGTAGGTGGGTAAACGCCTGGCGGATGGTAAATGTCGCTGACATCAGCAGATTCAGGTTGAAGAAGGGGATGCGTTTCGGGAGATCTTTATGTAGTATTGAGTGAGGATAAGACAATAAGAAAAGGCTCAGAAGATACGGAGGAACTTCATCTTACTCTTCTGAAGCCATAGCCCCTCATGCAGCCAAATTTGCGACCTGGATGATGATGGTAGTGGTTGAAGCCAAACAATGTCTCGGCAAAAGCCGACACTGATTTGACGGCAGACTCCGGCGTCACACCGAATTCACCGGGTCCTGCACACTGGTTCTGCACGATACTGTAGGGCATTGTACGCTGTTCTTTCATTCGTGTAAATTGTTGCAGCGGCTGGAGAAAGGTTGCGTCTGCCTAGGAAACTCACAAGGTGCTTATCATGATTTTGTAGATTTCATCCCGCGGATGTCGAGAGTTTCCGGATCTTGGCTATCGATTCATCAACGAACGTCGTCGAATGCCTCTGAAAGCTCGAGGTGAAATGTGGATCTAACGTTCAAACTTCAAGTTTTAAACAAGCTCTAAACATTCAAAATTCAACGGTTAGTAACGCTTCCAACCTTCGGTATCGAGGAACACGAGCTGGACACACCACTTGCCTACTGACACAATGCTAAAGTTGGGGATGGGGTGTCGGACATGCTGCTGTATTTACATGAACATGAACATGTTGCGACAATAATGTGTCTCGATAGGGACCATCTTCTAAGTACTTACACTCATCACTGATGGTACTTACACAAGTTGCAGGGATTGACCTTTATGACGCAGACGCGTTCCACTTCCAATCTGACCAACCTGGTCTGACTCTACACCTGTATTCGTATGAGGCTTACTAACTTGTTACAAGAGCCTTCGAGACAAGCATCGAGGTCGCGGTGGTCTTGTTAAGCATACAGTAAAGGGATCGGAGTAGTACCAGGATCCCGAATATCAGCTCCGGATAAATAAGGAACCCGAATTTGTCCCAATGGGCAACCGCAAATAAACGAGAGTTATTCCGTCGCAGACCAAGACCCCCCAGAATGGGTAGGAAGGCTTGACACAAAAATTCTCCCTTTGAGAGATTCTTGTTCGAACATCATCTTGCAATCGTTCATGCTCAACCTTTTGCTGCAACACTTCTGTGGTCTCTAGCGTTTTGGGCTCTTTATATATTCGAACTGGTGTTCAGACCTTCCCATTCATTCTGTGGGGAAGGGGGGTCCTCGCAGACCATTATGCAAAAGGCAGTATTGGACACAACTAAAATTGTGCCTGATCACAGCGCTTGATGCGGTCGGTGTACCAACAGTACTTGTCTAGACGTTTCAACGGTATTTTTCATTCAAATTTACTGGTTGTCTCTACCTCTCACGGTACACAGCACCAAACTACATGGCGCGATTTAGAGACAAAATCTGCGTACCGAGTAACACGGCGGCGACCAACCAAGGATACACTAACGGATCCGTATTATAAGTTGAAATTCAACTTGAGATGACGCCAACTTGAAACAGCAAGTCTTGGATATAAAGTAGATGTCTGCAGATGGCATGGACATCCTCGAGTTCGAGTCAAGATGAAGGGTGTCTTTGTTGTCGCCGAGGTTTTGCTCTTGTCCGTTGCTGCTACAGTGCGCGCTCAGAATCCCGCTGTGACTGCTTGCTCTTTGCTTCAACAAGCCCTCCCTGACGTCGTTGCCTTCCCAGGTAAAGAAAAACATCTTTCTTTGATTACTAAACTTTATGGTAGAGAACTGATGCATTGTCTCGTTTAGGATCGGAAGCGTTTGCGGACGCCATCGCTCATTCCAAACCTACGAGTTCTCAAAACTCCACTTGCAGCGTTACACCCACTACGGCCGAGCAAGTCAGCACGATTGTGAGACCTTAATCTTCTCTATTGGACCTTAGGGCTTGAAGCGTAAATTCCTGTATACTGATCATGTTCCCAAATGCAATTTAGCTCCAAATCGTCGGCCGAGAGGATGTCCGAGCGCCTTTCGCCATCAAAGCTGGTGGTCACGCAGATAATCTTGGACACAGTTCCACAACCGGTGTACAGATTGCTCTTTCTGGATTTACCGATATATCCTACGATGCCGATTCTCAGACCGCGACTTTTGGGCCCGGTCTCACTTGGGACGAGATCTATGGTCATCTTCAACAGTTCAACATTACAGTTGTTGGAGGTCGTGTCATTGGTGTCGGTGAGTTTCTTTTCCATGAGTTTATTCTACTAGATTCATAAAACTTTTTCTGTCTATGTAGGTGTCGGTTTGCTCTTGGGAGGAGGCTACGGTTGGCTCTCCGACCAACATGGCCTCGCTAGTGATAACATCGTTTCTCTGGACCTTGTCTTACCCAATGGAACCTTCGTCACTGTCACCGAGGATGCTCACCCAGACCTGTTGTTCGGTCTGCGGGGCGGATTGAACAACTTTGGTGTTGTCACTTCATTCACCGTAAAAGCCTACCCTTTGTCAAGTGTTTGGGTGCGTCGTTTGAAACTCGTAACATCCAAAATATTGATTGTTTAAACTATGATATCTAGGGAGGGATTATCAATTACGCTGTTGAAGATGACGATCGTGTTGCCAAAGCACTAGCCAACTTTAGTCTTACCAACGAGGATACTACATCTCAAATTGCTGCTGCCTATACAGTCATTGAGGGACAGGTAAGTGTTGAGCTTAACTTTATCTAGAATTGATATTAATTTTCCCACTAGAATATTTGGGAAGTCATTTTCTTCCATGACGGACCCACTGTTCCCGATGCATTCTTACCATTCCTCGACATCCCCTCCATCAGTCAAAACATTTCTGAGGGAGGCAACATGCTTCAGTTCCTGAATGCAGTATCACTCACTGGCGATGTGTAAGTATATATATACCCTATTGTCCTTCGACACTAATAAAAATGTGCTTATTCTAGAAACGAGGCTGGGTTCTGGGATGTCGTTCCGATCCTCGATTACACTGAAGATGTCATCGAGAACATCAAGTCCGAGGCCAATCATACCTTCACACAAGCCATTGCTGATGGACGCTCCGTCGACGCTGTACTCGTCGTTCTTGAGCCATTCCACGGAGTGTTCTCACACAGCACTGATTCGGCCTACCCCCACTCACCCGATAGACCAGTGACCCCTTGCAACACCTTTGTCAATTTCAAGGACATCGGTGACGTTGAATACTTCCAAGGGGCTTTGAGGGACCTGTCTGCTTCCATTCAAGCATTTGCTATTGATGCTGGAGAAAGTCGTGCAGATGATCTTCATTACCCGAACTACGCTCTCGTTGGTACCCCACTCGAGTTGATCTATGGTGATAGCTTGCCTAGACTACGAGAACTCAAAGCCGTTGTGGATCCTCAGAATGTCATGAATCTCACTGGGGGATTTTTAGTCTAAACTAGTTTGGAATGGACATTTGCTTCGTAGATTAGAAATGTACTTTTTTTCTTAATCTGGCTGCCTCTTACTTAGTTATAGATTTATCACCTATTACACATATTTATTCAGTAATATTAAGTTATGTTATTCCTATGTGCTGGAAGCCTGGTAGTAAGGAGTTCATCCTGATTGAGAACTTGGTCTGTATATGAGGTTAGCAAGAGAAGAACTCCATCTTTCCAAGTACATACTTATCGATAGGATCTTTATACTGCCCAATTAGAATAACTTCAATAAGCATAATTTCCTCTTCCTTCTCTCGTGGTACGTACCTGAAATATTCTTGTATTCGTCAGAGAAAGTTTCATTAGTCCTTTGATCCTCAGATATCACATAGTCAGCAAGCTATATATGCCCTCATATGAGAATACGTGTATGTACTACTGTCTCTGATATTGACTCGAACCTTTCATTTATCTAAATCGTTGTAGCAGCTGGTAAAAAAAAAATGCTCTCGCTAGGAAACTTCAAGTTGCAAGGTCACTGCTTATCGTGGTTTTTGCAGGTTTCATCTATAACTCATCCCGCGGACGTTCGAGAACGTTTCTATCCAGACCGGATCTTGGTTAATCATCCACTAATCGATTCATCAATGAATACGGCCTCCAGGAAAGTTCGAGACTCTCCCTTGCCACATTTATCCAGATCTAATGTTCGAAACTTCAAGCTGTCAAACGTTCGAGATTCAAGCGTTTAACGCTTCAGGCTCGAGGTAACAACATGAGCCAGACACGACCACATAATTCAGTGTTGTCATTGGGAATGCGAGACATATTGCTGTAGTTAAATGAACATGAGTATGTCGCGACAACCATATGATTTAGACTCGAACCAGCCGCCTCTGTAAGACTTTGATGACAGTCGATCAATAGCTTCGCCGACGGTGTGATCGACTGTCATCACAACTCTTGCGGATGACTGGCTCGAGTCTACATATGATTAACGGTGCACCTCGGTAAGGACCATCTTCCGAGCTCAAAACAGTGCATGATCATTAATGATACACACCTTTTTTTTGGTCGAATGAAGCGGCAGTGACGCGGGTGTACTCTAGATGTGTATCAATCTGAGGCTGAATTGAAGGCCTTGAAAGAGTGGGGCATGTTACGTTAAGTATGCATGTTAACTGCCACTGCTGTCAGTGAATTCGAGTGTGCGCTTTTTAAGACGCCGACATGCGTTTGACTGGCTTTAATTCTTAGCTTTGCAATAAAAATCGACTGTCCAGTGTCCATCGGAGGGATAAATTGTTTGTAAGAATAGTAAATGTCAGTCATATATCTCCGAGGAATAGTCGCGCCACAATGTGTTGGCGGACGCCGCCCACCTGACTAGTATGAAGGCCTATGAAATCGTTCGAAATCATTTTACATATGTGTATCAAATGAGAGGGATCTTCGGTTTCAAGTCAAAGTCGATAATGTTACCATCCGATAATCAAAAGAAAGGTTTCTCTCCTCCAGGGCGGCGCCGCCCGCCCAGGCCCCTGAGTCGTCCCTTGCAAGTAGTAATCAAAAGCCTTAAAGTTACAACAGCACCACAACTAGTATACATACGTCATAATCATCAAGCTCATCTCTGCGGTTGGGTCCAAACTAAGATATGGATAGGGAAGGGAACAGATTCAAGAGAAAACATGAGGAAGATCCGGCGCAGAGCAAGTTGTACGTATAAGTACCTCGGAACAACTTTGTCGACCCGCCACCCGTCACTTGCGGCGGTGGTGGTAGTGGAACCTTTGATCGACTACTTACGACGTCCAATTCGTTCAGAATCATGGATCCACACCTTATCCCTGTGACCTCATATCCTGGGGCCACACGCCACACGGTGACCAAAGAATTCGAAGGGTCTTTGACATTTCCTGTCACTCCAAATCCACAAAACGATCGTACCCAAACAACTGACGTCTATGTACGTCGTTGCCACCACCCCATCGTGGCTCCATTTAAGTGGGCCAACGGTTTTGGTGATAGGTTTTGGGAGATCCGGAGATGATGGAATGTTGATATGATTGGATAGCGGATCCTGAACGAATTAAAGTAAGGGTGAGTTACATATATAGATACCGCCATTTCACGTTTCTTGTATAGTTGATGTATGTACAATGTCCCGTACTACATACATACATACTGCAGGGGTGGGTCAGACCAGAGTATGTCTGTCTAACATAACATAACATTTTTTTTTTCGGGAGATTGTATGAGAAGGGCAGAGGGCTCGGAAGTGTTCGACAGGTTCAGGTTCGAAGGAGTACTAAGTATACATACATAGTACCGAGGGTCAAATTGAACTCGTATCCCCAAGTAAGAAGTTACATATCTCATCGCTTTTCCGAATTCCGTCCTGATAAAGGGATGGCTTTTGTTGGTTGACAGGGTTAAATCTCAGTACATGTACATACATATTTGACAATCGGATTTGACTCGGATCAAACAAACAACAAAAATAAAAATAAATAGCCCGGAAAGCTTTGACAAGACTCCGAGAAGCTGTACAGGATTTGCCTCTCTACCTATACGTGCACATTTCCTGCCATTAAAGGAATAAAAATGACTCCGGGCCATGGGCCATGGGCCATTTGCCTCGTGCTAACAACGCGTTGACTCGAGACAAGTATAAACGTTTTTCCCCCATTCAATTTGCTTTTTTGACTTTTTGGCATTCTTAATGATCATGGGGGAAAGCGCCTAACCTTATCATAGATGGAGAAAAAAGGAAAATCTGATAAGTCGAGAACATGGCCAGATCTTAGTGGCTTCGCGCGCGTGGGGTGGTGAGTTCGGAGACTCATGTCAAAAAAGTCGGACGAGGGCTGTTCTTGTGAGTACGTACACTTTGGTTCCGTTCCAATTTACGTTTAAGATGGGAAGGATGTACACGTGTATGCGCAGTTAAGAACAAAAGATGTCCGGACGGAACTGACATACATATGTTCAATCATTGAAAAACGAGGACCTTGTCAGTACTAGTGATGGATGATAGAGAGATGAGTCATTTGGACAACGTTGAGTGTTTGATTGTTGAAAGTTAGCACGGAATGGGGACACAGGTTGATAATTTGATTTGAGTAAGGTTCTAGAGAATCTCAGCTGTTCATCAGTTTAACGAATGTGTGCTTTTTAGACGCCGACATGCGTCTGACTGGCTGTCCAGTGTCCATCGGATGGATAATTGTTTGTAACAAATGGCAATGCATCTCCGAGAAATAGTCGTGCCACAATGCGTTGGCGGGCGGCGCCTCGCCCGCCTGGGCCCTGTGCACATATTTATGAAGGCCTATGAAATCGTTCGAAATCATTTTACATATGTACTTATATCAAATGAGAGGGATCTTCGGTTTCAAGTTCAAGTTCAAGTCAATAATGTTACCATCCGATAATCAAGAGAAAAGGTTTCTCTCCTCCAGGCCCTGAGTCGTCTCTTGTAAGTAGTAATCAAAAGCCTTAAGCTCAACCCTGCGGTTGGGTCCGAACTAAGATATGGATAGGGAAGGGAGCAGATTCAAGAGAAACATGAGGAGGGGTCCGCAGAGCAAGCCTCAAGTGTACGTTACTTCGGAACAACTTTGTCGACGCGCCACCCGTCCGCGTCACTTGCGGCGGCGGCGGTGGTAGTGGAACCTCTGATCGAATGTAACATGGTCCCCACAATCCTACGTCCAATTCGTTCAGGATCATTGGATCCACACCTTATCCCTGTGACCTCATATACTTGGGCCACACGCCACACCAAAGGGTCTTTGACATTTCCTGCCAATCCAAATCCAAAAAAGCGATCGTACCCAACTGACGTCTATGTACGTCGTTGCCACCACCCCATGTGACTCATGGCTCCGTCTCCGAGTCTATGTATAAGTGGGCCAATGGATGGGTTTTGGAGATCCGGAGATGATGGAATGTTGATATGACTGGATAGTGGATCCTGAACGAGTAAAGTTAAGTTACATTACATAGATACCGTTATTTCACGTTTCTTGTATGTATGTATGCAGGGGCGAGTCAGACCAGAGTATGTCTGTCTAACATAACATAGGAAGATTTGAATGAGAAGGGCAGAGGGCTCGGAAGTGTTCAACAGGTTCAGGCTCGAAGGAGTACATAGTACCAAGGGTCAAATTGAACTCGTATCCCCAAGTATGTGCATACATACATACGTATCGTATCCCATCACTTTTCCGAGTCCCGTCTTGGTAAAGGGCTGGCTTTGCTGCTTGACAGGGGTACATATTGACATATCGGATTTGACTCGGATCAAACAAACAACAAAAATAAAATAGCCCGGAAAGCTTTGACAAGTATGACAAGAATCCGAGAAGCTGTACAGGAGATTTGCTTCTCTGCCTAAAACCAACGATAACCGCTAACGTGCGTATGCACACAATTCCTGCCATTAAAGGAATAAAAACGACTCCGAGCAATGGGCCATTTGCCTCGTGCTAACACAATGCTAACAACGCGTTACTCGAGAGTCAAGTATAAACGTATAAAACGTTTTCCCCCATGGCCATTCATTTCAAATTTGCTTTTTGACTTTTTGGCATTCTTTGATGATAAAGTTAGGCGCTTTCCCCTTCATCATGATCATGATCATTGTGATCATTTGAGGGAAAAAAAGGAAAATCTGATAAGTTTGCAATTGAGTAACCTCCGTGGCTTTTCTAGATCTTAGTGGCTTCGCGCGCGTGTTTGATCAGTGTTCAGTGCGTGGGTGTGTTACGGTGGGGTGGTTGGTGGTAAGTAATTTCCGAGTTCGGAGACAGTGTCAAAAAAGTCGGAAGCCTGAGGGCTGTTCTTGTGAGTACGTACACTTTACTTAGTTCCGTTCTACGTTTTAACGTTCAGGATGGGGATGGGGATGTGGAAGGATATACTTACACGTGTTATGCGCAGTTAAGAACAAGAGACGTCCGGACGGAACTGGCGTACATATGTATGTTCAATCATTGAAAAACGAGGCCTTTGTCAGTACTAGTGATGGATGGGTATACTGATAGGCCGCAGAGATGCTAGTGAGTCATTTGGTCGTTGATTGTTGAATGTTTAGAACAGAATTGGGTGCACAGGCCCTTGGAAATTTGATTTTGAGTAAGGTTCTAGAGAATCTCACTAGTGTTCATCAGTTCAACGTGTTGCCAACATTAGATGGGTGGGAGAGGTACGAGGGGGAGAGATAGCGGACTTTGTTACACGTACTTTACCATACCATCAATCATAACATGAACACATCAAGCTGAACGTTCTGAATAAGAATTCGAACCTAAGTACAGCTTCTTTTTAGCCACCTATACACATTTCATATAGTGGTGTACCCACGGAAGACTCCAACTAGGACGTATAAACTTCGGAACTTCCTAGTGGCCGGCTTGACATAGATAGTTAGGATTGATGAGAAGACATTTCGCTTGTTACCGAGGACAACTTGGAAAGATTGGAAAGAAAAGAGAGTGTGATGGGTCCTTGGAGCTCTCAATACTTTTTGCTAATATCGAAAGATTTGATACCTGTACAGAGCGGGGAAGTTTGACCTGTGGTTGATAGAAACTCTGACGTTGTTACAATATCAAGCAAAATTTGGGGGTAAACTTTGAAGCTGAAGAATCGCAGTGCGAGTTACTTGAATGTTGGAGCACGTATGTTGGGACCTCTCGATTACCTGTGCAAGGAACGCCAGCACAGAACGGTTAGAAGCTTTGACAGCGGAAAATGCCGGCCGGAGCTCGGAGAAGAGCCGGCGGGAAGGGGGCAAATCCGATTGAGATAGCGGGCTTGAATCAATGATCTAGATTATTCGAAAAGATTCCTTAATGGACTGACGATGTACTCACTCATGGTCATCCTACGTTTGATGGGCTACGAAGCCATGCCCTCGCAGACCGACGATCCAGTAGATGGGATGACACTCGAAGGGGATAAAGGGAGAGACACGGACGGAAAAGTCGAGGAGATCAGCCAGGAACACAAGAACGGGACGGAGGGAGTGGAGGATGATGGGAGTGGAGCCATGTCAGTTCTCAGCCCCATTGTCATTAATATCCAACCAGATCCGGTAAGTGGCCAGCGCAGTACTTAACGTACTATAAGAACTTATCTTTCTTTTTCACTTTTTAGCCCGACACCAATCCCCAACACTCTCCCAAACCCACCACCATCCAGATGCCTTCTCTAGCCACAGATCTCAACATACAGCTCCATTCTCCCAGCACCCACATCATCGGTACTCCTTTCCAGGTCTCCGACGCTTCTCCGTTCGAGTACCCTTTCCCTTCCCAGTCATCATCGTCGTCGTCGTCGTCGTCTTCATCCCGTACCTCCCTTCGGCCGTCAACGACTTCTTCCGATTCCTTACCGAGTCTCAGCACCTCGTTCTCCACACCCAACCTATCCTCATCATACGCGTACGGTAGTCCTATTCCCAGATCCACCTCACCTCAACTCCTACCGACCTACCTACCCACCATGACCTCCTTCCCTCAACTCCCACTCCCCCCACTCTCATCATCCAACTCTAGATCTTACTCACCAACCCATCCCAAACTACGCACGGTAGAACCTCCCGTGCCTCCTACATTGGCGAAGAAGAGCCAGAGATGGAGTATGGGTTTGATGACGAGACGCAAGAGAGGAGGAGGAGGGATAGGTTCTTCTGAAGACGATGACAATCCCGTTATACCGACCGACTGCGAGCCACCTGCTAGGAGGTATTCTGTCGATGTGCCTTATGGTGCTAACACGAGTTCAACGTCGCAGTCACCGAACACTCATGGCCGACCACTGCCTCCTCCTCCTCCGGCTAGTGTTCATTCGACTGCGCAGTGAACCCCGTTTTTGCCTCTCTCGCTCTTGGTCTTATCTTCATTCCCGTGGAACTGGGGAAAAGAATGTTCTTCTGTTGAGCTGTCGATCTTATGTGGTCTTTTCTCTGGTCTTCTGGATCTCTTTGGTTCTTTGGTTTTGGCTCTTGGTTTTTGGCATTTGGGAAAGCTTGGGCAGGATGAGGAGGAGGAAGGAGGGAGACGAACAAGGAAGGAAGGAAGAAAGGAAAGAGAGAAAGAAACCTCATTAACGTGTATCTTTTTCTGGGTCAGTACCCTATCCATCTATCTAGCATTTGTTGTCTCCTTTTTGCTTTCTGTCTTTTTTCCGAGCTCCTTTTGTTTCGACTTTTCTTTTGTGTTCGGGTTCCTCTTGTTGCTCTCCTTTTCCTGTCTTTTTTTTCGGTTTCGCTGCGTTCAAACACATGCATTTTCGTCTTCTGCACTCGTTTCTTACTTCACTTCATGTTTCTCTCTGTCTTTCATTTTCTGTGACCTATTTGTTGTTCTCTTGAAATTATACACTTCATTTAATGGGTACTCCCTTCATTCGCTTTCTGTCTGTCTGTCTCTCTTTCTCTTTTGGGCATGGGTGGGTTAAACACCCAGGTAAAATACGACGCTCAGCACACGATGATATCACATATGGAACCGTGAGTCTTGCAGCGTGTGTTATATGCCTTGGGTTGCGTTGTCGTTGTTTCCTTTTGTCTTTTGCGCTTGCATCTTTTTCTTTCCACAAATATCGCATTCGTTTCCTTCGTTCCATTGGATTCCATTCCCATTCCACATTCACTCAACCTTTCTTTTCCTCTTTTTGGGCTTCCTTTCTCCCTCTTTTTCGAATTGTACCATTTACACACGTTACTTATTAAAAAGCGATGTTTTATGACAGGGAAAAAGACAATACACATGGTTTTTTGTCAAGATCGGTTCTCGGGCGAGAGAAAAAAGTGCGAGTCGAAGACAAGCTTCTTATGAGAACAAAAAGCAAAGAACCAGTTTTTGAAGCGTTAGTATGCATGCGCGCGCATATGGCGGTTTACATATCCGTGTCCCCCTCTCTGCCTCTCTTTGGACATCTAATAACGACAAACCTTGGTACCCAAACCCAACTCAGAGACCCGCTGCATCCACACTGTCATTCCCCGTCCTGCTCGCTTTCTTCTTCCCGCTGTAATAACAACGGTATGCCCCAAAGTCGTTCCGTCCTGGGTCCTAGGTCGACCCCCTTGATGTCATCCGAAAACCCTTTGAACCCTTTGACAAAGCCTTCTTCGGGCCCTTTCCCAGGGGCCACCAGTCACCTCCAAGTCCCTCTCTCCTGAGGCCATTTACGCCTCTCGCGCATATTTCTACACTATTCGGACAGGGAAAAAAAGCAATACACATGGTCCTTTTTGTTTTGTTTTGTCAAGATCGGTTCTCGGGCGAAAGAAAAAAGTAGCGATTTTTTTGCAAGTCGAAGGCAAGCTTACTATGAGAACAAAAAGCAAAGAGTAATGCGCGCGTATGCCGGTTACATATCGCGTCCCCCCTGCCTCTAGGTAGCAGATTCCCCTTCGTTCGTTCCATTCCAATTCCAAAACCAAACGCTTTGGCATTTACCGTCCTGCGAAAGAAAGAAATTACCGTCCTGCTCGCTTTTCTTTCTTTCGCATGCTACAATAACGTTAACAACGTATGCCAAAGTCATTCCGTCCCCGGGTCCCTCAGTCTGACCCCTTGATGTCATCCGAAAAACCCATTCTTCGAAAACTCAACTTCGATTTTTAGTATGTGCCCTTTTGACAAAGCCTTCTTCGGGTCCTTCCCCAGGGCCCACAAGTCACCTCAACCCTCCCGCATATTCCTGCACTAGCGGCCTTTCCTCTGCCCCCCATATATCTCCGCATCCCGCATCTCCACTCTAATCACCGTTGAAGAACCCCTTTCCTCTTTGATAATGCCCAGATAGATCCGGACTTGTTGGTGCCCATCATGAATCATCATCACTTTCGTCATTCTACTGTGGATCTTTCCACTAAATACTTGGCTCTATTCAAGTGGCTAACTATTGTGGAAGAGACCCAGTTTGACTTAGGGTTCAAGTGGGAAATTTTACATAAAGTCTTATGTTAGCGACTCATGGGTCGTTGTTTACAATTGGACGCAAAAAGGTTGTTTAATCCGCTACCGGTAATCTATGGGTGGCGGCCATTGGAAAGGATGGCTCGCTCTCTCACTGACGAGGCCGAGTGTCTGGGTTTCAACTTGCGAAATTTCCTAGCAGCTCCTCTCTTTCATCATTTCCATCATCATTCCCTTTTCCAACGTCAACTCTTCGTCATTTCAGTCTTATTCAGTCGTTCCTTCTTGCGCGTTCGTGACGAACCCGACGGGAGTTTGAGCCTTATCCTTTTTACTCCTTTTCCCCGGGCGTGGAGACGCATATGATTTTTCAAACATTTCGGATATTTCGTCAAATGCTCGTCATATCTCTTTCAAAAAGCTTGTCATAGCAGGGAACTCGGGAGGGTGGACTCAGGTTCGGCGTACGTAGCGGCTACGTATATGCGCTTATTGGACCAATTCTATCTCCCTCTCTCCTCGCACCGTCAAGAATTTTTTTCAGAGCTTCGAGTTTTTCAAGCGTTTGTGGCCCTGGGTTTTGCCCATTCAACATTGCATATCGGAGCCGTGCTCCTATCCAACCAAGAACGCGTCCCTTCCCCTTCCCCTCCCAAACTCAATGCAAATTGCAAGAAATCACATTCCTTCTCCCAAATCGTCATCATGCACTATCGTTTATATTTCGTTCCAAATGGTTCTGATCAATGTTTTTTCTGTTCCTATTACCCTGCTTCTTATTTTGTCTCCCGGTGCCCCCATTCGTTCCTGAAACTTGTGGCGCTTAGCACATCGATATCACCGACCTTTTCCTCTCATATACCTTCTCCCCCCCAATGTATTCCCTGTTGTCGTTCGACTTTTTTTTTTCTCCTGTTTTCCGAAAGCCTCCTCGATGACGAATTCGAGTGGTCATCGGTGTCACCATATCATTATAGCCATTAGCCATTATATGTATGCATCTGATTGATTCGGATTTCCGGCGCGATGCGTTTTATACGTGTACGCATACATATCGTATACATCCCTTCAAAGCACTTTCCGTTTTCTCTTTGGCATACGGGACTATGTAGGAGGGACTCGGTCGACCCGAGACTTGGCGCTAGGGACCGGAGCCCTACACCCATTGACTTGCTGGCCATGGAGAAAGTCCCCGATTATTCGCACTTTCCTTCTTTCTTTCTTTTGTTCCATGTTCATGACTATAACGACGACAAGGACTACAACAAGGACAAAAAATCCCGGACTCTGTGTACATAGTTGTATCCATGATGACCTGGTGTTCCATCTCCTCTTTTCTCTTTTTTCTCGTTTTTTTTTCTGTCTCTTTACTGTAGCAATAGCTTATCTACCTCTCTTGCTCTCTTATTCATTTGCTGTCCACATATGTTTTTGTCTACGGTATGTCTTGATTACCTAGGACACTTTCATTTCGTTTTCGTTTTCTTTTCATTCGGACTTCTTTGGACAATTGTCATCGAACTGAACAGTGCTATCGCTCTTTAATACGGACGCATCACATCTAGTTTCCAACACCGTTGACGGTCTATATCCTTATCCACTTCATCCACGTATATTCACTCAGTGACTGATATATACGAGCTCTCTAGGCCTGGCGCCTAGTAACTGCTCACCATATACTTACTTCGTTTTGGGAACGTTTAATACAATCATTGTTATTACACACGTCCGATTGTATTGCAAGACCTCCTGTGGTTCTGTTCATATGGATAACTTTGGAGAGCTGTGGCACCACTACCCTCCACCCCCTAAATCTAAATATTATACTATAAGAACCGATCTGTCCGTTAAGGTGGCACTTTGCTCTAGATCCAGATCTATCCCTTCGTCAAAGGTTCCCAACGTCTTCATTAATTGCAATTAGTCTGGGGGGTTACGCGTGCGGCGGGGGTGGGGAGTGGAGACGTTCTTCCGCTGGAACGTCATCAAGACGTTAAGTTAAGTGTACACCTCATCACACCACTAGTACTACATCGATGTATGCTATATCCTATCTAGAAGTACCAATACGATAAATTCATGTGCGCAGGGGTATACTCCCCAAATTTTTAAAAAACCACCGTGCTCCAATGCACTCACTGCGTTAAGGTTCTGTGGCTCTTACTTAGCTTCAAATTTACACCTGACGATGCCTGAACGCAAATCCAACGATACTACGTACTACGCTTCTGAACACATGTCTCATTTGGAGGATTTTCTTACGGCGATCAAATAGGAACTCGTGTGTTAATAAGGAGGAAGGATGATCAAGCTTGATCTTTTAAAAAATGAGTACAAGTAGTAACTCGGTACCCCCCCCCCCTCGTTCTTTCTTGCTACATTTATCATTGTCAACCGGTCAACTTTTGTTTGTCATTCAAATTTACAAAGGTCTGTTGCAGAATGGTGAATCGCGCTTGCCGTTTACGACAGCGAGCAGCGCTTCCAATCCTTACTCTATCTCTATAGCTTTGCGATAATATGCACTTCAAACCCATTCTACGCGTGATGACCAAATTCGAGCTGGATACGTGGTCTGCTTGGTAGGTTTTTGGAATCTCAGGTACATATCTCACTGGAGCAGGCTGAGGGTGCATATATTGACTATAGGTGCGTTACCGTCCATTTATCGTTGAAAAAGATGCACTAACTTCCTCTCTCTTCCATCTCCTCCATGCCATCCATCCTCAGTCACCAGTGTCCCCCGCCAAACGCTGCATTGCCTCAAGTGTTCAGCTCCTATCCCTCGACACAACAACACTCTAAATGGATAAACTCCTCGTATCCTCTGTATACCCTGCTTCCACAAAGCAGCAGTTGGCAAACTACCTTCAAGTACCCAAACTGTCTTGCCAATGTCCGGTCTGGGCCAGGTCCGAGCAAAATTTTTTGGCCCTTGACCCAGACCTGGAGGTTCGGTCCACCTCTCAGTTGGCCCCCGGCCCTGGACCAGTAGGACCTGGCCCAAGAGGGCCGGTCCGGGGTCAGACCTGGCCCAAGAGGGCCGGTCCGGGGTCAGACCTGGTCCAGCCTCGGACCCCAACAGAACAGAGAAAAAAAAAATTTAAGTAAGAAGATGTCAAAAAAAAATCATACATAGCATTATTCTGTCTTACCATTTGCAATGCAAGAGACTGGGGAAGGGTGAAATGATGCATTTTTGAGCATCCAAGCCTCCCTGTTTGTGACAGCCACTGGACAAAATGACCCAGCTGTGAAATTTACCTCCAAAAGAGGAAATTTTTTGGTACTTCCAGCAAAAATCTTCTGTGATTGACCAAATTTCATTTCATTTGGGTGGTCACAGTCACACCTTCTGACTGAAATGGTACAGTACACCAACAGAGTGCCAACCAGGTCCGAACCATGTTGGACCTGGTCCACTAGAAATCTTGAAGCCCTGACCCTCGACCCGGCCTTCCAGGTCCAGGTCAGGCATTACACAGCCACTGGACCTGGACCTCAGGGTTGATCCAGGCCAGGT
>ML179048.1:235569-285944 GCA_004369135.1 Dendrothele bispora CBS 962.96
TATTCGCCTTTCTTCTTATCTTGCGGTTTTCACCCGAGGAAAGCGACGGAGCCGGTTACGGATACGAATAACGAAGCAGCGGGGGCTTTCTTCGAGAGGTTGAATAAAGCCCGGGAAGATGCGATTTCCTGTTTGAAACGTAGTGCTGAGTTGATGAAAACGTACTACGATCGAAAACATTCGCCCGACCCAATTTTCAAGAAAGGAGAACTTGTGTATATCGAAGGGCGCAACATTCGAACAGAACGTCCATCGACCAAGTTGGGAGACAAACGATATGGGCCGTTCGCGATTGAAGAACTTGTGGGCTCATCTGCATATCGAGTGCGATTGCCGAAATCATGGAATCGCGTACACCCAGTATTCCACGTGTCGTATTTGCGAAAACACCATGACTCGGTCGCGCCGCATCAGAAAGAAGACGTGACGAGGGAACCTGCGACTATCGAAGATGGAGCCGCGGTTTGGGACGTTGAAGCGATCTTGGACTCTCGAATGAGATATAACAGTCGTTCCAGAAAGTCTGTGTTGGAATACAAAGTGAAATGGGCCACTTATCCTGTGGAAGAAGCTACTTGGGAACCGAAGGCGAACTTGGGTAAAGGATGTAGGAAGATTATTAACTTGTTCCATAAGGAACACCCCAATGCACCTAGAGAGGCTGCATAGTGCGACTTCGAGGTCGTAGTCGCCCTAGAGGGGGGGTAATGTCATGAACTCCCTCAAATCGCGATTTACTTATTTCCTTTTCTTTATCTTTCATTGTTTCTTACTGCAAATAGTCGCTCAAGCCCCTATTCGCGACTATTCGCAGATCGACGATCACTTACTATTACATTTCCCGTTCTACCGTGATCGCGACAGGTCCTATGCGGTGGCCAATGGCTAAAGCACCTCTTTGACAGTTAGATCGATCGTACTCCTTACTTTATAGTATATAAACCTTAGCGTATATTGTAGATTCCTTACTCTAGTCTGGTTAATAACCCAGGGACTTATTCTCGCGATTCTCAAACCTTTCTCGTTGACGACTTACTCGCGACTCGCGGAATCTAGGTCTTGACAAAAATGTCTTTTAGGCCTGGGACCATCACAAGATCGACCTGGGCCTACCCTGGCACCCTTGTGGTACCATGGCTGTCAGGGGTGCCATGGCACCCGCTTCTTTGGACCAAAAATCCCTGGCACCCTTTAATAATCTTTTGGTAGTCTCAGGGTAGTCCTGGGGTAGTCTTAGCGTAGTCCTGGAACAGTCCTGAGGCAGTCCTGAGATAGTCCTGGGACAGTCCTGAGACAGTCCTGGGATAGTCCTGGGATAGTCCTGAGACAGTCTTGGAACAACCTCAGGAGTGCTCTGGTTTATGCTATTAGATGGCCAATTGTCCATTTCTGGTCACTGCTTTCATATCAAAATAAAGTGAATCAATTCAAGATATATTATGACAAGCTAATACGATGTACAAAAGGTATCTAACCAGAAACAGTATAAATACAGGCATCAACAATGAGGATAAGGGAATGAGACAAGGAAGACATTAGAACAATGAGAAGAAAAAAGACAACCAACAAAGCTGAGCTAATACAAGGAAATGAGCATAAGGTCAGCAGGAGCAAAACAAGAGAGCAAGAATACGTACCCAGTGACCCAGAACCAGTAATCATGAATCATGATGACCCAACAGTGAAGAAGAACCAGGATACTCAACAGAGGATGAAGTCAGAAGGAGAAAGACAGCAGGAGAAAAGAACGCACCCCAGAACACACCCCAACCTGAGCAACAGCGACCATGACTGAACAATGAAAGAATGACAGAGATGACATGTAGAGACTATAAAAGACTCAATAAAGCTTCCCAAAGAACATATAGGCCCTTAGAAGATGAAAGGTGAGTGAGGACTTGGAAGGGATGATGAGTGTTAAGAAGAAGAAGGCAGAAGTGGGGAATTGGGACGAAGTTTTGAACAGCATGTGACTTTTGAACATCACATGACTTGTGTCTAAAAAAGGTAACGATGACACAGTGTGTGTCACCGTTACCTTTTTGGGCTCTCTGTTCCGTTCCAAGGTTACATGACTTGTAGCTTAAAAAGGCAACGATGTTTTTGGGCTCTCTTGTCTTTCCTCCCTCATGATGATCCTTTATAATTTATTAGTGGAGGTTTCTTATGCTCACTTAGAACAATTGAATGTTTCCTTAGAAAAATCTCAAGGTTGACAGACAGTCCTGGGGCAGTCCTGGGACAGTCTTGGGGCAGTCTTGGGGCAGTCCTGGGACAGTCTTGGGGCAGTCTTGGGGCAGTCCTGGGACAGTCTTGGGGTAGTCCTGGGCAGTCCTGGGACATTCCCAGGACAGTGATGTTTCTGGGACAGTCTTGAGACTGTCCTGGGTGTTCTGAGACTGTCCTGTGACTGTCCTGGGAGTGTCCTAGGGCTGTCCTGGGGGTGATTATGAAACAGCCCTAAGGCCATCATGTAACAGCTAGGGCTGTTGTGGTTGACCTGGGCTGCCAGGGTCTTTAAGAATAACCAGGGGTACCTCCTGGCTATCACTGGTGCAACCATGGCCTAGGGGCTTTTTCCTGATGTTATTGATCCTTCCCTTTACAATATGTGGTGCCACAATATTTGAGATCCTGAATAACTCATCAGAACAAGGTTTCTGCAATTACTTCTAGAAATGAAAAACAGGTGGGCATACATCAGCTACAAAGTTGTGTATCAGTTATTGCAATCTGTAATCTCTACCTTGACTTACAATAAATTTTGCCCAAACTCACTAGATTAACTATATTAAAACTTAATACTGCTCTATTAAATTGTTTTGTAGAACTTTCAAACAGTACATACAATGAGTATATTCAAGGATATATAAATTTATGCTTTAGTATGATAGAAATGTTGTGAACATCTCTTTCAAAGCCCCATATACCTGCAGGTTACCTGAAATTTAAGTAACCGGCAGGTTGGATCCGCGGATCCGGGTTACCAATAGAAAAATACCAGCCGGATACAGGTTTAAATTTTAGAAACCCAATTACCTGCAGGTCCGGATACAGGTCATCCGCGGGTGGATCCGTGCTGAGCCTTAGCACTGATAAGTCACTTGAGATACTTGAGACTACTTGTAGTTTGACTTTCTAGAAAGTGTGTAACTTGCTCTATTGTGTTTATAAACGGTTCCTACACCTAAGCACCACTCGCACTACTAGCCTGAACTAGGTTTGGACACGCGCACCCTTGTACCTTTGATCATGGTTTTTGTTGGATTGGTTCTAGAACCGACAAGACTTCGTTTTTTGGTGTCTTGCTGCATACCAAAGTTTAAGCATTTTAGCGGATTATAAGTTGCCCCACCACCAGGGTTAAGCATGTTTGTGTTGACTTTTTACAGCCTCGACGTTGCGCGATACGATGGGCAAAGACCCAAAGGACGCGCAACGTACATACTACATAAAGGCTGTATATATAGTCTAAAAGAATGATGATGTCATAAATTCCTGATATATTAAAAAGCTGTAGGTCCAATCTTATCAGCTGAGCTTGCAATACTGTAGCATTTTGTTCAATTCAGCAGGGGGTGTGACCTGTGACGGGTGGAACCATTTCAGCACTCCGGCAATTCACATTTGAGACCGTGACCCCTTGAGAAATTTCAGCATTTCTGAGCGGAAATTTCCATTTTGGGTGCTGATTTTCCACGGTCACAGCAAAAAATTTTCGGCAGGACCAGATTTTTTCTGTGACTTCTGTGACAATTTGGTCAATTCCTGAGGGCTGTGACCCGTGACTGCCGAATTGAACAAAATGCTACAGTATTCAACACATCTACCCTAGAAAATACTAGATAAGGTGGTACTATATAGTTACAAGCCACATGAAATAGCTCCGGAGGATGGGTATCATAGATAACTGTTCTATCAGTCGTGCGTTGAAATCAGGTGCAGTCAGAAATATGGCGTCCTTCAGAAATAAATCACTTGATCAGTAGGATAGGTAGGTAGTACCTCTGGTGAATAGAGTATACAGGGGAGCTGTTAGTACAGCATTTCGCCAGTACAGAGTCTACCTTCGGACAGATGCTTCCCAGAGAGGTATATTCTTATAAGGTTACAACCCTCTGTCATGAACTCACCAGTCTGCCACCCCGCCACCATATCAGAAGCCACATCGCCTAACTGGGACAACTTATTTCCTATTCCGAAGTGCGATTAGGCACGGGATCATTACTAATTGCACTTCCGAACACGGCATACAACATGTTAGGGGCTATTTCATCATGTGGCACTGAGACAGGGCAGATCGCAGGGGTTGCGGGGGACATAGGGATAATCGGACATTATAGGTAGTGGAGAGGAGGAGGCATTATGGCCATTAGGAGTATGCTCCTTTACTTTACAGTATATATACCTTGTATAGTACACCGCAAAAGTGAGACAATGTTAATACGAGGTGCGGGTATTGGCCTGGATCTGGTCTCACTGTAGCAAGGCTTGAGTGTCACGAGCCATGTTGGATTAATGTCAGTCTGAAAATGAAATCTATGTTCGTTCAACGTACATTGTCTTCAAAAGGCTAAGTGACTTTGCTTTCTTAACCCAAGGGGCGACCTTGAACCAACATTGTTTACGGGATCTGGCGGGCATTATTCCTTCCATTTTGAGTATACCTTTTCTACCCTTTGGTACTTGCATAACAGACTCTTAGTTTGTTATATGTTTTACTATCATCTGAGTAGGGTAGAACATGTTCATAGTTGATAGGTCGGAACTGCTGTTTGTGATCCCAGATCACCCGCTCTATACACCTTGGACTCCCCATCTTACAACGTTGGTAATTAATCAATATACCCGATAGCAAATTAAGCCTCTAAAAAAAGGATACATTTGTCGCAAAATATAATATACAATACATTGTTGATCACCGTAAAGCTAATTATCGTTAACACCACTCTCTGAATCATCAACCCTTCGTCGCTTCCCATTCCCGCTCAGCTCACTGTAGACATGTCAACGGGTTACCCATGGGTATCTTCATTTTTTCTTTGAATTCAATGCTGTGCTTCAGTCTGTAAAGATTTTGAGCCAAAAATTAATATGCACAGGAAAAATATGGAGAAGTTGAGATGAAGTCAAGGTTTGGACCAAAAAGTGTACAACTGACTGTACAGTGAGGAGATCAAGTTTGAAAACCCATGGGTCAGATACCTGTGGGTAAAAATGACCCTTTGGAGCGTTGTGACATAATGAGTGTGACAACTTTGATAAAAATTTGATCTTATGATAACTTACTTAATTTTGATGGATTGGTGCAATTTTGGACCTGAGATGATGATTTTCTCAAGCACAGCATTGAAATTATGAAATACCCACAAAATACCCACTGACATGTCTAGCTCACTGTCACTGACCGGAGGCTTGACCTGACCAGCCCATTTATCAACAATTGTTTGTTGCGCCATGGTTACAGTTGTCGAAAGGCCGCTATTAGCAGGATCACCATATTTGTTCTTGTCTTTCTGAAAGATTTGGTTCAGTTTCCTGTCCAATTCAATTAGGAACAAATCAACGAAGAAAAGAAAAGGTGAACGCACTGCAATACATCAATCTGGGACTTATATTTCCTGATCAACACAAGGGACTTGTCAACTTCCTTCCACCAATCTTCCTCCGATACAGAATCTTCCATCGTATCAGCAGCCCAACGCTATGAAGAAATTAAATAAACTAATCAATCAGATACGGGTAATTAAGACGCACCACAAAGGCAATACGCATGTAGAATTCCACATTGATAGTCAGATTCTGCTTCCCGGCAATGGCCCTGCAAAGCTTCGCAATGTTCTTGTTCTTTGAGGTCGGTTTCATGGATTCAAGGACCTGTAAACAAATAGAGAGTCAGCGCATATGGTAACATAACGAGAGGAAGTTACAAGAATGTCGACAGACCTTTGCTTTAATGTTGTGTCGGTCATTGGTAAGATGACCGCTAATCAGCTGTTGCAAAGTAACACATTTGGCGGTCTCTTCCTCTCTGGGAACGCCGGGAATCCCAATATCTCGCATGGCTTTCTGTGGGTCATTTGAATTAAAACGAAAGGTTAAAAAAATACTGAGTACGCACTACTGTGTTCTCGGCAATATTTCCACGGTATGAAACGAGTGCCGGTGAGTTGATCATATAAAATGCATAAGAACGACAGTCTTTCTGTTATTGAAAATGAATTAATTAGTGATCGCGTGAATCAAAAAAAAAAACACACACCTTGAGCTCGTTACTGATGTTTGAGGGTGCGGCCTGTGTCCGAACCAAACCGTCTTGCAGTTGAGCCAGATATGTCAGAACAGACGCCGTCCAAATTGCTCGCTCTTCTTCGGAACCCTGAATAGTAAGCAGAAAAGTAGGCAGAAAACTCGTCAGAAAAGAATTGCATGTATAGACTCAGAGAAAAGACATGCATTAGCAAAGCGGTCAAGCCAGGAACAGTATCTTGGTTGAAGGCCGAGTTCTTGCTTATAAAGATTAGTGATGTCTTGGGAAGCACGTATTTCGACTGGACGAGCTTGAACAAGGGATGCTGGGCCAAGGAAATTCTGGCCAGTGGCTGTCTGAGTAGTGTTATCGAAGTTGAATGGTGTCGTTAAACCTGCAGCTTGATCAATGGCAGTTCCATTAGGCGTTGGAGAAGAGAAAGGGTTGAAATCCTCGTTGTCCATTTCCATTAATGCAAGTTCGCGTCGGCTGAGAGTTGGAGTGGAGGTGTTGGAAGACTCGGTGGACATTCTGGGCAAGTTGGATTTGGGGCTCTGTTCAAACGAAAGTCAATTTATATCAAAACTCAGACAATTGTTTCGACATGCCACCGATCAACGCTTTGACTGACCAATGGAAACCCGCAGTGTCGAGTATTCAGAATTGAAAGTAGTGACATTTTGAGGTGTCCAAGATATGAATTGAAGCAGGAGACATACTGGAAGGTTGCTGGCTGAAGGAAGAAAGGAGTAAAGGAGATGCGGCAGTGTTGAGAGACGACATCCAATTTCCAAATATAGCAACCTCAGATCACATGTTTATCAGACCGGATATGTCTGAAGGCTATTGTCTGGTGTTGGACGAGTCATTAATGTTACAAACTTGCCTGGAGCACTCATCTGTATTTCAAGATGGTTCGAGGACGAAAGCCTCTCCCTGAAGGTTTAAAGAAACTTCCTTTTTTTCCTTAACTTGTGTATTTATTTATTTTATTGTGATTATTATAGATTTTGAAGAAAATGCAGCAAGTCCGACTGAGGCTCGGTGTAAAACCTGTTTTCAAGTCGATCCATCTGGTGCCGGAAGGTGGATAAAAAGGCAGTCTACGAAAGATCACTTAACAAGTCGCAAGCACAACGAAAATGTTATCCATCTCCGCAATTATGAGGCAGAAAAACTTTGGAAAGAGCAAATCATTCAAGATGCATACAGCGGTGATGCAGTCACAGATGCTGACAACTTCACAGTTGCTGAAGCTTCTCAGCATCCAAGGTTTATAGACCGCCAAGATATGCACACCTCCTTTCTTGAACCTCAAGTAGAGCCATTCTTGCAGCCTTTGCTCCCGTTCGATGTAGAAGAAGAACGAGAAAGTCTCCGTCATCAAGTTGAACAACTTATACTTCAAGCTATGGCTGATGATGATGAGGATGAGATTGATCCAGAGACTGCAACAAATGTCGACCGGCTATTTCATAGCCACAGCAGTACGTGTCTTTAGTTTGTGTACCTCTCATATTTACCCCTTTTCACAATCCAATTCATTTATAGTCAGCGATGAACATGTAGAGCAGCCGATGTTTAATCAAGCATCTGCAGCTGTAAATCAGGGCGATTATTCACCATACCCAAACAAACTTGTGAGTATAGCCACTGCAACTTGAATTCCAAATGAAGAATACTAAATCGAATACGCAGATAATGCTTCTGGATATGATGGACAACTTACCTCGTTTGCGTTTATCTTCCGCCCACTTCAAAATGATTTTGTGGCTGCTAAACCAGTGTGGTGTTACCCACGTGCCAAATTATTCGGAGTTCCGTAGAATTCAGAAAGAATTGCAAACTACATGCGGGAGCGAGCCCAAGGCTTTCAAGTCGACTCTAAATAATCATTTCTATGTCAATGATCCACGAGATGCGATCAAACGGGTATGAAATTTTAAATATCTTAAAGACTCATTTTGATATTAATATTCCACCGAAGAACTTTTCTAATCCCCACGTAGTCACCCATATGAACTTCTATCCGGAAGTCACCTCAGGTCCGATCTCTGAAGTATGGCAGTGTGATCGCTGGAAGGAATTCCAACCCTCCGAGCACACTCCAATGTACTCCTCTGGTGGAAAGCAATTCTATATCGAAGAGGTTGCTGTATTGAAGGATGGTAGATATGTTATCCCTGTGTCTTGGATTAAATGTGATGGAAACATTTGTGCTGATTCACATCTGGTGACTGTCGGAGAGGTGAGTATAAATTAAATTATATATATTAAAATTCATCCCAAATTACAATCAGGATGGACGGTGGCTTCGACATTTGGATAATGTCATTATTATTCCGTCTTCCTTATTCCAATTCAATCATATCGACCTCATTAACTCAAGGAATGGCATTCAAATACCCTGGGGCGGTATGTACTCCAATCAAATATTGTTTACTAATGCTTCAATTTAATTACTGCATACAGATGCGAATACAATAGCTGACATGCCAAATCCAGCACGGAAGCTGGTTCCAGAAGGATATGATCTTTATGATGTTTATCTCTCAACCTGGTTCGACGACGTGTCATGAAATCAATCTAAACAGTACAATAAACACTTTGTGGGCTACACAGCTAATACCAATCTTCCTGGACAACTTCTGCAGCAAGAATTCTTTGTTGAATACCTATCAAACTCACAGAATGCAAGTTCACTTGAGCAGTTAGCAGCAATAAAGGAGCTTGTCAAGTAAGTAATTTTTTATTTAATGCTGACTTGTAAATTGACTACAACTCAATAGCGAGACTCAGAAGAATCCCATTTTATGCTTTAATGCATCAACAGGGAGGATGTGCGGTGTTCGTCTCCATATCTCAGTCTTGCCTGCAGACAATCCACAGCAAGCTGAAGAAGCATCACATATGGGCGGGAATGCTAATCAACTCTGTCGGAAATGCAATGTCTCGTCTTCGGCTGAGGCAATGTAATCACCAACAAGTTATCACTGTTTATTTACGGTAATTTGAATAATCGCTTTTTATAGTGTTGAGTTTACTAATTATTACGATTTCAAAGGCCGGGACAAACGTTGCACGTTCTGCAGCTGAGACACGAGCACGACTTGAAGCCCAACTTCAGGCTGCAATCCAGGGTTCCAAGACAAATGTCAAGAAGATGCAAACAGATACAGGAACGAAAGACAAGATTACGCAACACTGGGTTGAACATATTTTGGAGAAATATTCGGCCTTAAAAAAATCAAATCCCCGAAAAAGCCGGAACGAAATCTCATCGGAAGTAGCTGAGTGGTTTTCGGAACAGCCTGGTGATAAAATGAACCCACTACTTGATATTGCAGGTAAGTTAACCGATTCAGAGTGTACTTGTTTATATAGAACTTACAATTTTATAGGGCTCGATCCAACTCAAGATACTCCGGTTGAGATATTACACACAATTCTTCTCGGAATCATCAAATATGTTTGGTATATGTTCCATACCTCTCTTTCCGATGCCCAGAAAAATCTTTTCGTGATCAGATTACAATCCACTGACTTGGATGGATTGACAGTCCCCCCGTTGCGTGCTGCATACATCATGCAGTACAGACAGAATTTGATTGGTAAACACTTCAAGACGCTCATGCAGACAATGGTCTTCCACGTACATGATCTTGTCACTCCAGAGCAATTTGTGCTGATCAAGGCTGTCGGGGACTTAGCGGCTGTACTCTGGGTTTCGGAAATTGACGACATGGAGAAATTCCTTGTAAGTAATTTCACACCAGTAAATTAGTGACCGTGAGACTCAAAGCCTAGTAGAAAGACCTTGAAGTCCTTATAGGCAATGCCCTCGATGCCTTTGCCGCTATCGACCCAAGTAAAATTACGAAAAAAGTCAAGTTACATCTTCTGCCACACCTTGTGTCCGACATTAGAAGATTTGGACCTGCAGTTCGCAACTCGACTGAAGTTTTTGAATGCTTCAACGCCATTTTCCGCATGTGCTCTATATACAGTAACCATCAGGCACCTAGTCGAGACATTGCAAGAAAATTCGCATCGATGTCTCGTATGAAGCATATCATTAGCGGCGGGTTTTGGCTTGAGGGTGGGAAATGGATCCAAGCAAGCCTGCAAGTCCGTCAAGTAATAATGTCCGATCCTGTTGTTCAACGACATTTGGGTTGGGTTGCCCCAAATGTAATCAGATATGGTATGCCTGGTTCAATATTATTTCAAACACTTTGATCACTATTCATTTTAACAGGAGAAATGAAATCCCTCGCTCACAAAAAAACAATTTCTCGGCCTTGGTCCAGCACACAAGCTGCTACCGTTCTGCGCGGTATGACTTGGAAGATCTGGAACGATAATTCTTCCGTAGTAGCACAGTCCGGTGACGTATGCAAAATTGGCTCATGGGTCGCTGTAAGACAGGATGGAAGCACGGTAAAAAAATCATTCTTGACTCTTTAATCAATGTATTAATTTGCTCTGGCCAGGAGTTTATGATCGGCCGAATCATAGAGTTACTGTCTCCAACTGTGGAAGACAATGGTCCGAGTTCCATTCCAGACAACCTGGTCACCATCGAACAATTTCTGCTCGGCGAAAATCGACACCCTGACTTTGACATGCCGGTTTTACGCAAGTCAGATCCCATTACATACATCGTAACAAAAACAAAGGTATCACTTCAGTTACATGTAAATGGACATACTAATCTAAATCGCACACAGGAGGTTTTATTCAGATTATCAGTCCAACATGACTGTCGCCTTCATAATTGCCAACCCTCAGGAACATGCAGAATAGTCCAGGAGAGAATAGAAACTGGAAACACTGTTAGTGTCATGGTACACGGTGACGACTCTCACTTTGTTATCAACTTGCATGGGCTTCACAATGCAGCCCTTATTCGGCGCTTATTACCACGGGATCTTACAGCTCCTTCCGCAATACATGCTGACCGTGAAGCATGGCATAACGAGCTTGCTATCGAAGTCCGGAGTATTCTTCAAGACAAACGTAAAGTGGCGCAAGAAAAGAGGACGGAAACCACCAGATGCAAGAGTACTTTTTAAAAGGTACAGGTCAATTGACCATCGGACTTTTTAATAAGTACGGGTTAACATAGTAGGGCTTATTTGAGCTTGCAAAAGCAAACAGTAGCTGTATACAACCCACTAGGCCTTTTAAAAAGCATTAGTCAGGTTATCGTAAAACTTGCCCCCCCGGATTCGGACCTGCCCGGCAGCTAGCAGTTAGGGTTAGGGTTAGGGTTAGGGTTAGGGACAGAATGACTCCAACTAGCTCAGATAGTGTTGCTACCCTTCCACATCCCTTCAAATAGGCAATTCCACCTTGGGAGGGGTCACAATGGTATTACTAAGCCACTACAGCATGATATAAGACAAGTTTAAACTTATTTTATAATTATTTCTCATTACTTTTTAAAAAGTCCAATGGACAATAAACAGCTTCTTTTTAAAAACCCCAATGGAAAAGTATACAGCAACTTTTTAAAAAGTATGCCTGACAAAGTTTACCTGTACTAATTAAAAAGTCCGATGGTTAGTTGTCCTGTACTTTTTAAAAAGTGTTACCACATCGGCTGATTTGGATTCGGAAACAGGAACGGAAATGACAGACACACAATGGCAAACGCCAACAGAGGAAGTAGATTCATAGAACAACTTTACAATAAACAGAATCGAAGCTTATTTTTTACCCAAAGATCGTACTTATCAAGAAGCAGGAGATGGTGGATCAGGTGTTGGTGAACTAACCCGATATGATGGTGTTTCAGGTTCAGTGGCTGAGCTGACATCAGATGGCGGTGTGTAATGAGCAGCAATAGAACCTGATTCTGAGACTGACGGCAAGAAGCTATACACACCATTGTAAGCATAGCACTTGACGAGATACTCTCGTATCGACTTACTATTCTTCACCATTTAATAAATCTCTCCCGCACAAGGGTGACTCCTCAGACCGGTTCCATCTTTGCACCTAATTGGGAGCTCTCATTATACAGGCAAAGTAGGTTTAGAGAGTAGAACCTACCGTCTCATCCCTGTAAGGGGACAGTCTCCTTGTGACAGTCTCTTTGTTCATTGTTTACATCTTTCTCATCTTTCTTCATTCTTTATTTATGTTTACTACCCCTTTTCAGAGTACTTCATGTCCCCAGACTATCAGTTTGGTGGCAGACCTCTCTCTTTCTTTAGTTTCTTTATTGCTTTCTCACTGGTCATCACTTGTGTCACACTAGTCATGTGAGACTTAGTGTGATGTGACACTGAGACTCAGTGTCACATCACTCCTGACATCACATGACTTGTGACACTGAGTCTCAGTGTGACTTTACCTTCAGCTGTATAGTATTAGTCATTGATTCTCACAGCCTTGTATATATATGTCACATTCTGCAGGAGAGTCCCTTGAGTCTTTTCTCTTTGGATCCCCTCCTGCAGGTGAGTACCTACTTACTTGTTCTGTATTTAGCTCATTATATATTCCCTTTGGATCCCCTCCTGCAGTTGTTGAGTGTATTCCTCACTTATCAGGAGTTGCCCTTACAGCAGAAAAGACTCACTCTCAAGCCTGGCATCCTTCTAGCCCTGCTCTGACCCTCTATCACCTACTATTCTTCTCTTGATCCAATTCTATATCCAGGAAAACTCTTATTACCTATGGCTACCCCTGCTGTTCCTCCTAATCTGCTTGCCTACTGTCAGCTTCTTCACTCAGAGCTACGACGTCTTCATGACTGTCTGGATCTGCTGCAGTTTGGTAAAGATGCAAGCTCTACCCCCACTGGCCACTCCTGGCGCCTTGGTGCCCAACCTCCTCTAGACTTCTCTACCCCTGGACCTTCATACTCTGCAGACACACCTGCCCCTACCCCTACCACCCATACCATTGGCCACATCTCTGTTCCACTTGCTCAAACTCATCCTACTGCAGAAGGGAAACCTGACCGCTACTCCTGCACACTTGTGGTGCCTGACTCTGTTGTTGGGCATCTCGTTGGCCGAGGTGGAAAGGGTCTACACCAGGTACATGACATTTCTGGTGCTCGTGTTCAGGCTTTCACTTTGAAGTCTGGGCAATCTGGTGAACGCCACGTCACTATCCGAGGAACTGATACACAGATTGGTGAAGCACTTGTTGCTTTTGGCAGGCGTATCATGCGCAAGCGTGTGCGCTCTAAGAAGAAGGGTTCATCACACTCTTCTGAAGGAACAACTGCCCCTCCTCTGGCAAACCCCCCAGTGGGAGTACAATCAAGGGAACATCAGTGGACTCGCAGGTTTATAGAGGCGTATAGAAGTGTATAGAGGTGTATAGAAAACATAGAGCTATACCCTCTATGAACATCTGAGGTGTATAGAAAAAGGGGGGCATGCATTGTCGCTATACCGATGTATAGCGAACATAAGATCTTTCTATTCATCTATACAAAATATACTTATGTCTCATATTTTTGTCACTAGGTACTCTATACATCCATACATTCCAAGTCCACTAGATTACTCATTTGGTCCAAACAATTTATACGACAGAAATTTACTTGTACCATTGTACTACATACAATTTATAAACTAATCAGACATTACAAGGTCATCATTCTCGTCTACTCCCTCTTGCGTGGAACGGAAAAGTGCCTTAGATGACTCCGGCAGATAAAACTCCGCATAGGCCACTATCTCCTCAAATTTGACGTCGGATAACTTGCTCGTAAAGTTGTCGAAGTAATGGTTGACGGTTCCGCCCCAATGAGCTTGACTAAAGCTAGTAGGACCGTTGCGTGCAGCTTGTTTGACTCTCTTTTCACCGTCACCACCGACATCATCCTCGGGTTTCATCTTGGGCTTGACACCATCCTTCCAGATGGTGAGAGCACGTTTGATCTGAAAACAATAATGAGCTTCACTTAGATAGATTACAAGAGTCGGATGGTATACGTACCGCTGCAGCACTTAAGGCCAACGCACCCGCAGGATGACCGAACCAAATGTATTTCCCACTGTCCCGCATCTTATAAAGATGATAGGCAAGCGTTTTCGAGAAAACCTCGCTCTTGAATAGGCCAGAAGGTTTCGTGTTGATCTATACAATACAGTCTTATCAATTTGAAGAGAAAAGACATAGAGAAGAGTACACACTTTATCATCTCCGGGAAACTCGTACAAGATAGACATACCATTCAGTTGTTCCTGCACCCAAGCCTTCCTGCACTCGGTAATATCGAAATCCTCCTCTGGTATAACCTCTTCATTCATTTTCTGTTCGACGAACAAAAGGGCTTTTTTGTTGGCCAAGTCACTCCGGTAGGTCGAGAGCGCCGCTTGTGCCTATAACAAAAAAAAATCAGACTAATCAATAAGGATAAGTTCTACTTACAACGGACTGAATAGCTGGGTGGTTAACGCGCTCGCAAGTCACACCATCTATGTCCTGGTATTGAGGTGGTAGATGGTCAAACCATCGTAGCCAGGCGTTCCGAACAATAGAGTTGAATTCGGCATGCGAGGAACTAGAAAATTGTTCCTTCACGACACCCTGCCAGCCATACAGCTCTGGGAGGAAATGGTTCTCCCAAATCTGTTTGTCTTGCGGGTGGACAAAAGGTAGGTTCTTCGAAGACGGCACGTTACGCCTACCAGAGACAGATCCGGCTGTGCTTTTCACACGATCCTTTCTGTCTATCTCCGCAACGTTGGCAGGAACGAGCTTGATGTTGGCGACCGTCTATGGTGTTTATCAGCTCTCTGCAACAATGAGCCCGAGTCCCTTACCTGTTTGGGATTATTTACACCACCTGCGCTCAGCTTAGTCCGACGACTCGTCTCGGTAGCTTCAGCACTTTCGTCAACATCAAACTCACCAACAATCCCCTCACTACTTTGTGTTCTGGTTGAAGCAACGGAAGCGACGGATGAAGAAGACGTGGCTGCACTTCTGTGGCCATAAACCGATTTCCAGTCTTTATCAAGACCACCCAGAGTGGCCTTTGCTCGCTTTTTGGACCTAAACTGCCGTTAAATTGGATGGACTTCAATGACTGCCGACTTACTGCTCATGACCTTCGTTGGACCCGGCTCGACGTTTCGCATTTTTGAGGGGCTGGACTAGTGGTAGAGGCTTGGTAGTACGGGTCGCAACAATATCATGGCGGATAGCAAGCTTGGCTTCCTGTAGGATGGCAGTGGGTATGGTTATATACATTTTATTGACGAAAAAAGACTGACTTTGGGCTCTGACCGTTTAGAAACTTTTTTTCCTCTTCCATGATCACTCTCACCGTCGTCATCATCATACTCCTCTTCCTCTTCCTCATCCATGTAGTCCTCATCAAGATCATTGTCATCAAACTCGGCAGCTCCATCCTCAATCAGGTTCTCATCTCTCTCCTCCAGCTCTACCTCAACTCTACCACCTTCGGACTCAGTGTCTAGCTCCGTTCCCGGTGGCATGTCAACATCAGACGTGTCAGCTGTCATAATGCCGACTTCGCCAACAGGCTCGTCGGTAGGCCCATTATCTTCAACATCATTATACATGATGCCGTCTTGATGCATATCTGGAAGCTCCTCAACTGGTCCTGCTCTAGTGCCTTTTTTTCCGCCATGAGAACCATGACGGCTGGTAGCATGTCCAACAACACTAGTAGTCTCTCCACCGCCGCGAGCAGTTTGTCCACCGCTGCGAGCAGTCCGTCCACCGCCACGAGCAGTAGCATGATCACCACGAGGAGAGAGACCACCACCACGAATTGCTCCTCGACCACCCAAGGCACCACCGCCATGAGCACGACTGCCACGATTACCACGACTACCACGCGTACTACCTCGTATACTATCACGAGTAGTACCAGGAGCAGTACCAGGAGCAACCATGGATGTAGCATGAGCTACCGCTTGAGCGTTGCTATCATGGTCATCACGCGCAAGCGTTTCGAACATTCCTTTTGTTGAGAGGCAATCAGTACAGGCTCCAGCAATAGGATTGTTTTTTTACCAATGTCTGGTTGAAGTAGGAGACGCTCGCTCATCGTTTGAACCTGGTCGTCCTCAATGGCCGCAATGCGTGCTCCAGCCTCTTGTTGCTGAGCCTTTTTCTTTGTTGCAGCAGCTGTCTTTTTCTCCTTCTCTGCTCGTTTTTCAGCTTCTTTCGTTTCCCGTTCAATACGCCGTTCCTCTTGGGTCTTTTTCAAGAGCGTAGCGTCAAGAGCAACCTTTACGCCGCGAGTCTGCATGGTTCTGGGGGGTTGGGACGATAAGACTGAAGATAAAGACAAAAAATTTGTCAGCCCCAGTGTTGCACCGATCGTGTTTCAACTCTGGACTGGTGACCAGGGCCAAATCACGTTTTTCGTTCCTCTCCCTAACTCTTCATCATGCTCCAGTGCCCAATCCCGGGCTGCATACGCTTCTTCAAACGTCCTGAAGACCGAAAACGACATGTCACCACATCCCATAAGAACCCGCACCCTCAACTCTCTGTCTCAGGACTGACCACTTCTGAAGGGTCATTACTACCAGCTGTAATGTCCGAGTCCATTCCGAGTCCACGTTCTCCTCAAATTGTACCACCCTCACCACCATTCTCTCCCACCCCTTCCCTGCCATTCTCTCCCATCCCTTCACCGCCCTTACAGTCATCTCCACCACCGACACCATCTCCTCATAAACAATCCCACACGGCCAGGGTTTATCACCCTTATTTAACAGGTTAATTATCGCATTTTTTGGCATGTAGCCATTCTCTAACTTTTTATTAGGTGAAAAATGCGATAGTTTGGGTAACCCACTACCAGCCGATGCTCCTCCCGATACTCGTGAGGTTCCTGAAAATCCTTGGGAGCCGTTCAACGATATCATTGGATTTCACACAGCCGACTTGCTCTACCGTAAAGTTGAGATGTCGCAAGGCGATACTGACTCTCTCCTCAATCTTTGGAACCTCTCGCTCGCAAAGCATGATGACGTTGGACCGTTCCATAATCACGAAGCCATTCACGAAACTATTGACTCTATCAAGCAAGGTAGTGCTCCTTGGCACTGCTTTGTCACAATACCTGATACTGGCCTACCGGCTGACGCACCTGAATGGAAGAAGACTGAGTATGAGGTTTGGTATCGCGACCCGGAGACCGTCATCAAGAATATGCTTGATAATCCCGAATTTGCTGAAGAATTCGACACGAAGCCTTACATTGAGCGGAAAGTGGATGGGACACGGCGGTGGAGTGATGTAATGAGTGGGAATTATGCATGGACAACATCGGTGAGTTTATGATCCTTTTCAAAAATTTTTTGTGGTTCTCATTGGGTCTTTTTGGTTAGACAAAGATCTATGAGGACGACGTCACTACTGAGGGTGCAATGCTTGTCCCAATTATACTTGGGAGTGATAAAACCACCGTTTCTGTTGCGACCGGGAATGTTGAGTATCATCCAATGTATCTGTCCATTGGTAATGTCCATAACACGGTCCGTCGAGCACATCGAAATGCTGTGGTGCCGATCGCATTTTTGCCTATACCAAAATGTAGGACGCTGTATGACTCTCAGGTTTATAAATTTATGATACTAATGTATTCATCTCCAGCTGATCGTCAATACGACAATGACCCGGATTTTCGCCTGTTCAAAAAACAATTGTACCATTCATCAGTCTCGGCAGTCCTTCAGTCACTCAAGTCCGGAATGACAAAACCTGTTATTCGACGTTGTCCTGATGGTCACTTCCGGCGAGTAATATATGATCTGGCTGCCTATATTGCAGACTATCCGGAACAAGTCTATCTCTCGGGAATTGTTCAGGGCTGGTGTCCGAAGTAGGTTGTCTATCCCTTTCAACAAGCTTTACCTTTAAACTTTTGACAGGTGTACTGCTCCTCCTCCTGATCTGGATGCCGCTGCAGGTCCACGCAGTCGGCAACATACTGAAGCTCTTTTCCAAGAATTTGCTGGTGATGGTAGAGTGCTATGGGATAATTACGGTGTTGACGACGGTATAATTGTAAGTATTATATTTATCAAGACTGACGCTCGTACTAGCAAGACTGATATTCACTAGCCCTTCACGCATAACTTTCCTCGTGCGGATATTCATATGATGTTGACTTCTGACCTCTTGCATCAAACAATCAAGGGGACATTCAAGGATCACCTTGTCGACTGGGTTCATGAGTATCTTGTTATTACGGAGGGGAAGGCTCAAGCGCAAGCAATTATGGATGATATTGATTGTCGGTTCGTGTATTTTTCTTAATAGATTAACTTTTTCCATCTCAATGGTTCTGAGTCCAGTATTGCAGCCATGCCGGTGTTTCCTGGCCTTCGCCGATTTCCCCATGGACGACGGTTCAAGCAGTGGACCGGTGATGACTCGAAGGCTCTAATGAAGGTCTTTGTTCCTGCTGTGGCTTCTTATCTCCCCGATGAGATGTTGAAGTGCTTCACTGCCTTCTTAGACTTCTGTTATCTCGTGCGGCGGCCAGATATAGATGAGGTGGACCTCGGACAGATTGAGAATGCACTTCAACGTTTTCATCATTACCGAGAAGTCTTCAAGGATACTGGAGTCTGTAATGATTTCAACCTTCCTCGTCAGCATGCCCTAGTTCACTACCGTGAAGTGATAATCCTTTTTGGTGCACTTGGAGGCCTCTGCTCATCTATTACAGAGTCTCGTCACATTACTGCAGTCAAAAAGCCTTGGCGGCGATCCACACGGTATCAAGCTCTCAGCCAAATGCTTCTTATCAATCAGCGTCTAGACAAATTGGCTGCATTCACTTCAGAACTTGTTTATCGTGAACTGCTTCCTTCTTCACATCTACCTCCACCGGAAATCGATTTCTTTGACATAGAGCAGGATGACATTGGCCCGTCTGACCGTACTATCATTTTCGGAGAAGTTAATCTGGCGAAAACTCGGTGTAGGTCATATTGTCTAACAAAGTTCGACTTGACTAATTTAAGTTATGCTCGGTACAGGTCGAGGCTTTCCACGCAATTTACGTTCACTGGGAGAAGCTTTATCTGTCCCCACTCTTGAGACTATGACACGACAATTCCTCCATGAGCAGCTGTCTGGAGAGTCGTTACCTGACCACTCACATCTTGATGGCCTGCCATTCATAGGATCCAAGGTTAATGTCTTTTCATCAGCAGTTGCCGAGTTCCATGCTCCAAGCGATGTTGCTGGTATCCGAGGAATGAGTCGTGAGCGTATAAGGTGCACTGAGTCATGGAAGGGTGCTCATCGTAAGGACTGTGCATTGGTTGTGATGCGTAAGGAGAAGGTTGGGTTTCAGCGATTTGATGTTGTACGTATACATCTGTTTTTTTCCTTCCAACATGAAGGCACTATATATCCATGTGCACTTGTCCAATGGTATAAAACATATGGTTCACGCCCGGATGGTAATACAGGGATGTGGATAGTGCGCAGAGAGGAGGGTCTTTCTGTTATTCATGTAGATTCAATATATCGTGGGGTGCATTTACTTCCTGTGTTCGGGGACAAGCCTTTACCTAACAAGTTTAACTACCGCTACACATTGGACTGTTTTTCCACATTCTATGTAAATCGTTTTGCAGACCATCATGCTAATGAAATTCTTATGTAGCTAACAATAATTATATGAGGTTTCTGAAATTTATGGAAGGTATAGAAGTATAGATTGAGCTAAACTTCTATACCACTTGTATTTTGGCCAAGTGGTATAGAAAGTATAGAAAATTAGTTTTTCTATGGTGACTATAAATCTATACCCGCTAGAAATCTGCGATTTTACTGATGAAGGCCCTACAGTAGTTGATGTTTCAAATACTGCTGCCTCCAGATATGTACCACCACACAATCGATCAAAGCATGCTGATGGTGCTGCTCATAAATCTGAGTTGATTGTTCCTCAGGTCAAGCAGCCAAAGCAGAGCCAGGTCTACTTGCCATCTTCCAATGCCACCTCGTTGTCTCTACAGTCTCAGCCTTGTACTCACACTACTTCTACACAGGCTATGGCTTCTCCCTCTCCACCTATATCTCACTCCCACACTACCCCAACTGCACCATCTGTTGCTATGGGTTCTTCGACACCTTCTGTGATGATGGCTTCTGCCTCTTCTTCTGCTACCCCAGTCACTTGGTCCGGCAGTCCCATGCAAATTGACGTCTTATCCTTGTTAGGAGGTAGTCGTGGAGGAAAGCAGACTGCCCGAAGGTCTCGTCCCTTTATCCCTCGTCATTAATGGAGGAGCCTCTATGACGAATGCCATCACTACTTTGGCATCTACATCCTATTGTTTCTATTGTTTCCATCAGTGCTGCATTGACATTCTCTATTGATTTCACCCTAGTCCACCAGCATGATTCCTCCTACAACTTCATATACCAGTCCCTTCACACATGTAGAGCAGCTTTTCTACTTTTTTATCACTTGCTTCTTTGTATTGCTTTGTCGGGTCGACAAAGGCCTAGAGAGGGGGTAATGTAAGGGGACAGTCTCCTTGTGACAGTCTCTTTGTTCATTGTTTACATCTTTCTCATCTTTCTTCATTCTTTATTTATGTTTACTACCCCTTTTCAGAGTACTTCATGTCCCCAGACTATCAGTTTGGTGGCAGACCTCTCTCTTTCTTTAGTTTCTTTATTGCTTTCTCACTGGTCATCACTTGTGTCACACTAGTCATGTGAGACTTAGTGTGATGTGACACTGAGACTCAGTGTCACATCACTCCTGACATCACATGACTTGTGACACTGAGTCTCAGTGTGACTTTACCTTCAGCTGTATAGTATTAGTCATTGATTCTCACAGCCTTGTATATATATGTCACATTCTGCAGGAGAGTCCCTTGAGTCTTTTCTCTTTGGATCCCCTCCTGCAGGTGAGTACCTACTTGTTTGTTCTGTATTTAGCTCATTATATATTCCCTTTGGATCCCCTCCTGCAGTTGTTGAGTGTATTCCTCACTTATCAGGAGTTGCCCTTACAATCCCAGTGCGTTAAGGTGTTTGGGGTTCCTGCCAGTGGGAGTCGTGACAGATAGGCTTCTGTCAAAAATCTCGGAACATCGCCAAAGTCACGAGAGCTTGATTTAGAAGGTGTAGAGGGAGCAGGGAGGCGAGATGCTGACTTAGGCGAAGACTTGCTTGATTTGAAAAGTTTCGGGGCCGGTGCGATTGTTGAGTATCCTGATTCAGAGTCGGGAACAACTTCTTTGTCGGCCTCATGGTCAGGAGTGGAGTGGTTGTTATTGGGTGTACCATGAATAACCTCCTGGACAGTGGCATGATGAGTGTCAGACGAGCCATCGTTGTGTATGTGGAAGTTGATGTTCTTGTAAAAACATGAGTAAAACATCATGTTTTGAGAAGAAACAGTACGCACCACAGTACCAGGGCCAGGATTGATGAAAACATTAACGGATTCACCGGCCTTGCGAATGATTGTTACAGTCTTGAAGTCGGAAGTCATGACAAACCCTTCAGCTTGGCCGGTTTTTATCCTTGACCAAGTGTATCAAAGCACGATGTGTTATTGAGAGAAAAGGTTGGACAAAACATGGACAAGGTGCAAGACAAAGCCTTCATCCATGGCTGAGCGTATGTTGAGCTGAAGCATATCAAGAAGGCAGGACCGTTCATCCAGTCGTTGTGAGCAAGCATACAGTACAGATATTCCCACGTCTTGTTGAACAAAGCCAAAGTGACGTGTCGATCTGACCTTGAACCGGACATTTGAGTGCCGACAACTGGCACTCTTGCACAAACACATGCTACCTGCATCCCCCCAAGCTCTCGGACACTTCAACGTATTTTCAAGGTCATAAAGTTCATCAAACTAGTATCCGGATCATATATTAGTCTATTACTATCACTTGTAGGTCAGGTTGACCTCAACTTGTTTCTGCGGTGTAAGTATCAGTACTAGTTAGAATCCAATCTTAGTTACGAGGCCCTTTAGGGACTCGTCCTTACTAACTCTAGCTGGCTAGCATTCCACGTGCATCCCCATTTAGCAAATTGTTATCTTATCCCATTCAAATGATGAGACCAGATGATGTCATGAGGTAAGCATTATTACAAGGTCAATTTATTACACGGCTGCCGTTATTCAGATTCTCACGCGGTGCCTGGAATGACGAATTTGGAACAATGACAAATCGTGATTACACATGGTACCAAATGGTTTAAGAGTTCCAAATCCGTCATTCCAATGACAAATCATTGTTACTAAAGCCTCACTAGTCATTTGTTGCTCAAAAACCAGCCTTTATTGTGCATCCCCTGTATAATAACTAGAACTTATTTATTCCATGGTCAAGTCGTTGCCATATTCAAGTGTCTGAGCCCGAAGTAAAGAGAACTAAAGGAGGTATGATGAATATTTAAACAGTCATGTTTTTAGTCACCTTTATAATCAAATTGTCTATTATCCTACCTCTATATGATAGAATAATAACTCATGCCCTATAGCTTGTAAAGCTTTACTGAAACCCTGCCTGAATAATTATCTTGAATTCTAACATATTCCCTTCATAAGATTTTTTGAGAGACTCCTTTACAGTTTGAGTACATCATGAATTCAGAAATGATCCATTTGAAAGCTGCCTCTAGAACCATTCAAATTTATTGAATCTGAGAGAGCTTGGACCTATTTTATTGATATTCATAAAGTCTCACATTGTCTTTCACTTACAAAAACTGAAGTCTGACAAATTCACTTGAAAAACATCTGTAGCATACCATGGACTCAAAGGAAATAAGCAATTCTGCCAGTATTTGGAAATCTTTAGCTTGAGGTGGATTTGGATTGAATTCAATGATAATACTATCATGCTGTAAGGTTACAACACAGCCTGACAGAATAACATGTTTAGAACCTCAGTCACAGAAATTACACAGACAACATTTTCATTCAATGGAAAGAGAACAAGTAACCACAGACAAAAAGCTGTTTGAACTGCCATTGGAATGACTTGAACTCAAGAGTCCAGTGATTGAAAGAGAACTGAATACACAATGAGCCAACTCAGCCATCAGTCTCTAAATATACAGGTCAAAATTGATCCTATGACTCAAGTCCGAATTTTTGAAAAAAAACTCCCATTCCTGGCATGAGTCAGGAGTCTTATTCACAGTTTCTTATGAATACCTAAAAACTCTATTATTGGACCAAGGCCCACAGGAAGGGCATGCAGAGTCACAAAGCTTCTGGGTCACCAGACACCAGCACTTCAAGCCAGTGACACTTAGTCTTGTGCCCAGTCATAGCCACTGTCTGCCCAATATTGCTTGCCCACTTGGAAAGGGGTGTATGATGGTATTTCACATCCACTACCTCAGCTATATGGGTCAATGTCTGTGGATAACTTAAATCATTTTTTGAACCAAGATGCTAGTGTTGTTCTCTATGCAAAGAATGAATAGGTAGATTATTCAAAGTTCAAACAAAGTGTCTACATAAGTATGACTGGCCTCGTACTTGCCACGCGAAGCGATGGCCCACTTCCTGTTGATTGTTATAGGGCATATTGTTCTATTGATCCTACTTTCCTGGTAGGCGACGACTTGCTTATTCGCATCGCTTTAGTTGTCGACTCAGCTCCTAAGGCTGTCTATATTGCTATTCTCCTTGGTCTCCATACTAGTGTCATTCTTTTAGCCTTCTAGGCTTGTAGTCTGAGTCACCAACACTAGGTTCCTGGTTCCTCGTAGCTGTGGCTATCGTTATTTGCATGAATCGTAGTTGGATATAGGCTTATATCGACTAATCGCAGTATTCTTGAGGCTTAGAGGGTCAGGTTCTATTGCACAATCACTGTCACTCTCCAACAGGCTGCCTAGGATAGGCAGGAGTGTGTTGCTTTTAGGTCAGGTCGTGACACCCTCAGAAGTGAGGATCGACAGAAATATTGCTAAAATTACCGGCAGAATATTGCCAGGCATATCATCGTATCAGTCTTCCTTTATCCAAAACTCAAACTCTATATTGACTACTGTCATTAAACAATACTACCCAAAAGAACTATCTACTGTTATCCTTCGGTAACTTGGTCTTCCTACAAAACCTTACCTTCTGGCAGACGTTTTCCCCATCTTGATATAAAAAAGTATCTTTATACTTCATCACCCCAAACTCACCTGACTGTTGTGTTTTTGAGGTTTAGAGGAGAGTAGAGTTTGAGGTTTATATCCATAAACCTTTTTCTTTAGTTCTGCTTCAATCGCATAGCAAGTCTCTCAACATTACGGGACCTACCATAGTACCATCAATTTTTGTCTACATCAGCTGGCCTTGAGCTTGTTGTATAGAGCTTATGTGTATTGCATTACAGTTTACTCCTTACTTACCCTTCCTCTTATCTGTACTATCGGTGGATCCATATGGGCTGCAGCATGCTTTTGTATAGGTTACCGATACATTAGAAGATAACTCTGGATAGTACACTATTAAGTAAAAACCCTTTTGGAAATCTGAGTCTCAAGGTCAGTGGTTATGCAAATAGCAGTTAAGTTGAAAACATGAACAGATTAGTATCTTGTAATCAGATGCTATCAAAATAACATGTATTTGTGTAGAAATTATTGTACCTACCAAAACATTTCAAATATATTTTCTTTATCACATCTGAATTGGGGCTCAAAAAAAAAGCCCTCATCAAAAAAAGGATAAACTCTCTATGCTCTGGCACCTTGCCTAGGTGGACAGTGAAAGCGCAAATGGTGAGAATGGTGGGAAGAGACTTTTTAATAGGGCTCCTATTGGATCGGATGATCCGGCAACCATCCACTGATTGATGCTTGGATTTGGATGGCGGATGGGCCCTTTTAACCTCTCTATCCAACGGATTTCCATCCGACAATCTGAGGATGAACGGTGGATGGAATGGGGCATGGTAATCATCTGTTTAGTAAGAAAATTTCGCTTTTGAGCAACTCTAGAGCTTTCCCAAAGTACAGCAAGGTCTGGCAAAATACAGTTTGTCAACAAAAAAAATCATTTACGGCTCAAATCAGACATCTCTAATAGATAGTGACAATACAAGGTAGTATTAGTCTCCCCTATTGTAGTATGATGCTGAGAGCACATCAGATTACATTTATGCACGTAGTAATATATTTCCAGACATAAAAAAGCTTAGAATCACCAATGGGACAAAATGGGAGTAAAAAAAGAGTCTCGCAAAGGTCTCTGGAGTCTGCCCAGCTTCAGCAGAGTATTACTCAATCCGCTGGATGACCTGGCAATCCGGTAATACGCTGTGTGAAATTCTCGCATTTTAAGTATCAATATTGCGACTACCAGTGTCGATATTGTATCTTATAAGGGGAATATGAGGACTGTAGTGAGCCCTAAACTGTCAGTCAAAGTGCGATATAGCTACTAAAGCTAGATATGGTGAAATGACTTCGGATTATTATTGATTCAAAGTTATTATGGCCTATGCTAGTCTCGAGATTGTAAAAACCTTCAATAATGACTTGGGACTGATCATGTAGAGCTTCTAACGAGTTGACTTGCAAGTAACTCCCACTTGAAACTTGCAAGTATGAAAATTTCAGAGTCCATACTTGCACTCTCACATACTTGCATGTGCAAGTGCTTGTGGTTACTTGCAAGTACTTGCTAAACTTGCATATGATATTCTATGCATAATTTTTAGTAGTTTTATTACAATAACAAAATTATTGGGGGGCTGAAGGATGTCAATAATGATTCTGTGTATATTTTATTCAATATCCAAGTTAGTAATTCTAATATTATGAGTATACTTCAATCCTCTTTATGTTTTTTTTTTGCAAGTATGGAAGTATTTGCAGGTATACTTGCACACTTGCAAGTAAATTCTCAGCAAAAACCATACTTGCACTCTCAAGTATTTTATACTTGGAAGTTTTACTACTTGGAAGTGCGAGTTTGTGCAAGTTTTCTCACGGGTGAACTTGCAAGTGCTTGCAAGTGTGCCCACCTCCTCAGAAGCTCTAGACTGATGTTGGTAACTACCGATATCGGGAGGAACAGCATATTGGACGCTCGACTTGTATATATTGTCACGATCCTAAGGGAAGGGGAAATGTTACAAACGGGAATCAAACCTTCGGTTTGATGCCGAGTTGCCACAGAGTGCGCCACATAACTATCTACTTACTGATCACAGACTACGTCTGGGCTAGGAGTAACTATGCAAATTGAGATCGATGGAAATCTAGAAGGACCGATTGTGGAGGTGTATAATAACTGCCTACCCATGTAAAACATTCCTTAGATTGGCAATGATTGACGACATAAAGGGTACAACGGAGTTGCCACCTTGATCAAGGGGTAAAAGCTGTAAATATTGGAGTCTAGAATGGATCGACGTCCTACTGATACACTGCGGAGATTGAGAATATCATTACTTGGACGCAAAGCTGTAGAACGGGCGACCGCAAGCTCCGATATCGTGACCCAAAGAATCAAATGTGAAGAACGGTTGAACGGTTGCGATCGAGTACGATCGACTACAACGTAGAGAGCGAATATTCTGAAACAATGTAGTATTATACACGGACCGAGTACTATATCGAGTAGGACTATACCCAGTTTTGGTACTAGCGCATGGACAAGGACATTTAAATAGTTTCTTTTATTATATTTTGTCAGACTCTCAAGTTTAATAGTTTCTTATTTACAGTAGTATAAATAGGGTCAAGGATTGGCATTAAATAGGCAGATTAGTACTGAGGACACGCAGCTGTGATATTGATCTCTCTGCGGATATAAAGTATCCGGCTTGATCATACCAGTTGTAGTTCCAAGAACGTCTAAACCTAAGAATCGCATTCAAAGTCTGTTACCTTCAGGTTCAGCACCCTATATTGATTGAACAAATTGTGTTATTTGACCTTTGATTGACTTGTGTTGTTATTTGACCATTGCCATTGTGATCTTGTTATTTGACATTTGTTTGACCCATATTGTGTTGCCTTGAACTTGACCAATTGACCTATTGATTGCCTATATTTGAACCCCACATCCAAACCAACGAAACTTTGAACTTACCTACTACCAATATCGCTACAAAGACCTTGAAGGGTTCTGTCCTTTCAACTCGCATTTCAAAACTTGCTAGATCGTATACCTATACAGACTCACTTTGCGGTGTTTGTTTTGGTGTTGTCTAGTCCCACACAGCAGATTACCGGCAATTCGGATTGGGCTCAAAATGACCACCATCCAAGCCAATGCCATCTGAATCTGACCACATCCAATCCAGTAGGAGCCCTACTTGTTAATTATGTTGAACTAGATAAATGTGGTCAAGGAGATGTTCTTCCTGTCAAACTCAGTCCGTAAGCCTGAGCCAGGAACATATCCAACAAGATTTTTGAGAACTGTCTATGTTAGAATTGGAGTTTTATGTCTAGGACCACATAACATGGAGCTGAATAATTTGCATTGCGCTTGCCTTGAGCTCATGGCAATCACATGAGGTTGGTACATGATTTCTACCTACCTATATATGAGTAAAGATAAAGTAGCTATGTGTACAGCACTATGACAATGTAACTATGAGGTTAACAATGTATCTAAGTACAGCATGTAAGTACAAAGTATAAAACAAGGTAGCTATGAACAATAATAAAGACAATGAGTGTGGCTATATGTGGCTGTAGGTAGCTATAGATACTTTATGCAAGTAAAACATTAGTTGTCTGTGAAACTGATATCAAATTAATATCATGAATTCCAACAGTCTAGTACTGTGGTTCCTAATTGTATAAGACGGACCACGGGGAAGCCTTGTTCTATACTATTTGAGAAGCAGAGTGGAGAGGGAAGTCATCAAGAGCTATGAAAAAGAAGTGAAGCATGGAACTTCCTGGACGGTAGAGACTGAGACGAGTCCACTCATGGGTAACTTGCACTTGCTATCCACAAGTATTTGTCCCAAAAATATGACACTTGCACTTGCCATAAACCTGTGGGAACAAGTACCCGCCACCTGCGAGTTTGACAAGTGCATGAGTATTTGTAGAAAGGCAAGTAAACCTGCAAGTACCTGCAGGTACTTGCAAGTGGAGCCAGCAAAAAATAAAAACTGAGAAACTTATACCTTGTAGGTACTCCAAATTGACAAGTTTGAGAAGTAAACCGAGAAAATCTTTTCCAATTCTTATCTAAAAATCACCAAAATATTGAAGGCTCTTCTAAACACATTTTTTCATTTAATCACTTTGGGGATTTAGTTTAAGCTCAGTATTTGTGCCAAATGACCCCAATACAGAATCCATTCCTTCTAACAGCACTTCCAGGGCTTGTTTGGCACAACTACCAAGTTAAAGCCAAATCCCCATGGTGATTTGATGGGTAAATGTGTCTAGTAGTGCTTCAAATATTTTGGTGATTTTTGGATAAGATTTGAGCAAGTTATACCATGTAGATACTCCAAATAGATAAATTTGAGCAGTAATCTGAGCTAAACTTTCTCATTTCTTATCTAAAAATCATGAAAATATTTGAGATACTCCTAGACACATTTATTCATTTAATGACCATGGAGATTTGGTTTGAGCACAGTCCTTGTGCCAAATGAACCTAATATAGAGTTCAATCCTTCTAACAGCACTTCCAAGGCTTGTTTGGCACAACTATCAAGCTCAAGCCAAATTCCCATGGTGATTTGATGGGTTTTGTCTAGTAGTGCCTCAAATATTTTGGTGATTTTTAGTCAAAATTTGAGAAAGTTATACCTTGTAGATACTCCAAATTGACAAACTTGAGCAGCAATCTGAGCTAAACTTTATCAATTCTTATATAGAAATCACAAAAATATTTGGGGCACTCTTAGACACATTTATCCATTTAATTACCATGGGAATTGAGTTTAAGCTCAGTGGTTGCACCAAAAAAGCCTTGAAAGTGTTGTGAGAAGGAATGATATAATATTAATTTTAATTTTTCTATCAGAAGCTACCAGTAATAATACAAGTGATATTTATGTGATTTTGAGGCAAGTACTTGCGAGTGTACTTGCCTGATCTTGGGGCCAAACTCGCACTCACCTATACCTGCACTCGCAAGTATTGATTACTTGCGAGTGCAGGTATGGACGTTCCCATGGGTGGACCTGCAGGTACCTGCAAGTATCCACACCTGGCTGAAATCTCTACTGGACGGATTTGCTAGCCAGAACAAAAATCAAAGAAAAGGATTGATGTAGATAGACAACAAAACAAAAAAGTATGTATTTGTAACACACACTTAACACCCCCAACTGAATCACTTGTCTCAAGTCACGACCCACCATCAGGAAAAACCTGATTTTCATATTTTGACCAGATATTTGACAGACCAGCTATACTACAGTCAAATTGGGGCAATATATTTCAAAATAACGCAAATTTTGTCATACCACAGAATATCTACTGAATATATTGATATATGCATCGTTATTCTGAGTCCTGACCTTTCATTAGCAAAAGCCCCAAGACTGTCAGTATTCAGATGCAGATCTCTCACTTGAATATTAACATAGATGTTGTGTATATCCTTAACAGAAAAAATATCCTGATGGTTTGGGTCTTCTTTGTCCATAGGTCTATCAATGGATTTTTTTGAGACTGCTAAGGCTCATTAATAGGTGATTATTGGCCAGAGCCTTAATTTGAGCCCCTAAGTGTATAAATTGGATGGCAGATTCTGGAGATATGTATGAAAAGATCTGGTTTATTCCATTTGCATTTGAGAGAAAAAAATTGTTACTGCTTCAGTTTCATAGAGTCAGACTTTGGACCCCATAATTCAAGGCAAAAAATTAAGTAACTTATCCAGATAGAACAGTCTCCAAGAGACTATCAAAGAACATACCCTTCCATACCATCACTAAACTCCAAAGTGGATGAATGGAACCCATTTCGCAAAATTCCTCTCACCAACTTCCTCCCGTAGGTGCTTGACAGCTTCATGGAGTGCATATGCTGGATTCAGTTTTCCTTTCTGATCTTCTGAACTGTCACGACATCCCAGGAGATTAGCATAGACTTTATCGGCAATGAGAGGTGCATCTCTATCCCCAATAGACCACATGGTAGCAATAACACTAGGATAGTCTGTGGCCAACATACCAGCTGCAAGATGAACAGCTTCTTCAGGAAGATTCTCATTGCCTGTTGCTGTTTGGCAGGCAGAAAGAACTGCTAGCTTTGCATTCTCAAGGGAAAGCCTCATCAGTGTGTTGAGCTCAAGTCTGCCATCATAAAGAGCAAAGGCACTCCTGAGAGGATTTTTAATGTCCTGAATTCCATGGCAAGCAAGATGGATGATCTCATGCTTGCTCATCTCATCCACAACAGCAGCAACAGTTGCCAATTCATGGGTGAGATGGCAGGTGTGGTCAGGAGGTGCATAGCATTGGATTGCCTCCACCTCTATCACAGTGCAGGGAAGGGGTGGCAGTCCTGGTGTATCAGGTTGTGAGACAATGAGAATGCTGGGGGTTTTAGTCAGATCTTGCTTGGGTTTGGAAGCAGAAACCAGCATAGCGGTCAATGTTGTTGTGTATGAGGATACTGCAAAATCAGAGATATTCACATTCTTTGTTGGGTCACCATATATCCCAGCAGCATGTAGGGGTAGAAAGGCAAGTGCTCCTGTTACACACCATGTCATATGTGGCAGGGAATGATGAGCATTTTTGTATAGCTAGCAATTGAAATTTATCAGAGTATGTCACCAACTATTAGAGCAAAACTTACCACTTGTTCAAGTTCTGACAGAATAGGCTGCACAACATGAAACCATAAATCAGCCAAAACTGATATAAAATGGTCTGATATGTCTTTCCCTGCCAAGTGTGTTGCACGATCTGCATTTCGACTGTCCCGGACACCATGAGCTTGTAGTGATGATAGCAGTTTTAAATGCAGTGTCTCTGCTTGTCTGTAGGAGAATGTTGGGAGAAGGACAGGGACAATTTCTCCAGAAGTACACAGAATCAAAGCATCACAGCGCAATTCCGCTACATTCACGATAACAACAGGGCCATTACTAGCTGCAGGAGCAAGCTCAGAAAATTTCTTGGGCCGCAAGAAAGTGCTAAAGCCATCCAACTCTCTGACTTGCTGTAAGAGTGCTTCATACTGAGCTGCCATTCTATGGTGATTCTGTGCTTTTTCTTTTGCACTTTTGTGTTTGATTTTTGAGTCAATACTCTGGAAGCTGGATGTTCCTGCATTGTCTAAGGCCAGGGAGACCCTCCACAGCTTGTCTGCAAGATCTGGGTGCTGCTGGCGGAGCTCATCCAGTGGTGTACGCAATTGCAGTATCTGTTTCCAAACAATACTCCGACCTTCCTCCAACCACTCCACTGCTCTTGGAAGATCTCCTGCAGAAATAGCCATAGCAGCTGCAGCATTAATAGTCCTACCAATCTTGGGTAATTCCTCATATTGGTGGTGGAATTTCTGGCCAAACCAAACAACCTGGGGGATTATTTTCAAAACCACCGTATATGCATCAAGTGCTGAGAAAGGATTTAGATGTTTTGAACATAAGATTGCCCAGTGACAAGCAGCATTATATCGAATAAGAAAACAACCTGATGTATTTTCTGTTGCTTTTTTGTAAGCTACAATGGCCTCCATGATATTCCTGAGCTCGCCAAGACGTTCAAATCGACTCTGGAAGGCACTGCCAAGGTTGTTGAGCCAGCTTGCTTTGTCAGCATGGCTATCTGGAGTCAGATCAACAGCCTGTTGCTTGACATGAATGGCATTCTCTATGTCTCCGAGCTCCCCAAGATGTTCAAATCGACTCTGGAAGGCACTGCCAAGGTTGTTGAGCCAGCTTGCTTTGTCAGCATGGCCATCTGAAGTCAGATCAACAGCCTGTTGCATGAAAAAAATGGCATTCTCTATGTCTCTAAGGTCACCAAGATGTTCATATTGACTCTGGAAGGCACTGCCAAGGTTGTTGAGCCAGCTTGCTTTGTCAGCATGGCTATCTGGAGTCAGATCAACAGCCTGTTGTGTGACAAGAATGGCATTCTCTATGTCTCTAAGGTTGCCAAGATGTTCAAATTGACTCTGGAAGGCACTGCCAAGGTTGTTGAGCCAGCTTGCTTTGTCAGCATGGCCATCTGGAGTCAGATCAACAGCCTGTTGCTTGACATGAATGGCATTTTCTATGTCTCCAAGCTCCCCAAGATGTTCAAATCGACTCTGGAAGGCACTGCCAAGGTTGTTGAGCCAGCTTGCTTTGTTAGCATGGCCATCTGGAGTCAGATCAACAGCCTGTTGCTTGACATGAATGGCATTCTCTATGTCTCCAAGCTCCCCAAGACATTCAAATCGACTCTGGAAGGCACTGCCAAGGTTGTTGAGCCAGCTTGCTTTGTCAGCATGGCCATCTAGAGTCAGATCAACAGCCTGTTGCATGAAAAGAATGGCATTCTCTATGTCTCTGAGCTCCCCAAGATGTTCAAATCGACTCTGGAAGGCACTGCCAAGGTTGTTGAGCCAGCTTACTTTGTCAGCATGGCTATCTGGAGTCAGATCAACAGCCTGTTGTGTGACAAGAATGGCATTCTCTATGTCTCTGAGCTCCCCAAGATGTTCAAATCGAATCTGGAAGGCACTGCTGAGGTTGTTGAGCCAGCTTGCTTTGTCAGCATGGCTATCTGGAGTCAGATCAACAGCTTGTTGCATGAAAAGAATGGCATTCTCTATGTCTCCAAGCTCCCCAAGATGTTCAAATCGACTCTGGAAGGCACTGCCAAGGCTGTTGAGCCAGCTTGCTTTGTCAGCATGGCCATCTGGAGTCAGACCAACAGCCTGTTGCTTGACATGAATGGCATTCTCTATGTCTCTGAGCTCCCCAAGACATTCAAATCGACTCTGGAAGGCACTGCCAAGGTTGTTGAGCCAGCTTGCTTTGTCAGCATGGCCATCTGGAATGACCTCAACTGCCAGCTGTAAGATACTGATTTCCTTATCAATATCATGGTGTGTGTTGGATTTGATTTTACCCAGCATGTTATTAAAACCAAGCAAGGATTTATTGACATATGAATCTAGATCAATGTGATAAGTTTTAGAACGTTGATCATCTTGCAAAAAATCAGTAAATGACTTGTGATAAATGACCAGAGAATCTGAGTCTTGAGAAATGTTCGCAACCGAGTGTAATCCTCGGAGAACTATAGAGACAGACTCTTTAGGAAGCTCAAATACCTGTTCTAGCATTATGACGCTGGATAATTTACTGGTCATAAGCATAAATGCCAAGGTATCCTTGATTATGTTCTGCTTCCTATGTGGGTTTGAAGCAAGAATTTGTTGGTAAAGTATATCTAGGTCAGCAAAGGCTTCGCCATCACTGAGAGGTGTTTTCAGGACTATGTCCAGACGTGTTGGAGGATAGTCACCCACATCCCCAATGTACTTGATGATTGTGGATGCATAGATAAACTGACCAGAGGCACGTTGTACTAGCTCCTGTATGATTCCATGACTAGGCCATGGCATTTCAATGGAGTGATATCGAGCAATTTCCAGAAAATTATCACGAAGATAGACAGCGATGTCTTTGGAGGTTTCGAAGCTGTCACTAAGGACTGTACGGTCCAACAATTCATAGAATTGTGGCTGACTGAAAACCAAGCGGATGACATGTTCTGGGCGACTTGAAATAAGGAAACGAAGTGGGATACGATATGCAAGCCCTTCTGTCACAGGGCCAACTAGTCCATTGTGTATAGTTTCCAAAACCAGTTTTTGAGAGTTTCTGTCAATACACTCATCCAATCCATCAATGATAACAATTTTAGGAAGAGGCCACCACTTGCATAATGGCAAAGACCTAAGTGGTCCGACCACTAATTCCCGAAATTGAACATCAATTGATGCATGAAGAATGGTAGGATTCTTGGACACCGCTTCATCAATAGCTGTCCAGAGATCTCGATCATTTGAGAATATCGCAAGGCAATATCCGATGGTGAGGAATAAGAATCTGGGATTATTACGAGCCTGGCTAGTCCGTGAAAAGAAGAAAGAACCGATCAAATGCTCCTTGTCGAAGCGTTCGCATAATGTTTGCGCGATAGCTGACTTTCCTACACCTGCAGGTCCGTACAGCCATTGAATCGGAGAATAGAGAGTATTCTCCACATCGTTGGCTCTGATCCAGTCGAAAAGATGATTCAAAATTGATTCTCTTGTCCCTGGGTGGCATTTTGGAGGCGGAAAACGAGCTTCGGAGTTGTGCAAGGCTTTCAGGGCACCGGCTTCCACAATGAGCTTCTCGAGATTCTCGATACCGGTACCTTGTTACAGAGTGATATAAAGAATGAGTATACAATAGGGATTTTACAGATCTCCGCAACTACTTACCGAGCTTCTGAGTTGAAGAATAATTGTGAAAGTTGGTGATCTGATTTCCCCCAACTAAATTCATAGTTGAGTATCTCGCATCTACGTCCCGTGCCCCCTCAAAGAAGTTGTTGGTGTTACTGGGAGAAGTTGACATGAAGAGACCTCAAGTACGGTCCTAGCACCGTCAATAGGCTCAAGAGCAATGGGCTCGAAGAGATAGAGATAGAGGTCGTAAAGCAAGGTGCACACGCTGCAAACACGTTCTCCCTTACCATACAGTACACAGTCATGTTCCTTCCCGTTTTGGAATATCGGCTCCGCTGTTTCTTGAAGGTCGTAGACGCAGGTACGCAAGAGTTCCTGTAGGCCGGTGAATACCTTATTCCACAATGTCGAGAGACGAAAGTCAGGTCTCAATGATTAATTGCATTCTGCTCTGCAACAAGCTCGTATTACACAGAGTAGGAGTAACAAAATCGAAGCAAGACCCCTTCGGCCCCTTCTCCCTCCCAAAAGATCTCGCAAAACGATCACACATCCATTCTATACGGCTTCAGTAACACCGTCCCATACGTCAAGATTATCAAACTACTCGCCCCACAAAGGCCAGGATCCTAATCTGCAGATCGGTTTAGGTTACGGAAGCATCCTTGCGGGGCGTTGGAAGAAGCAGAATCTTGGTTTCCAGACAAGAAAGGCATGGAAGGGCATTGGTCGAGATTGGAAGAGGAGGTATACGGGTCGTAGTTACGCAGCTAGTCGTCCCTGCGGGCGAGCCATTAGGCGTTTCCTGCTGACAGGTCAAATAAAGACGTATTGAGTGAGGAAGTAGTTGCGGGCGTAGTGCGGTGACATGTGTGAACATGTAGTTGGATACTTCGATGCAGAACATGAAGGTGCGCTTTATCAGAATGGTGTATAAGAATAGCCAGAGACGTGAACGAGGGCAGGAGGCAGAATCTGAGTACGTGGAGGGCGTAGTGCGGTGACATGTGTGAACATGTAGTAGGATACTTCGATGCAGAACATGAAGGTGTGCTTTATCAGAATGGTGTATAAGAATAGCCAGAGACGTGAACGAGGGCAGGAGGCAGAATCTGAGTACGTGGAGGACATGCGGTATAGGCCAAACAGGAATGGTAGAGAGATAGAGCGGAAAGAAGTCGTTAGGTCGTTATGCACTAACGGAAACAAACCAGGTAGCGAGACGCATCTCAATGCTCAACTCACTCCCAAACTCTACCGCGTGATAAGAGAGTGGTACTACCATTCTTCCCTGGACTTGCGTCTGTGCTTGACCTCAGCCTTGATACTTGATTTGGGGTCGCTGTTCGTCGTGGCAGGAAAGGCCTATCACGGTGCTACTTAGTACAAGTAGTTACTCAGTACCCCCGTTCTTTTTTGCTACAGTTATAGATTATAGAGTACGTATCGCTGCATCTATCTTATCCTGTTTTTACATACATAAACCAAATCTAGATACAAAAAAACGGAGGTCTTGTTCCCCGAAAAATATGCTAACTTTTACTCAGCGTATCCCGGTGGAGGTACAGCATCCTTCAACTCTCTTGTCAGTTCTTCCTTCTCCACCTCCAATTCTTCGATTCTTTGAGACATTTCGTTCAACCGTCTTTGGATTTCGGGGTCGAGAGCTGCCGGAAGGGTATTTCCGTTGGAATCAGCAGGGGTGGGGAGGGAGGTTTGGGTATTCGTATTCGTATCTCCTCCCGCCGAATCGGGGAGGTGTGAGAGAGGAGAAGAACCATCGGGTATAATGACAGCTTCGCTACCGGCGTCAATTTCTCCCATTAACGGCTCGGTGCGCAAAGTAGGTCTAGGGAGAGTAGGATTCATCATAGGGGATGTAGGAGAGGAGCTCGATAAGTCCCCGTTTTGTGACCTCAACTCTGCCCATTGTTGCTTCATCTTAGCTTGTCGATTCGTCACCATGTCCAACTTTTGTTTTCTTTCCCTTTGTTCTTGAGCAAAGGTTTCCCCTGTTTGCGATTTCGACTGGTTCGGAGAGGCGGATGGTGTTGTGCCAGGGTATGGGTATGGACTTGGAATGGTAAGCGGGTACGGAGTTGGAGTGGTTTCCGTTGTCGGAGGACGCGTTGTTGAATGAGAGGATGAGTTTTTGAGATCGAAGGGAACGGAGGCTGCAAAAGTAACACGTCAGAAGGACTCCGCAAGGGGGTGAAATCGCAATTTTTTTTTTTTTGGGTGAGACTCACCTGAAAGATCGCTGGTTTCGTCACGATAATTGTCAGTTAAAGGTTCGACTAAGAATTTTTCAGTTTTTCGTTTATGCCGTTGGAACAATAAAAGACCAAGGAGCACTAGAAGAATGACACCCGCAACACCGCCCAATGTTCCACCAACGATGGTTCCTATCGGACTCCCGGACCCACTCGTGTTTGAGTTCACACCGGATGCTTCCACTGAAGAAGGGGTCGCGGAAGAGGTCGCGAAGGAGGAGGTGGAAGAGGTCGTGGATGTAGTGCTTGTGTGTGGAACCAAAGCCGAGTCAGTCGTAGAGGGGACCAAGCCGTTTACTGTGAACGTGCTGCTGTTGGCCAACACCTGGAAAATGTTCGAATTCCTTGATTCCGATTTTCACATAGATTATTGGTAAGAACATCAAAGGTGACCGTAAATTTTGCAGAAAATTGGACGAACCCAGTCATAACTGCTTGGAGATAGTAATGTGGACTATGACGATGTACGTTTGACCAGATTAGAAAAAGATGGAATGGTTCACGTTAGAATAACCAAAACCACATTTTAAGTGTACATTTATTGCTCACCTCCCTGGTACACCGTCCAACACTCCTGAGGCCGTTCCATCACTAACTGCAACGTTCCTAGCAAACTCGAAAGAGTCCAGTGTCACGATATTCTGTATCTCTATCGACATCCTTTCCGGGTCTCCGGACTGGGACGTCCATGAGACGGTAGCAGTTCCGTTGGTGACGAGGGCATTAAAACCATCTGCTGGAGAGGGGGTATCCAGAACCAATGACTGAGTAACCAGTGTAAGAGAAAGCCATAAGGCGAGTCTTGAAAAGCGTCGTTTGAGCATGCCAGCGCATGTGTAGGACGAGAAAAAGCGCGTTGAGAGCTGTAAAGTCGTTGGCTGCGGCTCTATATGGTTCCCATCAAGCCTGAGGAGTAAATTTTAATTAGGTCGGGACTCGGGACTTGATTGTTTGCGAGTCCTAGGGCCCGTGAGTCACGGGGCAAGACAAATTGAAATTGATATTGATCTACCAGTCACCAACAGCTCCTCTATGGTCCTCCTCTCGTTTGTACTCAGTCAAAGGGGCAAACTAGAGCGAGCTGCTACAAAGCTCGATAGCACGATGTCCAACCTGAAATCTTCAGTATCACATACTTGAACTTTTCTTCGATTTCCAGCGTTACGAGTCTGGTTGGAGTCCGGAGTTTACGATAATTTCACATTCTATTTGCAGATATGCTCTAATACAGGAAAATAATTGAGATTTGATTCAACTTTGGAGTACGTACGGATATATGAATTTATACACTGTTACTTCGCAAAGCGGCAACCGTTTTCCGCCTAGACCGTTTCACGACATTGACATTAAAAGAAACACCATATGAGCAGTCTGGGTACATAAGTAACGAAGGTCAACAAAATCATAAATCCCAATGTACTTAATCCAGGCGGAGGTACAGCTTCTCTCAATCGTCTCCTCAATTCTTCCTTCTCGTCTCACGATTAATACATAAGTATACTAGTAGCCCCCTCAGGTACGCACATTAACTCAATCACATCGAGCATATACAACGAAGAACAAAATTTTAAATTCCAATCATTCGGTATATCCAGGCGGAGGCACAGTCTGAGCTTCATTCAACTCTCTCATCAATTCCTCCTTCTCCACCTCGAGTTCTTCGATTCTTTGGGACATTTCATTCAATTGCCTTTGGATGGTGGGATCAAGGGGAACAGTGTCCATATTTGGTCCTGCCTCCGAGCGGGAAGAAATTCCTTGAACTTCAACGTTGCCATCGGTCCGGTTACTGTAATTTCCAGTACGATGTGGCGACGGCATCAAAGATAGATCACTTGTTCCAGTGTTCTGTGATCTGAGCTCCGCCCACTGTTGCATCATTTCTGCTTGTTGATTTTTCAACTGGTCCAGCTTTTCTATTTTCCGTCGCTGCTCTTGTGCATGTAGCTCTGACTTCGAAATTGGCAGTTGATATGGCAAATGCTCTGGATCAAATGGAAGGGGTCTTTCTCCTGTGACAGTGATGGCAACATCAGCCAGGGGAATGGAATATAACTTGAAGACACATCATTTAAGCTCACCTTTGTTTTTATGAATATTACCATCTATGCTATAAGCATCGACTAGTAAAAACTCTTTACTTCTCTGTCCGCGTTGTCGAAGCAACAGAAAGACAAGGAACACCAAAAAGACAAGAGTGATAATACCCCCCAATGTCCCACCAATGATGATAGATGTCGGGACTTTGGATTCTGATGGTTGGCCAGTACTAGTTACAGACAATCCTGAACTAAATGAAGGTGTGGAGGTTGTTTGAGGTACCAGAGTTGAATTAGTTGTGGTGGAAACCATTATAGTATCCACTGTGAATGTGCTAGTGTTGGCTATTATCAAGTGCGGTTTTCTGTTTTACCAACAAAAAAAATTGGGATATGTTGATCAGAAAAGTCACACAGGATGGGTCATTGTGAGGGTTAGACATACGTGAGTTGATGAGCTATGAGGCAATAATGTGGACTATACCATATCATTGTATATGGAATAAGAAGCTTGTAGTGCTATAACTTCAAAATATAGCAAACTCACCCCCCTGGTATACCCCGCAATATGCCTTGGGCTCTTCCCGTACTAACTGATACTTTCATAATAAACTGAAAAGATGCTGAAGTTACAGTGTCCTGAACTGATATTGTGATATTATTTGGATCTCCAAGTTCTGGTGTCCATGACACAGTTGCAGACCCATTTGTGACAAGGGCATTGAAACCATCTGCTGGTGTTGGAATGTTCAAAAGCATTGCATGACTAGCTGCAAGAAAAGGAAGAAAAACAATCAATTCTAAGTGATGTTTCCTGAACATGAGAGATCAAGCTGGAAAGGGAAGGAAGAGAATCAATAGGTATTGATACTAGGATTTGTAGTCTTATGGTTATCCCGCACACGGAACAGCAGTAGAAAATTATTAGATAATCTGAGAGGCATTGCCACAAACGCGCCCAAAAATGACTCCCTCGTAATTCAAAAACTCAATTAGAACAGGTCATGTGGGGTTCATCATTTTTGGCCGCCACTGTACATAGTTAGCCTTTTCATCGCATTTCAAGTCATTGAGATGTTCGGGTGTCGGATATGAGTGATAGGGCTGATCGGTTTTAGAGACGGAGTTCTAATAGTAGGATTTGTGACAGCCACTGTAAACCAATTCTTGCGGGGTTTTGGTTTGGAAGTAATGCTTCTTGACATCCTCGATGTCATCCGTTAATGACAATGCAGCGAGACTGATGTGAAAGCTTGCAAGTATGTTCGGGAGTTAAGGGAGATTGATGAGGCAGAACGCGGGATTAGTTAGAGCCGAACAAGCTCTAACACCAGACTACCGTTTTCACACATATACTCAGTCAATCTGGATTCTCGAGAATTTGATTGGTATATATGTAATACCGGCATTTTCAGCACTAACTTACAGCTGTCGGCATCATACCACAACGTGCAAATTATATCACCTCTACAAAGCGTAACAAAAATCAATCAAATCACTGACCCACTGACCTATACAACTTTGATGGCCACCTAATGCTGGTTTGAATTTCTGATCTTGAATCAGAATCTAGTGCACTGCACGGGCACTCCGTGGGGGATATTGAGCCAATTCATACTCACACCCGTGGGAAACCATCATTACCCTTGTGGCAGGTATGGGTGGCCAACGGTTAGTGTTGATGGCAGGTGAGATTTCTGAGCTGGCAGGTTGGCAGCGGCAGCAATGACAGTTGGCAGGTATTTTGGCAGTGACAGGTCCAAAAAAGGAAAGAAGTTTGATTTCAAGCCATAGTAATTTACAAGATACCTAAAACCTTGATTCTTTCAATATATCTCCAATGTTCTATGTACCACCCTCTGAGTTACCCAGTGTTGGCTTTAAGGCCTTAATTAACCCCAGTCAAACAATTTAAGTCTTAAGGTATTAATTTGGGCTCTTAATTAAGGGTAATTTAAGGCTATTTTAAGTCTTAAAAATAAAAAATTCAGCAGCCGTCAATGGTCATATCCATCATCAGAACCTTCCAATATCCCCTCATCTGGTATTCTGTAAACACATCGTATCGGGCGTGACACTGAGCACTCGAAGACACAGAAGATGAATCGCGTCCTATTGGCAAAGGCGAGATGATGAGACTACAGGTAGCGTACGCTACTGAGGAGAGAACAAGAGGGAATGGAGAGAGAAGAAAGAGTAAGTGTGACTACGCGTGTGTACGGGTATAAGTATGTGAGTATGTATGGTCACATGACCGTGAAGTGGCGTGTTGTAAACGTAGCACGTTTACATATTCTCCCCTTCTTTTCCCAAGTCAATGACTCTATAAGAAGCTGTTCTTTACTTGGTGCCTTCCTCCATGCCTGCCAAGACTGGTGTCATGACCAAAAAATAATTCTAATGATTGGTATTCTTGCCGGTAATATTCCCAGATTGGTCCTTTGTCGCAAATCATGGTATACTTTCCTGACACTACACACTGACTGCAAAAAAAAAATTGACTTAGTACTATATACGTGAACAATTTAAGACTTATTTAACACTTAAAAAAACTTCAAGATGAACTTAAGTATTAAATAGAAACATTTTTAAGGCCTTAATATTAAATTGATTTTAACCCTTTAAGCCAACACTGGAGTTACCCAATACCTCAATCTCCTTGCTGAAAGGTGTCAGAATCATCCTCATCAATCAAAGCCGTATGGCCTCCCATCGAGAACACTTTGCATCTGCAAGTTCAGGGTCAGTTTCATCCTTCTCAAGCTTCCTTTCCAGATTGTTCACTGTGTCCTCAAGATCATTTAAATAGATACCTGCCACCAGCTGCCAACTTGAACTGCAACAACAGGTCAGCAGCTGTCATCTAATTGCTGCCATCAAGTTACAACACTACTACAGCCTACAGGCGGTTTTGGCAGGTGTGGGTACAGGTTAAATACCTGTCAGTACCAGAGTTGACCAGAATCCATACTACATAGTGTAGGTACCTGTATGCAGAACAATTGAATAAATAAAATTGTGGCTGTATGTTGTTTTATCAATTAAAAATAGTTCCCATGATCTGACTACTCAGCTCTGTAGACAAAAAAATGCTTCAAGAGAGTGGACAAAGCTATTTGTAGAAATATCCATTACTTTATACATATATCTCAGTTATATTTAGTGTTTGTCATCAAAGTTATGCTTATCATAGCCCATATATTTGTCTGACATCATAACTCTATAAACATCAAATGGTCTTTGATATTATAGAAAGTTACAAGCTGACGCTTGCGTCGGGGCCAAAGGCCCCGACGTGGCTATTTGCTTAGTCAAATGCTTAGTCAAATTAGATAATCAAAAAGTTTACGGCAACACCATGCTATCTTAATATATAGGATTTGTGTAAAGATATCCACTTACTTATTTATGTGATAGTTCTGTTTGGTGATTATTGAGAAAAATATCAAAGAATAATTTATTATGACACAGCTTTTCATTCATTCACATGGCTCTATAAATAGAAAAAATTGCACTATTACAAGATATTTGATGTGCAGAAATATCAATCCATTTTTGAACAAAATTGCCATGTTTTGATTTTTTATGGTTAACCGCGGGTGCAGCTGTAAGGGTACAGGTTGACTCAGGTCTAGAAATTTCCACCCATGCCCACCGTACCCACCGTACCCAGCGCCACCCGTGGCAACCCGCTTAACCCTTGCAGTGCACTAATCTCGATGTGCTCACGGAACAGATTCCATTTGTATATCATGAAAGGAACATGCTATTGTCTCAGTTGATCGCCATATCACTCACTACCATCTTTTATTTAGTCTCTCATAGACAGACAACATGACAATCAACTAGTAAAGTTTGGCCATCAGTATGGTTTAACAACAAAACTTTTCGTGGTCACTGTAATACTATCGTTAGTATCTAAGAGATTGCAGATTGTGGCCTGAAGCTTTATTAGAAGGAGGCTTAAGGGCATCACCTCATTTCAAAAAAAAAAAAATAGTGTTAATCATCTCGAATATAGTTGCAAAGATCTAGTAGGTGACTACTAGGGGACAGACAGAATGATTGATCCAAAAGTAGTACTGTCGGGATCGATACCAGCACCATGCATCAAGCTGTTGTTCCATCCACCAAGCTAAGGAGGTTGTATCAAGATTTCGGTTCCGGGTCACGGTATAGATATGTACACACTGGCAAGGATTCACAATTTCCATGTGTGTAAAGTGGCGGCTGTTCACTGTGGATAGTAATACATAGTACAAGTACATCGAGGTAAATGTTTGATAGCTAACCCTGGCGTGCTAACGCCCTAAAAATAGACTAATAGCTACTACATCGTAAAGGCCAAGACCTAAATCAGTTGATACCATCTGTCAATAGATCTGAATCAAAAGTTCCGAGACTGAGAATACTTGAATCCTCCAAACAAGTCCGTTTTGAGTCCGTTATATGAGGTGTCCGCATCTTGATGCAGCCATTCCTCGGGAAAAATCTGTTCTGCAGCAGGCATGAGTCTCATGCTCGACGATACTTATCAAATCCGTAAGTCCGCAAGATCACTCGGCATAACTGGGGGGAGGTATTGAATTCCTCAACTCCCTAGTCAACTGCGCCTTCTCTACCTCGAGCTCCCGAATTCTTCGTGACATTTCATCTAACTGCCTCTGAACCTCCGAGTCAACAACCCTGCCGGTCTCTGTTCGTGGTGACGAGGTCAGAACAGTTGACTCTTCTGTATCTCCAAATGGACTACTCGATGTTCCGTCCGCGAATGGATTCAAACTCGAGTCTGTCGAGTCCAAGGCATTCTCCGATCTCATTGAGATGGTGGTAGTGGTTTGAGTTCCGACTTCCGAGTCCATCCTAGTTGCTCTAGATCTCAAATTCTTCCATTGCTCCATTACCTTCGCCGTTTGATTTGTTACTTGATCAAGCCTCTCCCTCTGTTCGTGTGCGAACATTTCTTGTTTTAGGGGCGTTTGGGTTGGATGTGGATATGGAGAGGGGATAGTGAGAGGATAGGGAACGGGGACGGTCAAGGATTCATCCGGAACTGGGGATGCATCTGACATTGAGGATGTGTTTGTTGCAGTGATGAGGGGTGCAGAAGAACGGAAGTGTGCTGAAAGGAGAAAAGAAAGGATTAATGAGATATTTCTAACGTAACTGACAAGGGAACTCACGTATATCGGAAGTGGAAGGATCATTGGCGGGATCAATCAAGAACCTTCGATTGAGCCTTCTACTGCGCCTTCGATGTATTAGGAATACAGACACTGCCAATCCTGTGAAGACCACTCCGCCGATAGTTCCCCCAACAATGGCCCCTATGGGCGTTGTTGATGGGGGATAACGAATAGAAGCAGCAGAAATTGTGGATGAAGGTGTAGGCGTGAGTCCTGACACAGAGATAGAAAACATGGAACTGGACCGGCTTGTGAAACTTGCGGAGATTACTCCCGTGAAATTAGTGAAGGGCGATTCAGTGGATGGATTAGCTGATGATAAGGGGAAGGCATTCGAAAGGGAAGCGGTTGTCGACTGCATGGTAGCTGAAGAGGTCATGCTTCCGATAAAGAATGTCGTGCTGCTGGCCAGTACATTATCCCTATAGGATTCAAGCGTCAGATAACGAATACAAGATCAAAGACCGAAACGAACGTCGCATCGACCGCTTTCACAACGTAACTCCCGCTGCAACCAATTATGTTCAAGTCAGTCCCTCAGTTACAAAATAAAAATCTGACTAAAGTCTGGTACTCACCCAGGTATATCCCGCAATACCCCTTCCACCTGTCCATCTGTTACAGCAACATTAGTCGCGAAGTTGAAGGAATTCAGCGATGCGGTGTTCTGAATCAGAAGTGATATCCTGTCTGGATCTCCAGCCTCTGCATTCCATGTTGCGAGAGCAGAACCATTCGTGACCAGGGAAGAAAACGCACCCGAGGGGGCTGGAGTAGTCACAACCAATGCTCGAGCAAGTCCGACCAGGAAAGAAAGCACCCAGATATTGCGCTTGAAAGAGGATGGACGTCGAGACATGGGTAAGGACCTGAACAGAGAGTCGCAGCAACGGGGATTGCAAAGAAATTTTTGCGATGTAATTCCACGACGGGTACCAGATACCGTGTTCTTCCTTTTGTATGAACTTTTCGTGATCAAAGATAATATATTCCTGACAAGAGAAGAACTACATGAGGAACATGAGGAAGAAAAACGTCACCGAGTACTTATTGAAATGAGTCTGGCATCAGAATAGATACGACTGCGCTTCATGATCAGCTAACTTAAAGTTGGATACAAGAGCAGTTGAAGAGGCTCAGGAACAAGGCTGAACGGAATCACGTGCAGTCAACAGACAACCGAAAATCCGGCTTTCCGGGTCGAGGTAGTGGAACATGGCGACAACGTATCGCGAGGACTACGCAGATATTGATACGGTCTCTGAACTACAGTATAGCTTAGAAGACTTAAGTTTGTCTACAGAATTAGATTTCAGCTCTTTATGATTGATAATAACGCGAATTTCTGCCCAAGTTTGTGACCCGTTAATGTTATTATGATGCAGAAATGGGTCCGATGGGTCCGAGTCTCGAATGTGATTCTTCAATTGACAGAAGGAAATCCAAAGGATCTCGGCCTCGCATACACAAGATGAACTGATTTCATTGCTCGTACACGAAAGCCTAAGCCTCTCAGACCAAGTTGACTTTATATTAAATCCTGACCGTGCCTCATCTCCTGGATCGTGATGATGGCTCATGGACAACGACTCGATATGTCGGTTCTCCTGTCTCGGAAAACGATACGTCTTTCTGAAGGGGATAAGAGTTAAGTAAAGAGTTTGATAAACATATAAATTCAAGACAAGCGAGAGGAAAGACTGACTTCGTATACGACCTTGTTGATCTTCAACAAAGCAAGACATGGACATCCCTTCATGAACTCGATTGCTTCTGTCTCTGAAGGAGTACACAATAGCCGTTCTCTTCTACTCAGGTTCCGGATTTCAATCTCGACTTGACGGAGCCATTTCATATGGGATATATATCGGTTGAATACCCACTGTCCATGATTGTCGGATCAGACCCATTGAATTTAATATGTAGACTGGGGAATGTTACTCACCATAATACTCCAATTCCCTGCGAACGTTAACTCTCTCAGATGAGGAAGACCCCGACACATTGTGACAAAGGTTTTCTTCTTGATAAACCCGTTGAAGAGGTGTAGAGCTTGTAGGCTCTCCGAATGCTTCTGCACTAGGTGATCTATAAGACCATCATAGCTGGCGTTTCCATTCTTAGCATTCCGGCTCTATAGTATCTGCTACTACTCGCAGTTACTTGTTCAGTCAAAAGACCCGTTGCGCACTGCAAAAAGGTATCAAAGTTATTCATACAGAATGTTGAAGTGGACGTGCTTCTTAGTAGTTCCTAGTGAAATCAGTTTTACAAACAATTCTCGTAATATAATATGTTCCAGGTTTTTAAATACTATGTAAAGAGGATAGTTCATGTCATTGCTAAAACTCATTATTGACCTTGAACAGCTCTCTGCCTCAGTAGGCTATAAATTCTCTACCATTAAAAGAACCCCCGCCAGAGCCCTCGGTTGAACCCCTTCCACTGTCAGTCTTGTGGTAAGAGGTAACTCCGAAACTAAAGGAGCAGGATGTTTTGAGTAAATCATTGAGGAAAGCTCCCATCGCTTTTTTCTGGAAGTTGAGTGGAATTGTGGGACCCCGTTGGAGTTCCAAGACCTCTTAAAAGGTTTCGCAGAGAGCGCCTGCCGTATAGGTAGGACGAGCACAAGGAGACTGCAGAACCAAAGCGGTCTTTGCCAATCAGCCGGCAGCACGTGCAGTTAGACTTACAGGAGGAAGAAGTAGGGCCCCTCAAGCTTCCACCGGCATTGCCGTAAGAAACTTCTCAGGAGCACCTCTAGGTAAGACTCTACACCCAATCGTCACGTTAGTACTAACTCTCGCCGACTGTCCAATCAGAGTGGAACCAAACTCTTACCGACTTTGCCGCAACGGAAGTAAGACTGGCCAAACAACCTAGGAGACGACCAACAACAACCTTGCTCCAGGTCGTTCCTTGAGCAGCTCCTTCGCCAGTTTCAACATCTTCCCAAGCATCATCATCTGTCTGTAATATCGTCCACTCTCATCAAAACTCTCACTCAATCACCGTCATTCTCTATAAACTTACAGCTTCACTACTCTCTGTCGTAACTCGTGGGACAAATATATGACGACCTTTCCAATGATCTTCCAAGCGTTACCAACTCTAGTAACCACTGAGAACGCAGTCGGATATCCGATCCGTTTCAGTAGGCTTTCGAGCTCTGGCCCTACCTTAGAAGAGTATACAAGCTTTAGTAACATGGCTGCGTGACACTTCATAACTTTGTCCTTCAACTTCACTACCACCTCTTGCGAGCTTACAAGCTCTTGTTTAAACAGGACTGAGTCACTGACAGTCATGGGAAGTCGCAGCTTTTCTTAAACAGTAAAGGACTTAGCGTTCTAGTAGAGTACTTACCAGAGCATCAGAGCTCTTCTTCCCAAACGTCACTAAAAACTGAAACACTACCAGGTACCTACTCGACTTCGAACTCTACTAGTCGACTGGCGCACTGTCATGCGCAGCGCTAGTGCTGGGAACGGGAGAAGTGCTTCCATGAGTAACAGTTAGGGGTTAGCAAGACTTCAGGACCTTAAAAAGAGATAGATAGAGCCATGCCGCACTGAGCTTAATCTTGGAAGGTCGTTAACAGCCATTCATTCAGATACATGTTCATTGTACATTAACGTTAGCAGTAAGGCTTTAAAGATTGTGAGCAGAACTTAGTAAATTTTGGACCTTAGCTTTGAGCCCGAGGGAAGTGTCAACTTAGAGTTTCGGTCTTGATGAAACTGAGGGGCGGAATAGTACAGACAGATGGTGATGCTTGGCAGGATGTTGCATCTGGCGAAAAAACTGAAGGAGTTGCCAAAGAGGTCGAGCCTGTTAGTTGACTGCGTCCCACCGGTTCCAGTTGTCTGGCTAAGTAGATTGCGGCAGAACTCTGGCTCCATCCACAGCCAAGGTAATAGTAACATGAACATACGAATGAATCATACTTATCCTACCTATAAGTGCTTCTGTTTCTCGTCTTGTAGCAGTGGCAAAGGAAGCTTGACGGACCAAACTTCTTCCTCCTACAACTATAACTACATGTTCTACCAGCGGACTGTCAGAGTCCTCTCTGGTTCAGAAGCCTCCTTGTGCTCTTTCTGCCGATACGGTAGGCGCTCTCCTCCAAACCGTTTAAGAGTTCCTGCAACTGTAACGGCTTCCCGCAGTTCCATACATGGAAAACGACATGATTTACGAAACCGACTTGCGACGGAGTTGTCCTACTGTGCTAGTTTCGAAGCTACCTTTTGCCACATGACTGACAATGAAAGTGGTTCTGATGTGGGCTCCGACGTGGATTTTTCTAATGTTAAAGAACTAAGATGATAGCGCCTGTCCCTATACATTAGCTGTATCTTCACATTAAAACTTATAAAAAATACAAGGAGACATGCATGCTCGAAGCACTAAAAAAGATTACATCAAATGTAGATAGGTCACACCTCATGGTTCAAACTTCGACAGGGTCACTACAAATTCATCTTATTACAAGCTATATGTAGAGTTTAAACAACGTCTTAGGCACACTGTCCTACGTAATCAAGAGTCATTTCTGTAGTTGTCTGTTGTACTTAAATATGAACCTTAGGTTCTATTACTAATATAATTACGAACATAGCGTAATCTTCACCACCCACACCTCCCACCACTCTATAGCTTGTTTTTAGATCCTTTTTGTGCTGGTACTTACGTCACACTGTCCCCGCTAATGTGAAGGAACAGAAACGAGCCTGTAACGGGCTGTGAGAGTTAAAAACAGATTTTTTAGACCTTATTTAGTCCATTCCCAAAAACTCGGGATCCTTAGCTCACCATATGAAAAAAATTGCTATCCTAGTTCCTGCTTTCGGGCTGTAGGCTTTAAATCGATTTTAATGTATAGGGACAGGTGCTATCATGAGAAAACTACTCGACACCCATGTTCTTGTTCTACATAACTCAACATAATTATAGCGACATAAAGTTGTAAAGCAAACTAAAAATAGTACCCTTATTCATGTACTACTGAGGCAGTTCTACCTGGCGGGTCTACAGATGGATGTGCACGAGATGAGACTGGAACTGATCATGGTACTCAAGCAGAGGCAAGCGGTTAGAAGGAGAACTCGAGGACCCCACGTATGATCTTAACGACATGCTAGTTAAGCTGATGGCTTGAGATATGCGAACGACAGAGAATTTGGTTTCTAATAAAGGTTGACGGCGCTCTGAGAATATGGCAGTGTGCCTTTAGGGTAGGGGTGTTCCTGTTAGGCGATAAGCTTTGGCTATAATGAATATACACGTCAGGGAGAGCGAACATTCACCAGGACGCACCAGACGCATCGTCTTGTCCCACCTCTCAATCGTTGTGACTGGAACGAACAGATTGTCTCAGTATGGTATCATTGGCTTCTTTACCTTCGTCGGTAATGTGCTAAAGGGTTGGAATGTTGATAGTTTAAGCTCACATGGAGGATAGCGAACGAAGGTGTGACCCAGGGCGATTATACCGTTCACAATCCTACAGGTAGGAACGCACTTTATGTGAACCCGAGGGTAGACGACAAAGTTAAGGGCCTCAAAAAGCTCTAGAAAGTTGTCTAATGACCCGAAGCTTTCGAGTCTTAGAAAAACAGCTTAGCTAAAACCTGCTGGTCTTGCGACAGCAGTGGGCTCTCAACCTTTCGAGAAGGTCTATGGAACCTTCTGAACGTAGACCTTTCTCATTCGATCTTGCTAAGGCTTTAAAGCCATAGAAGCCTGTTAACAACACTAATAACTGCTCTTAGAACCAGTATCCCTTGGAAATTTACCCTGTACTCGAGCAAGTGAAGCAAATCGAGTTTCGACGGAGCTTTGTAGTCTTTTAATCTGGAGCCCTTAAACTTAGGTGCATATCGTTTGCTCGAAAGATATGAGCGAGTTGAAGGTGTAGAGTCTCTCGAATGACAGGCTATGTTAGGACACTCACAGAGAAGAAAAACCAAAATATATTAACTGAGCTGCGCGTTAGAATATGATTATCCTTTCGCTAATGCTGGGATTTTTCGTAGGAGTGAAATTAGACGTTAGTGAATGACAATAAAACAGTCATGAACCTAGTCGGAGAGCCTGAGTTTTACTTGTAGACACGTTCATGTAGTAATTAGAGTATAGGAAGAGAAGTAGGGAGTTTGTAGAGTTTAATAGGTTTGAAAGGACCGTGCTTAGGAAAGCTGTAAGGCTCCTGTTACTCGTCTGAGTAAGGTCTAAAAAGGGTATATAACTAATAGTAGCAGAGGAC
>ML179048.1:288283-328177 GCA_004369135.1 Dendrothele bispora CBS 962.96
ATAAACCCGTTGAAGAGGTGTAGAGCTTGTAGGCTCTCCGAATGCTTCTGCACTAGGTGATCTATAAGACCATCATAGCTGGCGTTTCCATTCTTCAGGAGACGATGATAATCAATATATGGGAAAAATCTGGAATGAGTCTGCTCATTGTCCTCGGAATGTCGAAAGGATTCGTGCCAGGAAAGTTTGGATAATTTGAGATGTTTGAGGGATGAAGAGAAGGATATGAGATTAATGATGTACTTGCACAGATGTTCATTTTGAGTCCGAGAGGCTGATCCAAGTACTGACAAAATAACAGTAAGTGATTGCAGATTAAAGTGAGGATGCTTTTTAGGGTCGTAATCGCTTTCCTATTAGTATAAGATTCGCGCGTCGAGTCAATTATATAAAATCAAAAAGAAGAGACACTCACAGGATTGTATCGGACAGTAAGCTCTCTGAGATGTGGAAGTTGAGCGAGTATAGAAAGCTCGTTTGCTATACGTGGATTCAAATTCCCGAGGTCTAATTTTCTGATGTTTCGAGGCAGCTTTGAGCTAAACGAAGTGAACGAGCTCATGTCCCATTTAAAGGTTCCCTATGACCAAGATTCTCGTCAATAATCACAACAATTGTCCTAAGATACTGAGATCTCGGAATCGTTCTGACGTACTCTTCCCAGATGGAAGTCTTCCAAGGTATCTGGAAGAGCTTTCCAACTCTCGGGTGACGACAGCGTTCTGGTCGTCCAAAATCGATTCGACAAAAAGATTCTGAGCTTTCGAAGCCCAGTAATTTGTTGAAAGATTTCGAAAAACTCCAGGAATTGAAACAACAGATGGGAGCCCAAGTGTATTTCACGCAAGGATGGACATCCTAACACTTGCCATACTAGCGGGGCCCAGTGTGGAAGCAAGCGATAGTAGGTACACTCGAATTTGATAGTTGTAAGGTTGGGAAATCGTGTAATGGCTGCTTCCATTTCTTCGGTTACTATGGTATGACTCTGTTAGACAAGCAAGGTCAGTGTTGCCAACTCTCCACCCTGTTCTGCTACGCAGACCACGCAGGACCACTTACAAGCGAGAGGGACTGCACATATAAGTAATATCGGTTTCGAATAGCGGATTGTCCTTGTGGGGATGGGATTTCCGTGTGACGGTATAAGAGTCTCGCGGCAGTTGGAAATAATCTTTGGTTTAAGAGACAGCAAGCGTATAGAGTTCGGTAGTTGAATTCATCGTACAGAAATCCTAGTATGCACCCCAGGAGCTCAAGAGGAAGATTGGCGAACGGAGACGAACTCATGGTACTACTACTAGTCAAGGTCAGAGTAGAGCACGTGTAGGTAGACATCTGGGCGGTCCATCTTGACGGATCTTGACGGAGTCATCATGTACTTATTCCCATGATAAAAATCAAACGAAATGTTGAAATACAGCGATATTAATACAACTCAATACATCTTGTTCTTGTACTTATAGCTCATCGAAAGAGTAGAATCAAGAAATTGTAATCTTTTTAGGTGCAGCCTCGGGTGTATTCTTGGGGAAAGTAACAGTCAGTACACCGTTTTCCATCGAAGCTTTGATCGTGTCATCCTGTTGAGGCAGCGTTCAGCCAAAGCATTTAGTACAGCAAAAGGTACATACCTTGATGCCCTTCGGCAATGTCAACGTCCTTGAGAATTTGCCAAACCTCCTCTCGCGGATGGCATAGCCGTCTTTCTCGTGTTCCTCCGAAGACTTGGTCTCTCCTGAGACTGTCAGGCGACCATCTTGTACATCGATATCAACATCCTCCTTCTTCAAACCAGGCAGTTCGAAGGAAACGGTGACGATGTTCTGCTCTTTGTCTTCGTGAATATCCATCCTATTCATACTAAGTAAGCATACAAGTACAATGATAATAGAACCGACACCTACCTCGGTCTCAAGACGGCGTTAGATGAATCGGTCTGTTGACCTTGGCCACCCTGCGTCAGTTGATTGTCCGAGCTGGAGAAACCGTTGAGGAAGTCGAAAAAGCGGTCTACGTTGTAGGACGGTTCGTAGTGGTAGACAGACATGATAAGGCGGGGAGTCAAAGTAGTTCTGGCTTTGAGATTCAACTGTGAAGGGAGCCCGAGTTTCGATTCCAGGTTTTAAATGATTCAAGACGAGTGCTAGAAATTTCGGAATGACGATTGCAATTACATGTTACTGTACATAGACTTACCGACAATTGCTGGAAGGTTCTAATTTGAGTCACGCCGTACCAAGATAGATAGAGATACCTAGAAAAATTCCAGGACTTCAAAAACGATTGGGGATTGAGTGAGTACCTTCGTGAAGAGGGCCGTGAAGGGTCGTGATCGCGACGCGTACTGTCACGCGGTCAGCTGATCATCTCCTTCAGCTCATCCATGGACCATCACATCAAGTCAAAAATCACTGCAAACCCTTCTCTTCTACGAGACTGCGAGACCATTCATGAGATGATCTTGCGATTCAGGAAATGACAAATTCTTTTCGACGCTGAAGGGCACTGACAGTCACTGAGTCAGGACAAATTTGTTCTCGAACATTCGAGCGTTCTCCACCATCACTTCAACTTCCTGTTTCAATACTTCACAGTGCGTCGGTGGCTTACTACAATGATTTCGAACATATGAGAAGATTCCATCCCGGTCTCGAGCTTTCGGATGACTTTGCCTAGCCTATAGGTTGACGCAAGAGTCACCAATGATCTCAACCATTGCGAACCTTCTAGTAACCTTTCCAGCAGTATATAAACAGGGTGCTCAATGCTGTCTCTCATCACTTCGACATTCAAATATCTCTTACTGCCACTAACTCACTCTCAAAACTACTCTCACCTGCTATAATGTCTGTCTACTACTACGAACCCTTCTACAACTTTGACCGCTTCCTCGACGAGTTCCTTGCTGGACCTCGTTCCAACAACAACCAGCAGAGGATCCAACAAACCGGTCAGAATGAAGGCAACGCCGTTTCAGCCATTCTCAAACCAAGGTGAGACTAACCTGTCAGCCGCTCTCAATCATGATTGCACTGCTAACCCACATCTCAGAATGGATCTCCACGAGGACTCTTCAAAGAATGCCGTTACGGCCACCTTCGAACTCCCCGGGATGAAGAAGGAGGACATTCAGATTGACGTGCACGACGGCCGACTAACCGTTTCTGGCGAAACCAAGACGTCAGAGGAACACGAGCAGGATGGATATGCCGTCCGCGAGAGACGCTTTGGAAAATTCTCCAGAACCTTGAGGTTGCCCCAGGGTGTTAAGGTGAGTTGAAGGTCTTTTTTCGCTACCCTCGAAAGGAGTTACTAAATGAGTTTTGTAGGACGAGGAAATCAAAGCCTCGATGGAGAATGGTGTTCTGACTGTCACCTTCCCCAAGTTGGCTCCCGAGACCGCCCCCAAGAAAATTACCATCTCTTAAATATCGGATGACTCCGTCTCTCGACAAGTTCCAGTTATTACTCAAAATCGTTACTGTACTTGATAGGAGAAATGTATCATAAATTTTTGGACCTTGTATAATATAATGCTCTTAACAAACATTTTGACGAAAGTGATCCTTGATGATTCTTCGTGCAGGTGAAGTTGTAAGACATACTTATTGAAACTATGGAAAAACGTCACGCGTTGCCCAGAAAACTGACTTGTTCATTGACGCTCATCATCGGTCTATGATATCTCGGCCTTACGAAGCTATGAAGCCAACCGACACTTTATCGCGCAAAATAACCGATTCGGACCGCAATGCTAGCGAATATTTACAGCTTGGCAAGAAACCGGATCGAGACATTCATCATGGAAGTCATCTTCCGGGATCCTACCCCGCTTCGCAGTCATGGGATGTCCAACGACAATTATTCTGGGGATATTCAATTCAATGACCCTCGTCAACTCGAGTTCTATCATTTTGTCTCCTGTCGGTTATAAAAGAGTGGGCACATCTTGCTGAAAGCCTTGTTTTGGTCCGCTGCTATGCTACTCAAATTTGGCCATATCTGTACAGCAGCTGCGACTCTTTTCATTTTAGTTGCGGTCACGAACGCGTCTGAAGGTTATTTCCAACCAAACTCGACTGGGATCAAGATACAGAATGGATTTGAGCGTGTCTATGTTCAGGTGTGTTTCCGAATCTCTCCTTAGAAAACCAGATGTCAACTTATAAGTACCACCCAACGTTTACTTAGCCGTTCGGGAAGCACGGGATTCGTGTCCGGGCCTCTATAATGCGCGATCCGACAGGCAACGAATGGTCCACTCTCATGGATCCACCTATAGAAGGTCCTGGAGGAAATGCGGGTCTATCTCATGATACGACCATCTCTTACATGTCCAATGCTACGATTCGTAACGGCAACATCGTCGCCCAAGTATCTCTAGGAACAATCTCGTTTTTTCGGATCGAACCTAACGATTCCCTTACCCTCCTCACATCGGAATTCACCGACACCAAAGCCCGCGTTCCACGAAGCTACGTGCAGAATTTCGTCTCGAACAGCTTTGAAGCGACGTTTGATTTTACTTCGGATGCCGATGAGCAGTTTTATGGAGCTGGTCAACAGGCTTGTTGTAAAGACAATTCGGTCAATAAGAAGGGGCAAGTGGTGGATTTGATTAATTGGAACTCGCATGTAACGATGCCGGTTTACATGTCGAACAAAGTTAGTTGTTCACTAACTGATATCGAACGTTCAGAGAAGTTGACACTCGAGATTTAGGGATACCTCCAGTTTTTCAATATGGGTGCACAAGGGAGACTCGGTGTGTATTCTCTTTTGTGTAACTCATCGTTATGATGCGTCTTTCCTTCTGATATGAAAATGGTGACAGAATTTGGCACTATTAGGACGCGTTATGCAGCTTCTGAAGCCAGTGTGGTTGATTATTGGATGTTCGTCCGTTACTTCCTTGACGCTCGAATGCTCAATTCATTGACTCTTCTAATAGAACTGCCGCTCAACCAGGGGATTACGATGCTTTACAACAACAGTTTACTGGAGTGACAGGTCAGTCTAATTCTAGCTCTATTTTCCTTACCAGATTCATCCTGACATCTTTACAGGCCGTCAACCGATCCCGCCAGACTTCATTTTGGGTTATCAACAATCTAAACTACGGTATTGGAACCAGAGTCAAGTGGTGGATGTCGCTCAACGATTCCACGATGAACAAGTGAACGTTTCTATGATCGTCATTGGTCCGTTTTCTCAAACAGGACTTCTTTTGCATCGCTCTTTACAGTCTGAAACTCTTTCTCCGGTTTCTAGATTTCTTTAACTGGAAGTTTCAAGGCGACTGGTCCTTCGATCCCGAGTTCTGGCCGGACCCTGCTTCTATGGTGAATCAAGTTAAGGAACTCACCGGAGCGGAATTGATGGTGTCTTTGTGGCCTTCTGTGGAGGATCTGTCTGCCAACTACATGGATTTACAGACCAAGGGATTACTTGCTACAACGAGAGATGGAACGGGTATTACGGACTCTTTTGAAGGTGTCTATACGAGGCTGATCGATTCGTCGAATCCTGATGCAAGAGAATTCTTGTGTGAGTGCGGGTTTTTCTTTTCTGTGGATCTGAGTGGAACTGACCGATATAAAAACGTCAGGGAAACAGCTGAATGACAGTTACTTTTCGATTGGGATAAAGAACTTTTGGATTGATCAGGCTGATGGAGGAACGTTGGGTGAACCTTTTGAAAATAGTTAGTAGAAGCATCATCATACTTCGAATCTGATACCGATATTTGAACGCTAGATGGCCAGACTATAAACCTACTACCATATGTTCGGGCCTTCACTCAGTACTTCAGCGGAACGCAAGAAAGCACGGGAAAATTTTACCCTTGGTTCCACCAACAGGCCATCGACGAGGGTTTCCAAAACCTGACCGATTTTAGCAGCAACAGCAATAGTAGCGACGTGTCTCTCAGCTCGATCTCTACCGTAGACAATCCTATGTCTCTGGCCATCACAGAAAGAAGTTTCACACCTTTCAGGACGTGTTCTCAGATGTCTCTTACTCGAAGCACCTTCATCGGGGGACAGAGATTCTGCTCTTATCTTTGGTCCGGGGATACCGATTCTCGATTCGAAGTCCTTTTGCAACAAGTGACCGCTGGTGTCTCGGTCGCTGCGTCCGGAATATCTAGTTGGACGCTGGACATTGGAGGGTTTGCGGGATTGAATATCGACACTGATGAAGGAAAAGAGTTGTTTGTGAGGTGGTTCGGGATGGGAGTGTTTTTACCATTTGTAGGATCGATCTGCTGCATACGTGTCGAGACTACTGACTGACTGACCGACCGTCTTACGTGTAGATGCGGGTGCATGGAACTCGGACATGTAATTTGACAAGAACGTCGACGCCTCCTCATGCGAATCCTTGTCCAAACGAGCCGTGGTCCTATGGGGAAGAAAACTTCGTCATATTGAAGAAGGTGAATCGTTACTAAAATTCTTATGAGCATATACTGATTCGTATATGCAGTACATTGCTCTCCGCTATCAAATCATTCCCTATATAAAGAAACTTTTCGAGATGCTTCACAAGACGGGTAAGACTATCATGAGGCCTTTGTACTACGACTTTACGCTGTCGGATCCATTTGTCGTTAATGCGACCAAAGCCAACGATCCGGATGTTGTACACGAGTTTATGTTGGGTCAGTTTGTGCTTTTTCCTTGTATCAAGCTGCCGGTTGATTGAACTGATAATGTCAGGCCCCCGTCTCCTCGTTGCACCTGTGGGTGAACAAGGAGTGACGACTAAAGAGGTATACCTTCCTGTTCTACCCCAGAATCTAGTCGACCAAGGTTTCTCTTGGACACATTGGTAAGATATCTTGAATTCTTGATCGTATGGATATCCCTGACTTATTTTCAGGTGGTCGGAACAGGACATGGGAACAGGAGGTAGATTTGTCAATGTCAGTGCTGGGCTTGACGAGATCCCAGTCTTTTTCTTGGGTACAAAAGAAGATATTTTCAATGGAAATATTTAAGTCTATGTCGAAGAAAGAAAACGTTTTATGGTCATTTTTGTCGTAGAGTACTGTGGAAAGGGCGGAACGGAGAACAGATACAACCGTAAAAGTTCAGCTTCTTCAAGTTTGGGTTTTGTAGTACGATGTCATGATTCGTGAATCCAAGTAAGTATATGTACTTACATGTATGTTGTTTGCTACCTGATTTCGATGTGATGGAGAAGGTATGCGTACAATCAATAGACAAGGTATTTCAAGTTGAATAATCATTATAGATGAGCTTCGTCATCAGATCGTTTCTTCCTTTGATCCATCTACCATCCATTTTCGCCCCAGTTCCTGTATAGAAGATGTTGCTCGTTCTCATCGCCAAAGATAACTGCTTTGGCGGACCGCTATACCCACCATTGACTTTGGAGCTTGGCCAGAAGACCGGAGCGATGCAGGCAGTATAGAAGACGCACTGGACATCCTAGTGACCCTGCCTTGGGGTCATGAGGTACTCAATGACAATTACTCTGGAAAGAAGCAATTCAGTTACTCATCACCGGTACCATTGTATCATTTCCGACTCTACCAGCTTCTTTTTCCTCTGTTTTAAAGCGAAGGTCTCATGTTGCAGGAAGTCCTTCAGCCTGCCGCTATGTTACTCAAATCACCCCGCCTTTGGACAGCAGCAGCGACTTTTGTTGCTTCGGTTGCGAGCGCATCTGAGGCGTATTTCCAACCAAACTCAACGGGAATCAAGATACAGAATGGGTTTGAACGTGTCTACATCCAAGTATGTTTGAATATCTCTCAGAGAATTACAATTTTAACCTCTGCTTAGCCTTTTGGAAATCATGGAATTCGTGTTCGAGCCTCCCTCATGCGTGATCCGACTGGTAACGAATGGTCTACTCTCATGGATCCACCCATAGAAGGTCCAGGAGGAAACGCAGGCTTATCCCATGATACAACCATCTCTTACATGGGCAATGCTACAATCCGAAACGGCAACCTCGTCGCTCAAGTATCTTTCGGAACAGTCTCGTTTTTCCGCGTCGAGCCCAATGATTCTCTTACACTCCTCACATCGGAATTCACTGACACCAAAGCTCGCGTTCCGCGGAGCTACGTGCAGAATTTCGTCTCGAGCAGCTTCGAAGCAACGTTTGATTTCAGCTCTGATGCCGATGAACAGTTTTATGGAGCGGGTCAGCAGGCATGCTGCAAAGACAATTCGGTAAACAAGAAGGGACAAGTGGTGGATTTGATTAACTGGAATTCGCATGTAACGATGCCGGTTTACATGTCAAATAAGGTCGGTTGTCTACAAGCACTGTAGAACGTTTGAAGGAATGACACTTGAGCATTCTATAAGGGATATCTCCAATTTTTCAATATGGGTTCGCAAGGAAGACTCGGTGCGTGTTTTATTATGCGTCACACGCGTACGCGTCTTTTCTCTTTTCCGTATCTGACAGGTAGACCCCTATAGAATTTGGTACAATTCGGACGCGTTATGTAGCTTCTGAAGCTACGGTCGTTGATTATTGGATGTTCGTCTTTCTGCGCTCCTCTGGCATCTAGCTTAGATTGCTCAACCCTCTGACAGAACCGCGGCCCAACCTGGAGATTATGATGCGTTACAACAGCAGTTTACTGGCGTGACTGGTATGGTTTATCTTTCAATAATGCATTATTTCAGCTAATCAACACCTAACAAGGCCGTCAACCGACACCACCGGATTTCATTCTCGGCTACCAGCAGTCCAAACTAAGATATTGGAACCAAACGCAAGTGTTGGACGTAGCCCAACGATTTCACGACGAGCAAGTTAATGTTTCATTGATCGTAATTGGTTCGTTTGGTATTCCAGACTTGGATTATGTCTGAAACCACTATAGATTTCTTCAATTGGAAGTTCCAAGGCGACTGGTCTTTTGATCCAGAGTTCTGGCCTGATCCTGCCTCAATGGTAACACAAGTCAGAGAACTTACTGGAGCGCAGTTGATGGTGTCTTTGTGGCCATCTGTCGAGGATTTATCCGTCAACTATATGGATCTACAAACAGAGGGGTTACTCGTTACAACTCGGGACGGTACTGGAATCACTGACTCTTTCGACGGTGTTTACACGAGATTGGTGGATTCGACCAACCCTGATGGGAGAGAATTTTTGTGTCAGTCTTTCTTTCTCAGCCTGGTTTGGATTAGTGGGGATGACCTTTTGTGTGACAGGGCGACAGTTGAATGAAAGTTACTTTTCGATTGGTATCAAGAACTTTTGGATTGATCAAGCTGACGGAGGAACATTGGGCGAACCTTGGGAGAACAGTAAATGGATCCATCTTTTACCCTCGAATCCGATGCTTAACATTAGCTTTTTTTCTAAACTCACAGACGGCCAAGACATCAACATGCTTCCGTATGCAAGAGCTTTTGCACAGTACTTTATCGGTACCCAGGAAGGCTCGGGAAAACTCTACCCTTGGTTCCACCAACAAGCGATCGACGAAGGTTTCCAAAACCTCACTGATTTCAATTCTGCCAATTCTAACAACAGTGCAACTATGTCTCTTGACTCCGTCTCGTCCTCCTTAAACGACCCTACGTCTTTCGCTGCATCCAACCAACGTTTCACCCCATTCACCTCGTGCCCACAAATGTCTCTTACTCGGAGCACTTTCATTGGAGGACAGAGATTCTGTTCTTACCTCTGGTCCGGGGACACACAATCTCGGTTTGACGTTATCTTGCAACAGATAACTGCCGGTGTCTCGGTCGCTGCGTCCGGGATATCTAGTTGGACATTGGACATCGGAGGGTTCATGGGGTTGAATATAGATACTGATGAAGGCAAAGAGCTGTTTGTAAGGTGGTTCGCGATGGGTGTATTTTTGCCCTATGTAAGTCTTCCACAATCTTGAGCTTGTTTTACGAGAATTGATGGACTTTCTTGCTTCCTGTTAGATGCGTGTTCATGGTACTCGATCTTGCAATCTACCTACACCTTCGACTCCCTCAGTCGCAAATCCCTGTCCAAATGAGCCCTGGTCATACGGGGAAGCCAACTTCGTCATTCTGAAGAAAGTGAGACCCTACTTTGCACACTGCTCATCGTCGTTTTAATCCTCATTACCCTTCAGTATATCGCTCTTCGTTACCAACTAGTCCCCTATGTGAAGAAGCTCTTCGAGATGCTGCATGAGACCGGACGAACTATCATGCGACCTTTGTATCATGACTTTACGCTGTCGGATCCATTTGTGGTTAATGCGACAAAGGTGAACGACCCTAGCGTCGTGCATCAATTCATGTTAGGTTAGTTTCTTTCGCTTTTCCCCCTCAATGTTCATTTGTTTCAATTATGGCACCGGCAGGTCCCCGCATCTTGATTGCACCTGTGGGCGAGCAGGGTGTGACAACCAAAGAAGTATACCTCCCGGTCCTTCCTCAGAACTTGGTTGACCAAGGATTTTCTTGGACCCACTGGTGAGCTATTTCAAGCTTTTATCCTGAATACCACTTGACTGTTCTCTGTCAGGTGGTCTGAGCAAGATATGGGAACTGGTGGTAAATTTGTCAACGTCAGTGCAGGGCTAGACGAGATTCCTGTCTTCTTTTTGGGCACAAAAGAGGATATCTTCAGCGGAAACATCTAAAAAGTCCTTTTTGCACATTGTCGTGCAGAGACGTTCTTCCAGTGTTGTTTGTTGCGTTATTATAATGCACATACATGAAGAATTGTTAAGTAGTCTCGAGAATCCAGACTGACGATATACATGAATGTAGGACCACTACCGCAAAATGCGTGGTGCCAGCTGGACTCTGCAGGCAAGAGTGACCACGAACGGTGGTGAAATAAGAGGTAAAGATAACAAGTACACGACACCTCGGGTGTTGAGGCATCCATATGGACGCCACTGGGACTGGCAGCAGCCTGAACCCTCGTAAGGGCAGTATACTTTTCGGTTGTACCGTTTCTGGCACCATGCCGTGGTGGATACGCATATGTTCAACGACGTCGATATGAGCAGTCAGTACTGCGTATCCCATCAATTTGCCACCTACGTAGGGTAAACAATTGAGGTGTCGAGCGCGTCACACCAATATAGTCAAGGGAGGAAGAACTTCTGGGGGAAATGCTGTATGAAACGTTCCAGTTGAAGGGAAGACGATTATTCCGTGATAAATTAGATTACCGCAAAGAACAATAAGAATATAATGCTAATGCTAAACAAAAAAAAAACTTCTCCCTCCGGTTACAACCACTTTCTCCATCCACTCAATTCCCAACCTCGTACAAACTCCTCTTCCGAGAACCTCTGCACCGCCGAGGTCCTGGCCCTTTCTCTGATCGCCTTATCTTCTTCTTTCGATAACGAAAGCGCGTTATGTAGAGCTTGGGCAAACGAGGTGGGAGTGGTTGCGTGGAACCCGGTGCGCTCACCGTTATATGGAACGATGATGTCCTTCAAGGGTCCACCGGACTCATGGGCAACAGGAATCAGACCAGCAGCCTGTAGGAATAGAAAGTCTTGATCAGCCGAGAAACCTCTCGAAAAAGGTGGACGGAAGTCAACGAACCATAAACTCTACGACGTTGATCCCGAAATGTTCGTCTATCATCGTGCTTAGACCTATACTCGCTCGACTTAACCATCGCAGCATGTCGGAATAAGGTGCATTCAGGATGAACTCGACTTTGTTCTATAGATCGATATGGATTGAATACACGAGTGCGTAAAGACATAAACTCGTCAAGCGGAAGACACACCTCGATATCCAGCTCTCGCGCCAACTTTTTCAGCGCCTCTACCCTCGCTTCGTCTTCTGCGTTTCTACAACCACCGATCAAGACCAGCTTGACAGCGTTGTTTCCCGTCTCCGGATGAGTCTTAAGTAATTCAGCAAATGCGCGCAGTTGGGTTGGATGATCCTTTTCTGGCCTGAGAAAAAATTATTTTCTAGATAAGCAGGAGGAAGTCGATTCGGATAGGAGGAAAACCTTTACCTGAATTGTGCCAAACTTAATATGACCTTTTCTCTGTCCTCCAAAGAGAATTTGACCATTTCTTTCGGCTCTACGGGAGGATAAACGATTCGTGCTTCTCTTTGACCTGCGGCGTTGACCTCCTTGGTCCGTGTCCGGTGTGAAAACCAGGTGTAGCCTAAGAACAATTTGAGGAGTCCTAGAATGGGCATGAGATGGTGTAGCCAATCCAGTGTTTTGTCGGAATGGTTCAAAATCGCATTCGCGTGGTTCTGTGTCCAAGAAGAGTTGACCATGATGAAAGAGGCTTGTCGGAGGGAAAGGGAATAATAGTAAAGTAGGAAACGGTAGTACCTATATGGCACAAAAAAACGATTGAGTAATGCTCGAGCCCAAAGACAGACTGGTTCTAAACCCACAAAATCTTTCCGAAACTCAGCATTTCGCTGTTTGCTATCCTATTCGTATTAGTATGCCATTGTTTCCTGCCCTTCACTCGAGCAATCATATCGCCGTGGATAATAGGATAGTGCACATATGCACCGATGGGAACCTGTATGGAACCGATAGTGAACAGGGAAAGGAGGGCAACGACGGGAAACGTGAATGCGTAACCCATCGTATCTATAAAATCTGTCAATATAATAGTAGTATGAAATAGAAAGCTTTTTACGCTCACCAATGAATAGATCTGGAATAAATTTAGTCATTGCCTCCCAACCCAACACCATCGAGCCAAGACTTTGTCCAAGCAAAGTGAAATGCGGCCATGCTTTATCTTCGACGAGTTTCCTAGAGTCGAGAAAGACGAAATGTAGAGTGCCGGGGTGAAGAGTAACGTCGAACCTGGACTGTGTCGGACGAAAACAACCTCAGCATAGAAAAAGCGAAATGAGCATGGACTGACATACTTTAGCTTTGCTAATAATCTCCTCCTTCGTCGCATCTGTATCGCCAGTATACACGACACTAATAACATCAGGATCATTTCGTTGCATGTGAGCTACTGCTGCCCAAAGTACCCGTTCACCACCACCACCCGCATTGCTGTTTGTCGAGATTCAAAACCGGGAAAGAAGACACATCAGCGTTCTATGTAGGATCAGAACATCTCATTTGAGGCAGCACAAGCCGAAAGGGAATGTAACACACCAGTATGGATGGAAAAATCCTACGAATTTAAGTTTTCCGCTACTGTCTTTGGGTTTGGACAACCCGAGACTTGCAAGGACTCTGCTGCGTTGAGCAGACTTTCTTCGGTCAAGGAGAGCAGCACATACGCTCAGCAGGACAAAGGAAACGGGAATGAGTATGCCCAAGACCGACATGAAGGGCTCTGAATTACCCGGACCTGCTTTAATTACCAGGTTCCCGTTTGGACTTCGTGTGAAGTTATATAGACGCAGACGTGGCGCGCTCGGACAACTCTCAATAACTTTGTCATTAAGGAGACGTACAAGGGCTCAATCAAGATTGTGGACAAACAACGATTACGCAGAGAGTATCATGAAGATGGGAACGTGAAAATCTGAATGTATTACAGAAGTACAGAAGTTACACAAAGATAGTACACAACATTGTGCTTGCATCGTAAGATCCCGTTTCTGCAGGAGGAGAACATAAAATATTACGAAGACATCAAAATCACAGCCAAAAAAAAGTTGCACTACCAGCCCCTTCCCCCGCTTTTCGTAATAAGTGTATTGTCCTCTCCCACTGGCAATTGCGAAATGTGGCCCAAGCAGCCGCTGAATATACTACGTTCCAATTATAAACGACACCGAGAGGTTGTTGGAGCAAAAGTCCATCCTGACACTGTGTATTACCATTCAGATCTATTTTGATCTTGTCTTCTTTGGTACCCTGAAGAGCCAATAGAGAACCAAAGCCGCAAAGATGTTGAACACAATATATGCCCACATAAGCCCAAAGTTCCTCCACCTAAGATGGTAGCTGCTGCTTACGCCTCTCAAGAATGAGTTGGTATCGGTAGTGGCGCAGTACTGACAGCCCGAGGTAGCATCAGGGTTTAATATTGCCCCGGTCCCAAGACGAGTGAGGAAAGCTTGCATATACTGTCCGCAAGTTTGACCACCGGGTGGATTGAAGGTGGATATTTCGACGGTTGAACAGGCCGCTGGGGCATTTGCGACACCGGTAGCGAGCATACCGTCGATCAAGTAGGTGAAGGGAGAGACACGATACATGAACATCCAAAATCCGGGAAGAGCTTTGGGCGTGACGAGGACACTAGGACAAGGTGTTAGTCACAAAACGACATTGACTCAGCTGTAGACAGTTCTTACCCGCAAAAGACGAGACACATTGTGAAGAGTTGGTTCGAAATGGCACCACCTGTCTCGGCATTGGGACTAGCAGAGATGATCATATGCGTGAAGGTCGAAGTGAAGAGCATGAAGGCCAAAATGAGGAGGAACATCAAACCACCCCGCTCGGTCTCAGCACCAGTTGGTTGAGCGTTTCTATAGAGGCCGATAGGAAAGTACCAGCAGAAGAATATGATGACACCGACAGCGGCATTCCAGGGAATCTCTGCTATGATGTTGGAGAGCATGAAAGCCTTCCAGGAATAGGTCTTGGAGGGGCGCTCACGAACTTCGTACAGAGAACGCTGGGTGACGAACGCAGGCATGATTTGTTCGACAAGGTTCACAAAGATCGTCAACAACATGAAGATGGCGAACATTTGGTTCTGCAACCCCTGTGCGTTATTTTTGGCTTTGAAGAACGAGAAACCAATGAAAAGGCTCTGAAAATTTTGCAATCAGAAACTCAGGAACATCCAAAGAGCAGTGGTCAGCTCACCGACATAGCACAGAGAATGATCTTCGAATATATGTACGAAGGTGTTCTCCACAGTTGTTGGAATACTCTATACAAGCAGAACCAAAGTTGTTTGGTGAACGGTGCCGCGAACTCGCTCATGTCTGCAGGACTGTTCGAATCATTGGGCTTCGTCTTTGTTAATTCCCTCTTCTTTGCTAGTTCTTTCTTCACCTGCATGTATTCTGGGCTTTCCTTCCAAGCCTCAGCATAATCTTTCTTAGCGACACTACCAGGAGCGGCCCCAATAACCTCAAGCATCCATTCGGCCGGGTTGGCATCGGGAGGGCATGGATGAGCACCTTGACGCACAAAGTAGTCGACCAAGGTCTTGGAGTTCTCGCCAATCTGACCAAAGTAAACCGGACGACCTCCGCGGGCAAGGAAGAGGAGACGGTCGAATTGCTGGAAGAGGAGTGCTGAAGGTTGATGGATAGTACAAAGGACGGCCTGTCCATTGTCTGCGAGTTTTCGAAGGAGAGTACAGATCGACCAAGCGGTTTGACTGTCTAGACCAGAAGTGGGTTCGTCGAGGAAGAGGAGGAGTTGAGGTTTCGCGGCGAGCTCGACACCAATGGTGAGACGTTTACGTTGTTCGACATTCAGGCCTTCACCAGGGACACCAACGACAGCGTCCGCGTACTTTTCCATGTTGAGTAGCTTGATAACTTCGTCGCAATAGGCCACCTTTTCTGCATCGGGCACATCCTTCGGCTGACGCAAACGAGCGCTAAAGATGAGAGCTTCTCTAACTGTCGAAGTCTGCAGATGCAAATCTTGCTGTTGGACGTAACCCGTCTTGCGTTGGAAAGAGCTGTCTCGGCTATTGCCGTCGACCAACATATCACCAGTAACGACACCCATCGTGACGCGGCTTGCTAGGGTATCTAGGAGCGTAGTTTTGCCCGCGCCGGAAGCACCCTAAACAGAATTAAGGTTAGTTCAGACACAGTGTACGATCCCGGAAGGATAAACTTGCCATAAGAGCTGTCAATGTCCCTGGCTCGACCCATCCATCAACATGATCCAATATCCTTCTAGGCTGACCCTTGATTTTTATGTCGTAACAAACATCCTCCCAATGGAAGATCGCGGTTTGCTTTTGCAGGTTAACCGTACCGTCAGCGTCGTCATGTTGCAAAGCTGGATCCTTCTCGCCGGTATGTCCAGATTCCTCGTCAGGGCGTTTGGTGAGAGGTACATGACCGCGACGGAAGACGAGGACCTCTCCTTTGGATTTCGCAGACGAGATGAACTCTGCAGCGCAGATATACGTTCCGCAGAAAAAGAGCATGAACGCAAATAGAATTCCCAAGTTCCTAGTCAACGATCTTAGTCTCGGATGGCTCATGAAACACAGTATAAATATGACACCCACCTCCATAAGTGGCTCTTCACGTACTCGTACCTCAAATCCAGATATCTCAGTCCCCGAATGAACGTCGATCCCGGTTCGCCCCCAACTGCTGTACAAGTTTGCTCAAGTCCAGTAGCATTCTCATATCCTGGTCCACTGGGAACAAATGACGAACATGGGAAGTCTCTGTCATTGAACTCGTTGATCATCAAGCTTTCGAAAGCATAAGCGATCGGATTTACATAGTTGATCCAACGTGCCCAACCAAGCATGTCTGTTGTCGGAATCGTGAACCCGGTGTAGATGATGAGGGCAAGGATCATGAACGCTGCAGGGGCCATAGCCTGGGAGATGGTGCGAGAAGACGCTCCGATGGTACGGAATATCATCGACATGCATAGGGTACACATGAAGGAGAAGAGGAAGAAGATGAAGAAAGCAGAAGCGGTACGCCTAAGGTTCGCCATGAAGTAAAGAGTGATGTTGAAGGTTATAGCCGTCAGAATTTTAGAAGGCAGGTCACAGATCATGGATGCTACAGCTTCCGAGGCAGGGTGGTAAAGAGCCATCCTGGCATGCTTCTCGACAATCGGTCTTTGCTCGTATAGAGTCAAAATCTGAGAGAAGCACATTTAATGAAAGGGCGTTGAAGTGTGAGAAGACGACCACACGAGGAAGTGTGGATGTATCGAGCGGAGAACTTACCTCTAACATCGATGACAATGCATTCACCAGAATAGCAAAGAACAAGAGCGCGCCTCTAAAGTAGAAGCTATTGGTATCCCCCCTGAGGTTATAGAAGGCACTTGAGACTACAAGAGCTGTAACGAAGTTTCCGAAGACGGTTGTAAAAAACAAAGACATATCTCCTCGCAACCGCTGGAATCCACGCTCCAGGCAAAGGCCAATCTGCATGGGCACCGAAATTGTGAACGGAGAGCCTGGTCGCCTATTGGGTTGTGTCAATACTAGAAATGTCAAATGGCAAGGCAAATAAAGATATACTTGCATTCTTTTGGCTTGTGAGAGTCTCCTGATGAACCTGAATTTTTCCAAGTGTTCACCTCCGAGAGGATATTGTTGGTTCCATTCGTCGATCTCCTGCAGCAACCTCTTGCGGTCTTCACTCTCCCGCCATCTCCTCGCAAACTCATCTGGTGTTCGAGGGACAGCGTTCTCGAAACCAGGACGAGCTTGTCGTTCCAGAGGATTAGTCAGAGACTACAAAAATGAAAAGATGAATACGCTGAGAGTTGAGGGCAAAAAAGAACTGCTTACAGTCAGAAAGTCAGCGGTGGTCTGACGTTCGGGGCACAGGAAACCCATATCAACAAAGAATTGTTTGGCTTCGTGAATCGGACCAAAATAAATCTGTCGGCCCTCATACAAAACGGTGACTTTATCAAATAGCTGTTTTATTGAGGACAGGTCAACTGAGTTCGAGCGAGAGATGAGGACAAGAGCTCACATCATAAATAGCTTGTGAAGCCTGATAAATCGCCACAATAGAAGTAGATCCTACATACTTAGAGGCTAACTTCACCGTCTTCACAAATTCCAAAGCCGTTGCGGAATCCAGACCTCTCGTACTGTTATCCCAGCATTGCAATGGGCTACCACTCAACGCAGCCTCTGCGATACTGACACGTTTCCTCTCGCCTCCGGATACGCCTCGAATAAAGTCGTTTCCGACTTTGGTGTTTTCGGTGTGTGAAAGACCAAAGACAGTCATAATGACGTCTTTCATGTGCTGAGCATACTCTGCGCGAGTGACGCCAGGAAAACGTGTGTGAGGGCAACGAGCCTGGGCTGCAAAAGATAGGGTTTGACCAACAGTGAGATTAGGGAAGTGAATGTCGTTTTCGGCGTTATAAACGGCTTCGCCGCGAAAGTCGGTGTGCATGAGGTCCCATGGAATGCCTGAAGGAAGAATTAGAAGTAGTAAATGAAATATGTATGCACCAAGAACGTACTTTGGTAGTTGACCTTGGCGTCGTCATCAACGTAAAAACCGTGTGTTTCACCAGCAATCGTCTTGAGGAGAGTCGTGCAGCCACTACAGGAATATGGAGTTAGAATATCAATTATAGGACGAGAGGAAAAAGGGCAAAGTGAAACTAACCTCCCGGGAGGACCGAGAACAACCAACATTTCGCCTTGCTTCACTAACCCCTCGAAGTTCCTCAAGATATCAATTCTCTGTTTCGTATGTCCGAGCAGGTTTCTTATCAGCCCAGGTATATCAAGCAAGATATTTCCAACAGTTTTCTGATGGTCAGTAGGCACACCATATCCATGGACGTTCAAGTTAGTGAAGCTGACGCCGGTTCCGATGGTAGGGTTTTTATCGGGATACCGGTTGAGGAGAGAGACGACGGCATGAATCCACTTTTCGAAATCAAATTTCCCAGAACGAGGATCCATCTCGGGGTCTGAGTCGAAGGGGAGTTCGTCTTCAATAGGCTGGAGTTGATGCTGGGAGATCCCAGTGACGGTGCGAGCAAGAGTAGTGATTTCTTCTCGAACATGAGGGTTGATTTGGTTGTCACTACTAGTAGAGCCACTGCTGACAGAAAAGCCTGCAGACGAATCCAAATCCCCTGGGGGAGGACCATTTTTCTTGTCTACGTCAGCTGGTGGTTGAGACATGGAGAGGCAGAATTTGAGGATTCATAGTGCGTTTCAATCCTTGGTTTTAAAGGCGTCTGAAAGCGGAACGTAGACCACGGATTAGTGGCTATGGAAGACTCATGAAGTTGTGACGCGTCTGTATGACACATGATCGTGAGTCACGGACGCCGTTGTCCCGCACTTCCCGTCTCAGGAAAAACTGGCGCTTCAGAAGAATTTGAAGTCTATCCAGCTTCCGACCACAGCCAACTCTGTTTGCAAATTTCAGATTACTCATTGTGCAATCTGCTACCCACCTTCTAGTCGATGCCTTCAAGTTTGATCTGTGAGATTGGTACTTTATCGGTCGAGAAGACTTGGGATCTCGAGGCTTCGGGAACTAGCAGGAGTAAGGAAGAGACGAATGTTATTATGCATACCCACAAGCCAGAATATGAACAATGATCGACGACGGCCTTTCGGATAAAAATTCGTCTGAAATTATTTGTGCACCTCCGATACAGACGACGAATACTTCTTTACGCCATTTCCGCCTTGATAAAATCGACGATGAGTTGCTTGAACTCGTTCGGGCTAAAAAAGATAAACAAAGCAGAGTAAGCGGCGGATGACGGGAAAAATAGTTTGAGACACTCGCCGTTCGCCGTGCACTGGAATTGAAAGATAGGCGCAAGAGCGGGAAAAAAGAAGTGTATTTGGTTAAGTTGGATGTAAGTATCCATTACATTGCAGAGCCAACTCACCATAGTGTCCCGCATCGAGAACCTCGAGTTCCATACTCGGGAAAAGTTTCCTCGCAACACCTATCGCGTCTTCGTTCAAGAATCTACGAAATACCGGTTTGTTAGATTGCATATTAGCAAAGAGCAATCAATAGAAATTTCGAAGTCTCAATGACTTCTTAAAAGATACAGGAAAGGCGCAGAAGAAATAAGCCGGCAGAAGAAATAAACGTTAAACTTACTTGCTTTTCCCTCCTTTGACAAAGAGGGTTCTCCCCGTCCAAGGCTCCACTTCCCCGGGCTCGTAAGGGAAAATACCAATGTCGGGAACGGCCTCGCTCAGGATGTCCAGAGGGATACCGAACTTCGCATATTCTTGAAGTGAAGACGGGTCGGAAGGAACGATCAAATTGGTGAGTAGAAAAGCTTGGGTCCCTGGGTTCTGTGTAATGTAAAGTGGAAATGATCGCGGATGATATTCCGTTCAACCAAAAAGAAATAAATCAATCATTTAGCCATGTCTTGAAACAAGGTTCAAAGGTTCAGACTCGGACTTGCCTTCTCCCATTCAGCCAAGACATTTCTCGCCTCTTTCTTCGTTTTCAATTTCATACTCTCAATCTTCTTCATCGCTTCGAAATAGGAGACGGATGCTCTAGACACTTTGCCTTTGATCGGCGCTATGTCTGCCACGACTAAATTGGCTATAGTCGAAGGAGGGAGATAGCGACCTAAAACAGTGGTCATTGCGACTTTGCCACCCCTAGAGCGTCATCATCGTCAGCGGAAGTTGCATAATGCGGAAGAGAGAGAGAAAGAAAGAGAAAGAGAAACATACATGGAATGTCCGACAAGTGAGATCCTTTCAAGATTGTGTTTCTGTATAAAATGCGTAACGTCTAGAGCCATTTGAGGGTATGTCATCGGTTCAGCATGAGGCGATTCTCCGTGGTTCCTTAAGTCCTGTCACAAAAAAACAAGAAGACGTATCCAAGTCAGAACAACTTTCGATGACCCGATCGACGCGTCTACCGCGTCGCTAAATTTGAGATACTCACTAAAGCGTATACAGGTCTACTCAATTCGTTCGAAAGAGCATTGGCAACCGAGTGCCAATTCCTCTTGGATCCACTTTCAATCTTTGTCAACGTTTGCTTTGGTTAGGCATGAGGAAGGACGTACAATAAGCTATGCAAGAAAACAATTGCTTCTCGAGTCTGGTTCCCACCGTCTGGCGGTAGGTACCGTGTATATTTCAGGTCTACTGGCTTCAGCCTTGTGTTTGCGTACGCTGATGCAGACGTTGAGAAAGAGGTGGTGGTGGGAGAATTTGCATTGAATTGTGAAGCGGTCTCCCAACGGTCAGAAGGCGAGAAATTTTTTCGTCGACCTGAGTAAACCCAAAAAATCGCCTTAGGTATTGTGTGGTTTGAGGAAAGTTTTCGAGAACGCGACTATATCTTACACAGAGAGTTAGGAGTGATTAGAGTCCTACTAATATGCTGGCCATTAAGTGGACGTAGAGTACGCAGAGAGGTAGACATGGAGCCGATGCAAGTTGAAGGACAACATCGGACTTTTGGTTCGACGATGCACGTGCACCGACCGTCTAAGTTAGTAATAGTATTATTTAATTCATTGAAATTGGGCTCGACTTTTTTACCGGTGAAAAACATTTTTGGTGAAAAAGTCGAGTTTTTCCCTCAACCCTAGCGTACTGCGTCAAGTTGAAGTCACCGTCGACAAGAAAAAAGAGATATGATACACATGTTTCAGTCGGCTTAGGTTCGTTCCAAGCCTCTGATTGGTCAGAAATGTTTGCGACTCTTTGTTGCTTGACGATGTTGACGTCGCTTGCGAAGGATTTGCCGGTTCCGGCAAGGAGCAAGCCCCGCTTGCTCCGAACTAGTGTTGCACATGACTCGACTCGACTCCGGCTAGTCGACGAGTCGAGTCGATTTTTAGTCGAGCCGAGTCGGACTCATGACTCGTGACTCTGGCAAGTTTAAAGTCGCTTGAGCGAAATTGAGTGATCCAGCTGAATAATTACCCTTTTTTGGTAATTGACATGTAGTACGCAGCTGAATTACCTGTTTTGGTAACAGTTACTCATCTTGAAAGTTTTCAATTCTATTCAAAATATATTCACATAATAATAAATTAACTACATTGGCGACTCGGCTGACTCAACTGACTCGAGTCGACTCCGGAGTGGAGTCACCAGATTTGGAGCCGGAGTCGACTGGAGTCGAGGGCTCATCATATGGCTTATGCCCGTACATGGCATATGTTGGCATATGTCCAAATCGGGACATATGCCAACATATGCCATTTCCCTTATGTAGCAACTGTTTCCCATGCCTCCGACATATGTCTGCTTTAGTTTTTTGCAGGCCTGTGAGCGATATAAGCATCTGTTTTGCTTTGCTACATACTATGAGACCTTTATATCATGCAGTAGGTAGTATTCCTGTCTACCCCATCAATTATTATGATTTATAATAGCTATATGCATGTAAGAAATTGGAGAAAAACCTGATTTGGCACTATAACAATGGTTGCTATTAGATCAATGCTTAAGAATTGTTCAAATGATTTTTTTGGGCATGAAATAATGGTTTACTATTCTAATTAAGTGGACTATGTCCCTGGGTCAATGTGCAACTTGAGTACAGAAGGATTTTCTTTATTCTTTGTTAACTATGTACTTGCAAGTTCAGACAGTTGATAGTCTGTAAGAAAGGATACATAGGCTACTTATTACTGCTACTAAAGAGGGGGCCTTTATTTTATCAGGCGTCACTTATGTGCATGAGTGGGTGCGAAGCACAGAAGAGAAAAAAAGATGCTGGTAACTACATTGATCTTTTCATTGGATTTTTTAATGAAATAGTCCTGAAATGGACTCACTGAATGTCAAAGATTGATTCAATCTCTTGATCTGAGGGAAAAAAAGGATTTGTGAGGGATGCTGACTTGTTTTATGGTGTAAAAGCTAAAATGTATCCGCGCTAGATTGAACTCAAGGCCTTTTGGTTATAAAAAGATGACACGTGACACAGCTAAATCACTGGGCTACATTGACTTGGAACATATGCCAATTTTGCGAGGACATATGGCACTTGAAAAAACTTGATTAATGTACGGACATAAGCCATGAGCCGAGTCGAGCCGGAGTGAGTCATAGCCGAGTCTCGGCAACACTACTCCGAACCTAGGATCGGCTCCGACTGCTATTTTTGTTTGCTCGTGTTTCATTCAAAGGTCGACAAATTTCCTACAGGACTGGGCCCGTTGTAGTGACGGACAGCAGTGCCACTACAAGTTTTATTAACTCGTTTCTTCCCAATCGACACTTGAACTGCCTCAAAACATATATGTACGGCGACAACAGGTTGTTCGGGAGATGGCGGAGGAACTTATTATCAATTTTTTGAGCTTAATTTCTATACATTCTTCGAACGGCTCCTATAGTTCTCTATCACTTCGAACATGTGAGTTCGCCTGAATACCGACTACGTTGACCCCCACGTATAAGACGAACTGAGGACGATAATTCTTCATGTCAGAATACTAATCAACCTCAACTTGAACCCTTCGACTATTCGTGGATGCGGCCTCTTTGCGTGTTGTCCGATGTCGCCTAGAAACTCGGCGCTGCCATCGCTAATTTCAAGCCTCTGATACGGCAGTGCAACCCTATGGACGGTGTTGAGGGCCCGTCAGTGTGCTCAACCATCGCTGGTATGACTTCCGGTATCATATCCTCCACCTTCATCGAAAACTCTCAGCGTAGGTTCATATTTCTTGTAGCATCATTGATATAAGAACTATCAGTTTAAATTGTGGTAACAGAATTACTCCAGAAGGAATCATAAAGCAACTTTTTATAAGTACAAGATTTCTTCACTTGTGACCACATTGTGCATCAACCCACAAATTGTGGTAACAGAATTACTCCAGAAGAAATAAAGCAACTTTTTATAAGTACAAGATTTCTTCACTTGTGACCACATTGTGCATCAACCCACTTAAACCGTACACCCCAATGATGTGTTTGATAATATGGTTCTTTCCATCTCTATTCTAAAGCTCTATTATGTCAAGCCCATGCATTCCATCTCTGTGCCTATCTGTCTATTCAGTCTTCCCAGGTCTCAGTTAAGCCGTCTCAACCAGTATCTCCATCGACTACCTTCAGCTATCCAATTCAATTCCGGTGTGTTCTAACACAGTGAGAATTCGAAGTTGATATTTGTGAACCTTGTAGGCTCAGTCAGCCCTTGTCCGGATGTCTTTAGAAGGCAAAAAAGACAGAATTTTCATACTTGTGGGGCTGATGGCTAATTTCCAAAGATATGGGTACAGAGTGGACACAAATGGTCGTATTTTGGGTCGTGTTTTGGTTATGCCGGCAAATACTCGGCACGTCAACTGATCTGATAAATCTAATTGAGTTTTCGTCATTCGAAGTACTGTGGCACGGTGCACATCCGACCAACCGTCAAGTTTACTGCCAATATCCCGTATCTTATAAATTGACAATAGATCAAGGACAATGATGAAGAGGTCTTCTTCTTCTTCTACCTCTTTCGCCGTATCGGAATGACAGAAAGTCCTCGTCCAGGTGAGATAGTTTTGGCAGACTCGGAGACCTTTGACTGGTACTGACGTGACGGTGACTGAACAAGAAACTGCGGTGTTCCAAGATACTGCGATTTTAGTCCTCTTTCCATATGCATCGGACGCCGGAACAGCGATTGCGAATGTCATTCCTGTAGTCAGAGTGTGTTCATATCAGTTTGTTCCAGTATTTATCTTATTGACCTGGTCCCAGGATGTCAACGACAACAAGCGCGCTTTCCAACATCTCGCACAAGATATCTGTGAAGTGGCATCTGATGTAGCATCTGCGTTACAGCAGGCAGCAGAGGGGGGCTGCAAAAAGGAATGTGCAAAGAATGCTGGATTGAATAAGCAGTTGCAAACGTTAATTAGGTATGGGCGCTTTGGTTCTCGACTGCCTTCCTGTCATTGATATTATTTTCTAAAAGCACTCTCAATGAAATTTTGCAATTTGCACGGAAGCGCTCATTTATATCTCGGATTGGAAGGGTCATCCTAACATTCAAGAGTGATGGCAGTAGAATACGAGAGTATCGAGAACGACTCAAATATACACTCGATAAATTCAAAGTGAGAATACCTCATCTTCTATACCTTCCTGGAACTCATATTTCGCAATCCATACCTCCAGTCAATTATAGCCTCTTCTGCTGCATGTTGTCAGGAATGCATACATGAGACCTTGAACACCGGTAAGAATATTGAGCTTTCACCTTTATCCGAACCAAACCGACCGTACAAAGGCTAACGGAACCCTAGACAATACCGTCCCGCAAACGCAGCCACTCGACGAACAGTTGCGTAGCGCATCCCACGTCGACACGGCTCCTGAGAGTGCTTCCCCGGAGGAGACAGCATCCCAACGACAAAGTCCTTTACAGCGCAATATGTGCAGCCACGCTGCCAATGGGCCGGTTTACTTTAACAACAATGGGGACGTTTATTACTATGGACATCCAGGTACACACTACCGTTAAAAGATAACTCACTAAAATTGACTGAATCAATTTTACAAGCATCCCCTTCATTGAGAAAGAACAGGAGAAGAAAAAATTAGACTAGCAGTTACTTATATTGGCTGCTATGGGCTTAGTCTTTTTGTGGTAAAGAAGGGGCGACAGTGGTGATAGCTTCCTCATTGATAGCGACTAATCCCACCTCATTGCCCTTTCCCCCCCCCTTCCTCCTCTTCAATTTGGTCTAATACGGGTTTGAGCTCTTGTGTGCACACAATAAAGCACAGATGTTATAATTTTAAATAAATATCTGCATCCATAAAAGACTGCACCTAGGATGGAAAATTCACAGTTCAAACGTTCACCGTGACTGTTGCGAAAACTACTCCTATCAATCGAACTCATCTACGTTGTCATTATACAAAGATATATGGCCATAATAAGCTGTCAATACACTGAGCTACGCATACGTCCATCTGATGTGACGCATACCAAACCCAGGCTCCAAGCTTCAGGCCTTCACGATCAGGCCTCAGAAAACGAAGTTTTGAATCTCAAAAGTCCTTCAAATGGCCCACTCTAAGATGAGAACTCTTTGGATATATTCATCATTTCATATTTACGACTAGAACAGGTTCTCGCAAAATAGTAGTGAAAGATAAAAAGTACAACAGTCCGGAAGCCAGGAAAATGATATTAAGAGACCGGCGAGAGCAAATCTTAGACTCATGACGTGGTGCACACTCTTGGATTAATGGCTAGTAGCTCCGTAGTAAGGTTGTTGACCCTGAGGAGCCTGAGCTTGTGGTTGTTGGTAAGGCTCGTAGGTACCGTTGCCAACATCTGCCAAAGCCGAGGTAAAAAATAATGTCAGTTGAACAGGTACACGGAGTGTCCAAAATCAAGGCTACGCACATTGATAGCCTCCATATCCGTATCTTTCTTCAGCTTGCATTTTCTTGTAGATAAGCCAGAAGGCGTGAAGGTGACCAGGAATATAACCGAGACTACAGTGACGAACAAAGACGTTGAGCAGATGTTGAGCGTTGGTCAGCTTAGAGCACTAGGAAAACATACATGGTCAAATAGATGTTGATGAGCAAGTCACAACTGCATCCTGCTATGAACGCAGCGGCAGCTGGTCTGCAGCCGAGTACGACGGAAGTGACGCAGCAGAGATACGGGCAGAGGTAGGAGGCAGGTGATCCAAGGACATGGAGTTTTGATGGAGATCCGACGAGGAACCTAATGGAGAGATCCCAAAGCTGGTGCCCGAGCGAACATTGGAGAGCTCTTCGACGCCAAGAGGCGACGCAGGACGATTGCGTGCACCAGGTTGCGAATCATCTTTGTCGAGAGAACCAAAGTCGTCAAGGTCATCCTGTTGAGAGGCGACCACGTTCCCATTATCTGCCTCCATCCAAAAATCTTCTTCAGCCCCGGAGTGAGACGTCCAGCGAGCAAGGTTGACGGGATTTTCGAGGTCGGCGTCCATAATACGAGTGGTAGAGACGAGGGGGGAACCGTAGTGAGAAGGGTGTGGGGAAGAGTCCGAGGACAGTCACCCTCAGAACCGGCGCTGGGCTCAAAACCCAGTGAAAGGACAGTCACTCTCCGAATCGGCGCCAGGCTCAATACCCGGCGGCCAAACGCAGAAAGACACAGACGTATAAAGACACCCCGGACCCAAGGTGCGAGCTGCAGACGACTCAGCAGTAGCTGAGCCAAAGAGAAGATCCGATGATCCCACGATTTCGTCAAAATTAGAATAGCCTGAAAACCCGGCTTTTGGAAAATACGAGAAGACAGTCGTACTAAAAGCCTGGCGCCAAGGGAAGGAGTAACCCTCGTCCTCGATATGACCATAACTCCGACCCATGCCGACCACATGCCGATCTGTAATCTAATGACATCACACCAAAAAAAAAATGTCGATTTTTAGAGACAAAATAATCTCATCCAAATTTTCGCCATGAGTGATACAGAGCACCTCGAGAGTTCAGATCATTTGTCGCCCTCCAGAAGCGAGCCAGAAGTACCATCATCGCCAGTCAGTGGGGCTGGAACCTATGTTATTCCAGACCAACCTCTTTCAACAAGTCCGTACACAGGATACTTTTATGCATATTATCCAGCTGTCTACTACTCTCCATCCTCCCAGACCCCAGGGCCTTAAAGCCTTCGTGTAGCCTGTCGGACATGCGACAACGATGGCGTCAACTAGAACACAGTCCAAGGCGTGCGTATGTAGTTGGCTACAGCTCGGCCGTGCGTCGAAGTCTCAATATATCGAGGGCTTGGCGCCAGGCTAAAATTAGAATTGTGTTACTTCCTTCACGACTTCCAAGTTCCCGACCTCCACATCCACGACCGTCAAGTTTCTTGCGAATATCCCGTATCTTATAAATTGACGATAGATCAAGGACAATGATGAAGAAGTCCTCTTCTTCTTTTACCTCTTTCATCGTATCGGAATGACAGAAAGTCCTCGTCCAGGTGAGATAGTTTTGGTAGAGACCTTTGACTAGGGTAATAACGTTGACCGTGACTGCGACTGGACAAGAAACTGCGGTGTTCCAAGATACTGTGATTTTTAGTGCTGCCTCGCTCAGGATGTCTAGAGGGATACCGAACTTCGCATACTCTTCAAGTGACGACGAGTCGGAAGGAACGATCAAATTGGTGAGTAGGAAAGCTTGGGGGGTTCTGTGTAATGTAAAGTGGAAATGATCGTGGATGGTATTCCGTTCAACCAAAAAGAAACAAATCATCATTTAGCCATGTCTTGAAACAAGGTTCAAGGATTCAGACTCGGACTTGCCTTCTCCCATTCAGCCAAGACATTTCTCGCCTCTTTCTTCGTTTTCAATTTCATACTCTCAATCTTCTTCATCGCTTCGAAATAAGAGACGGATGCTCTAGACACTTTGCCTTTGATCGGCGCTATGTCTGCCACGACTAAATTGGCTATAGTCGAAGGAGGGAGATAACGACCTAACACAGTGGTCATTGCGACTTTGCCACCCCTAGAGCATCGTCAGCTGCATAACGCGAAAGAGAGAGAAAAGAAAGAAAGAGAGATATGTACATACATGGAATGTCCGACGAGTGAAATCCTTTCAAGATTGTGTTTCTGTATAAAATGCGTAACGTCTAGAGCCATTTGAGGGTATGTCATCGGTCTAGCATGAGGCGATTCTCCGTGGTTCCTCAAGTCCTGTCAAAAAACAAAAAAAAAAACGTATCCAAGTCAGAACAACATTCAAGGACCCGATCGACGCGTCTACCGCGGCAAATTTGACTCATAATTAGATTTTCAGTTACTCACCAAAGCGTATACAGGTCTATTCAATTCGTTCGAAAGAGCATTGGCAACCGAGTGCCAATTCCTCTTGGATCCACTTTCGATCTCTTGTCAACGTTTGCTTTGTTTAGGCATGAGGAAGGACGTACAATAAGCTATGCAAGAAAACAATTGCTTCTCGTGGTTCCCACCGTCTGGCGGCAAGTACTGTGTATATTTCAGGTCTACTGGCTTCAGCCCTGTGTTTGCGTACGCTGATGCAGACGTTGAGAAAAAGGTGGTGGTGGGGGAATTTGCATTGAATCATGAAGCAGTCTCCCAACGGTTGGAAGGCGAGAAAATTCTTCTTCGTCGACCTGAGTAAACCCAAAAAATCGCCTTAGGTATCGTGTGGTTTGAGGGAAGTTTTTCGAGAACGCGACTATATCTCACACAGAGAGTTAGGAGTGATTAGAGTCCTACTACTATGTTGGCCATTAGGTGAGAGTACGCAGAGAGGTGGACATGTTGAATTAAGGACTGTCGGACTTTTGGTTCAAATGAATACCCGAAAGAGCCGACTGCATCGGCTTAAACCTTGCTTGAGTATTTGGTCCTATTGACAACTAGGTTCGGAGCAAGCCCCGCTTGCTCCTTGCCGGAGCCGGCAAATCCTTCGCAAGAAGGGGTAGGGCTCCTAGCGGATCGGATGCGGTCGGATTCAGATGGCATCGGCTCGGATGGTGGTCATTTTGAGCCCAATCCGAATCGGCGGATGGTATCCGACGGATTGCCGGATGATCCGGCGAATTGAGTAATACTCTGCCGAAACTGGGCAGAGACCTTTGCGAGACTCTTTTTTTACTCCCATTTTGTCCCATCAGTGATTCTAAACTTGTTTATGTCTGAAATATATATTACTACATGCATAACTGTAATCTGAGGTGCTCTCAACACCATACTACAATAGGGGAGACTAATACTACCTTGTATTGTCACGCTCTATCTATTAAAGGTGGCTGATTTGAGCCGTAAATGTTTTTTTTTTGTTGACAGACTATATTTTCCCAGACCTTGCTGTACTTTGGGAAAGCCCTAGAGTTGCTCGAAATGCGAAAATTTCTACTACACAGATGATTCCCACGCCCCATTCCATCCGCCGTTCATCCTCGGATTGTCGGATGGAAATCCGTCGGATAGAGAGCTCAAAAGGGCCCATCCGTCATCCGAATCCGAGCATCAATCGGTGGATGGTCGCCGGATCATCCGATCCGATAGGAGCCCTAAGAAGGGGCTTGCGAGAAATGACGTGAAATACCGGGAGTCATTATTCGGTCAATAGCACAGTCAATTTTTACTCAAATCCTTAGTTGTAAGAGACAAACATGTAGCTAGAGAGATACTTGAGTTGATTATATACTCCTAATACACTACTAATAGGCCATTTTAATTCTATACTGAAGACAAGTCGAGTCACGCTGCAAAAGCTCATAGCTTTGAGACTGTGTCGAGCAGTTCACAGATATTCATAAGTGAAACGGCTCAAGTTCAGACACCGATACTATCACATAAACAAGTAAAGTTGGTTTTTGGGGCTCCCAAGACATTGTGGAACATAATATACACAGAATATTGAGTACTTGTCGTGGTCAGAAGAGAGTGTCACACAATGTGACAAGAGTCACTTACAGCAGGAAAAGGGGCTTCTTAAAAAATCTGCACATGGAGAACATCGAGCAGGATAAAATACTCCTGTACAATCAAGTCTTATGGTTCCAGGTCTGGAAAGCAAGCCTTGCTCAATGCCTTAGTGATATTAGATTAGTCTTATGGTTTTTAGCACGCGCGGGCACTGCTGGAAATTGCTTAGATAATTTAACAACAGCATCAATTTGGCGAGAAAATTTTGACTCTTACCATCTTCATTTTGAGTTTTTGGGAGTCTAGATGGGCCTATCAGAGGTCCCAAGAGAGGTTAGCCGTAGTAATACTGAGATGTGCAGCAGGACTGCTCTCGGAATCTCAGTCTGTAGCTGCTTACCTAACACTGTCAGCAAGTTGCAGGATACTTGTTTGAGTAGTAAGAACTGTAAAATCCTGCTTCAAATTTACAAAAATGCCTTCTAAATGTAATATATTACCACTTCAGATTTTTGTATCCCTTCCATATGAGTTAACAAAGTTTCAAAACGAAATTTTTGCATGTGGGAAATTTCTTAAGTTATGTCAGCAAGGCCAGCAGTGCCCGCGCCTATTATATTTCACCAGACTACTTATACACACACGAAGAGTGTCAAGTGTATAACGTCAGTCTGGATACTCGAGACTAATATTAGATGGGAGAAGATTGAGTACATCCAAAACAGGATTGTTGGTATTCTTCAAGACACGAGTATGAAATAGCAGATTGGGCCGGTCTGCACCAACGTCGACGCCCCAAAAAGGCTGGCTCCCAAAGCGTAAAGCCCGCCATATCATGTCAAAGGCAGACGACTGGCAAGTCGCAGTACAGGCGATGAACGGCACGTCATATCCACATAAGGACCGAATGGTACTCAGTTGACAATATTGAGGCTGGAAGTCATCCTCTCCCCATTCATGTATCCTTCCAGACCTTGTTCCGGTACACATCATCTCTGGAGAGAGATATGATTTGAGCAGTCGTGCAAAGCTGTTCCCATAGTTTAGGATTCTTCATTGATAGCGAGGGCTTCCAGCCCTTTTTCTTGTGCATGTAGCTGAGACCAAGGATTAGCATGCCGCAAGAACAAGGGTATAGCTCAAAGACCTGGTCGTGTTCCAAAGATTTCAACAGGCATATAACATCTGTCCTTTGCCAACCAACTTAGCTGTCCCTTCGAACAACAAACTTTTACCTAAACCTGTGACCGCGACACACATTCCATCATACCTTTGCAGAATACAGTGTACGAAATGAGCTTGCCAGTCATCCGGCTCAAAAGAAAGTTTTAATTTGGACTTGAGGGTTTCCTTGATCTATTTTGCGTCCTTAAGCCAGTCTGGTAAGGATTTGGGCACCTTTCAACGTCTTGGAGTGTTAGGGGTATGATTAGATGTCTTCAGAGGCATTTGAGAATGAGAGAACACAGGAAAATGAGGTAGGGCTGGGACCAAGCAATATTTTCACGTTGACTAGGATAGAATACAAGGTATAGTAAGGTTTTAGAGTACTGAAATACATTGTTTAGATCGTTTAGCATATTAGAGGAAAGTTTCGACGCACCAAAATATCCAATACTTGAGCAATCTTTTGACACCGTGTATTGGGCTCGACAAGTCAGAAAGTGCCAGTGTGTCCTGTTAGAATTAACGTGAATATATGAGTTTTGAATGTGCCAGCTTGTAGATAATGATATGTAGAGTAGGATAAGGGGCGCAAGGAAGGACAGTGATGTGAGGTAACGAGGTGGAGAACGTTCTACGACTCCCTTGAGAACATGTAGTTTCTAGCAAGCCTCTTGTCAGAAAGCGACGTCAACAACGTCAAACAACAAAGTCGCAAACATTTCTGACCAATCAGAGGCTTGGAACGAACCTAATTGACAACAGAAGGTATTGTAGGCTTTGTCAATGTTTACTCGAGACATATGATTCTTGTAGACTCGTTCCCAGCTGGTCCGGTTCAACCTCCCATCAGCGGAGTTTGAATGGAGGGAGGATCACCATACCGACTGGTAGAATTTGGTGTCATTTTGTGAGGCCCCGCCAAGCGTGACAGGGACTTGTAAAATTTTCAGCCTCTACACCTCACAAAAAAAGGTTTTTTCATCCCTATGTCTACTGGATTATTTTTACAGGATATTTTGATTGCAATAGAAGTCAAAAAATCGAAATTTTAATGAGATTTGGACCTTGTAGAGGTATTTATACGAAAGTGGTACAGAGTAGACGTGCCATATTGGGTCTGTCTCTGTGTACTTCCATTTTGTATTGTAAAAAATCATATTTTTAACATACAGAAGCGAACCGGGAAGCGAAATAAAAACATGAAATCGGCCCATAACACTGCCATTTCACTCAATTTGGATAGTTTTTTTTTTCATCTGGCTCAAATATAGTGTAGAATAGTGTGTAAATTTTTCCAGATTTTTTTGAGCTTTTGTTGTGCTCGAAATCTTCACATCTTGTTGGGAGCACGAAAATAGGCAAAAACCAGGAAGCGAAAGATCACGTGAAATTACCATTTTAAGTAACAATGCATACGCAAAATCACCCTCTACAACGGTACAATCTCTTGCATCCTCCTCCTAAAAACATTCTATGAGTCCAAACATTGATTTTGGTGGGATATCATGTAGCCTGAAGGTTCAGAAGAAGAAAGAAGCCAATATGAGCCATAAACGCTGATCCTGTGCATTTTTTGCATTTTTCTTGGGCATATAACATAGAATTGATGTATCAACAGTATCATAGTTTTAAAGTACATGTTTGACAGGCCCTGTAAAAAAAAAACCGCTCCTCAATAGCTGCTCTGAATGTCCCAAAATCTAAATCTTTCGCTTCCCGGTCATCTTTCGCTTCCCGGTTCGCTTCTGTATATACATACTTAAAGCTCCTGATGAGTACTGTCCAAAAATTTTAACGTCCAAGAGACAATTTTTTTGAAGTGGGGTCGTCGTTCCATGGCTAAGTCCCGCGTCACAGCTGTGACATTGACTTGTGACGCTGAATTCTACCAGCTGTTCTGTTGAACGACTTGTCGGAGTTTGAACAGAACAGCTGAAACTGAGCCTAGTCTTGTACCTCAAATAATTATAATAAGGTAGGAAGCACCGAGTCACCGATTCCCAACTAACGTCACGTGATGCTGGTAACGGCCCGGTCACACACCCCAAATCCAGAAGTAATTCTTCGAAAAACCATTAAAAAAGACATAACAAATTGTAGAGTACCGTTCTGCCAAATCCCTGCCATTAGTGTTGTCAAGACTCGGCTTTGACTCACTCCAGCTCGACTCCAATTGACTCCGGCTCCAAATGCTGGTGACTCCACTCCGGAGTCGACTCGAGTCGGTTGAGTCAGCCGAGTCACTTATGTAGTAAATTTATTAATAGTGAATATATTGTTGAATAGAATTTTATACATTCTGAAATGGGTGATTCAGCCGTGTGCCACAGCTCACTTACCAAATGGGGTATTTATTTGTCTTTCTACGGCTGATGGCTCAATTTCGCTCAATTGACTCTAAGTTTGCCGGAGTCACGAGTCATTAGACAGACTCGGCTCGACTAAAAATCGACTCGACTCGTCGACTAGCCGGAGTCGAGTCGAGTCACGTGCAACACTACCTGCCATGAAAATGTTTATATACAATCAAAACATATGCAGATCAATTTTTAAGACAAACGGTCAAGTTTTCGTAGAGTAGATCCCAAAATACTTGAAATAAGTAAAAGATGTAAGCTATTTTTGCAATGCAAGACACAAGATATCAAGATCTATGTAATACTAATAGAATTTTTCTCCAGTTCATCCATTATGCCTTCGGGAAGTACACAATGATCTTTATACCTCCGAGCAGCCCAAGCAGCTTGCTGGCCGTTCAATCCCTTTGCCATACACAATGTATCGACGCGTCAAGCACAAGTCAGCATGTCGATAGGTAATTTTGGAACTACATAATCAAATTGCTTTCTTTGATGAATTTTTTCGCGCCACACGATTGTAGCTATATTCTCCTTAAAATCATGGTACGGATTAGCTACTGCATGTGATCACCAACCGGGACATGCAAAGAAGCGGGACAAAACCATTTCCTCCACAATCCCTCCATCAATCTTCTCAATTCTGGATGCATTGGATAGCCCTAATCAGTAGGAGCTCCCAGAGCCCTTAATTGTGGGATTTTGTCAAGAAATGGAGTCACAGGACTGCCTTTTGTAAGTGAGTGTCCTGAATTGCCAGCTGCAATACTCGTTGTAGCTCATTGTAGGGTCTTCCAGCAAGAGTGCATGGCTTGGGAGGGGTTAGAACATTTTAGACACATAAATTCCCGCTACCTTAAGTAGTGGGTCTTATCGTGCAGTTACCCCAATTTGCCAGTTTCCGATCGTTTGGCTGGTAAATGCATTTTCTGGTCCCTCGGACTGTTCTACCTGTGAAATTGCAGTCCAGCGGAACGCTCTACACTGGTTACTTACATGAGTCGGTTTCTGACTGGTTATTTTTTTCATGGATTTATCTGTTTGCAATTGCTCGAAAAGCTCGTCAGAAACTATATCATTAACTTGAATTCTCGTCTTCTTGACATGTCAAATGATGGGGGTGTCACTGGTTTTTAAAACATGTTCTCATTGTGTAAGATAGTGTTGCACGTGACTCACTCGTGACTCGGCCTCGACTTGGCCATGACTCAAGGTTTTTTGCATAAAAAAGCCACGCTACTTATTAGGGCTCGTTAGAAAGGGAAAAAAATTTTCTATCTACTGATTATATTTTTATATTTAAGAAAAGAGCCGGTGAAGAGCAATACCCTTTAGATACCCAAATGACTCGTGACTCGGGCAAAATGACTTACGAGCTCTCCAACACAAGGAACTGCTTGTATACTGCCCAATCATATTTTTATAATATCAAAATACACTAAACTATGATATGAGTTCCAAAAAATTGCTGGAATGTTCACCATGCGCAAAAAAAATTTTGCGACTCAAGTCACATGCAACACTAGTGTAAGAGTCATCTAAATGTTACTTTGGGTAAATATTTCTGTTGAAAAACAAGAAGTACTAAGCTATAGAATTGTTGGAGTACTTTTGGCTATGGCCCTAGTAGCAAACAAAATCACATTATCTTATCAGAGGTTTGCGCTCATAAAATTGCATTTTCGAAGTAAGTTCGGGGTACATTTGAGTTGACAATTAATATTCACCGGTTGATTCTTGGCTGGGTCGTTCCATTTTGGAGCTTATATATTGTCATTACAGTGGCTAAACACTGTTCAATTTCTTGAGTCAGGAATGGGAGAGCATTAGGAATACTTATGTGTTGAGGTAGCGGGCAGTGCTGCGCCAGCAGGCCCTACATTGGTTATATGTGTATTATAGTAAATTTCAAGCCTTTATCATGAGTTCTCTCTTTGTGGTGTGCTGAAAAATCTATTTTTTGCGAGCTTTAGAGCCAAAATCGGCACATAATTGAGTCACTGGTTAATCCCACAATACCTTACACAATGGTTCACTGACTGCAAGTACCTTTGGAGACATTTGATACTATCTCAAGTAAATACATAACTATTAAATATTACACTGTATCTATGGTGCAACTGAGTTTTTTCGAAGTGTCCCGGTTCATGCATTTTGAGCACAGCCACCATTTGAGCTTCATTATTTTTTTGAAAATTTTGATGACACGCATGCATTTATTTAGGTATACTATTCTGAAAGGAACTCATACTAGCTACTCTGAAAAAAGTTTGAAGAAAGGAGGGCAGAAATTGGGTGAGGAAATTTTGAATTACGGATCGGTGTCCCGGTTCCCGATCACACCCAGTATATCTTAAGCACGCAATATTTGAGAACATTTTCTTCCAATCATTTGTTTGTCTTCGGCTCTGGTTATGAACAGGCAAACGCGCCCCAGGGCAGGCATCCCTGGGGCCGGGATGGATTCCAAAACGGGCATGCGAGCAACCGCTATACAAGTACAAGTACAAAATACGAGAGGCAGGAGAGTATGGTACAGTAGCAGTAAATAAAGTAGACAGAAATAAACCGGTTACATTGGATGGTAAGACTACGGCCTGAAAGGGAGATACAATTTGAGCATTATATTTGATGATAAGACTACGGCTTGAATGGAAAATACAGAATTGAGCATCATACAGGGTGGGTGGGTGGGTAAGCAATGAAACACTGTGTATACAACGTTCAGTGAGCAAGAAGAGCTGAATAACGCATATAGAACATACCTGGGTACAGCGGGCAGTGAGCAAGAAGAGTAAAAGACTCGATACTCATGACCGCTGTACCCACATGACCGGAAGATTCCAGTATTGTGCCGAGCGCGACTAAAAATTTGCACAGCGGTGCAGAGCATAAGTTGCGTGCAATGCAACTGAGTCGTTTAGCGAAACAACTTGAGGGCAGTAAAAACACGTTAATACGCCGTGCGAAAATTCTCGCATTTTAAGCATCAATATTGTGACTACGAGTGCCGATATTGTATCTTATAAGGGGAATATAAGGACTGTAGTGAGCCCTGAGCTGTCAGTCAAAGTGCGATATAGCTACTAAAGCTAGATACGGTGAAATGACTTCGGATTATTATTGATTCAAAGTTATTATGGCCTATGCTAGTCTCGAGATTGTAAAAACCTTCGATATTGACTTGGGACTGATGTCGGTGACTACCAATATCGGAAGGAACAGCATATCGGACGCTCGACTTGTATATATTGTCACGATCCTAAGGGAAGGGGAAATGTTATGAACGGGAATCGAACCTTCGGCTTGATGCCGAGTTGCCACAAAGTGCGCCACATAGCGAGCTACTTACTGATCACAGACTACGTCTGGGCTAGGAGTAACCATGCAAATAGTGATCAATGGAAATCTAGAAGGACCGATCGTGGAGGTGTATAATAACCGCCTACCCATGTAAAACATCCACTAGATTGGCAATGATTGATGACATAAAGGGTACAACGGAGTTGCCACCTTGATCAAGGGGTAAAAGCTGTAGATATTGGAGTCTAGAATGGATCGACGTCTTACTGACACACTGCGGGGATCAAGAATATCATATCTCGGACGCAAAGCTGTAGAACGGGCGACCGTAAGTTCCGATATCGTGACCCAAAGAATCAAATGTAAAGAACGGTTGAACGGTTGTGATCGAGTGAGATCGACTATAACGTAGAAGGCGAATATTCTGAAACAATGTAGTATTATACACGGACCGAGTACTATATCGAGTAGGACTATACCCAGTTTTGGTACTAGCGCACGGACAAGGACATTTAAATAGTTTCTTTTATTATATTTTGTTGGACTCTCAAGTTTAATAGTTTCTTATTTACAGTAGTATAAATAGGGTTCAGGATTGGCGAAGAAAAGGCAGATTAGTACTGTGGACAACGCGGCTGTGATATAGGTCTCTCTACGGATATAAAGGATCCGGCTTGACCATACCAGTTGTAGTTCCAAGAACGTCTAAACCTTAAAAATCGCATTCAAAGTCTGTTACCTTCGGGTTCAGCACCCTATATTGATTGGACATATTGTGTTATTTGACCTTTGATTGACTTGTTTGTTATTTGAACTTTGCCATTGTGATCTTGTTATTTGACCATTTGTTTGATCCATATTGTGTTGCCATTGAAATTGAACCATTGACCCATTGACTGCCTATATTTGAACCCACATCCCCACACTCGAAACTTTGAACTTACACACTACCTATATCGCTACAAAGACCTTGAAGGGTTCTGTCCTTTCAACTCGCATACAAAAACTTGCTAGATCGTATACCTATACAGACTCACTTTTGTGGTGTTTGTTTTTGGTGTTTGTCTAGTCCCACACAGCAGATTAACGTAGCGACGTACGCCCTTCGAGTCCTAGGACTCACAATATTGATCTAGGTAAATTCAAAATTTACCATTAACCAATCATTTGTTTGTCTTCAGCTCTGGTTATGAATAGGCAAACGCGCCCCAGGGCAGGCGTCCCCGGGGCCGGGATGGATTCCAAAACGAGCATGCAAGCAACCACTATGGAGCCTATGGAAGTTTTAATGATGAAAGATGATGATGGGAGCATGCCGTTGGTGAAGAGAGTTATTGGAGTAGAAGGGCAGTGAGGAAAGTAGGATTTTTGCGGATGTAGATGTGAAAAGTCTCAGAGGCCCAATGACCAGTTGCACGAATGAGGTGAAGAGGGACACCAATTTCTGCTAGGCCAGTAGCACCGCCAGAGCGAATTGACTGACCAGCGATGTCCTGCCGGTTATATAAGCTCTTCAGCCTTCCTATGAACCAAGACCGGGTGGGCATAGACCCATCTGCCTGCAGCCAAAGCTGCCAATGGGTGGGAAACAGGTTGTCGCAGGACTTGATGTAATCAAGAAAAGGATTGTATGGATTGATCTCGGTGGGGAAACGAGCATGACGACGGATAACCACTTTATTTCCTTCGAAGAAAGGATCTGCCTTGTGTTGAGGTAGATCAAACCCATACCCTTGCAGATACCACTTCACCGAATCACGTCTTGTCCGTTTTCGAAGGTTTTGGTGTTTCCTGACATCAGGAAGGCAAAGCTCTGCCAGCTGATGCTGTAATACACATCTAATTGTACACGTCAAAATGTCAACATGACAATTGCAAGTGTAGCCATAAGGGCCATTTTAAAAATAAATAAATAATAAAAACAGGCTTACATCATGCTATATTACCCTTTTTGGGGTGAGGTCACAATCTTTGACTGGAATTACCTGTTTGATCAGTGTTTAAGAGGCAGATTTGTCATTGGAGCTAATATGAGCCATTTAGACTCTAAATGTAAACAAATGTAAACAACATGATAAACATTGCTTTTAGAGCCTTCCCTAACCCTAAACCCTAACTCTAACACCCTAACACTAACCCTAACACTAACCCTAACATCCCTAACCACCTAAGTAGCTAGTTGCAGGGTACAGTCCGGATCCAGGGGGGCATTTTTAGATAGGGGCTTTTTAGGGCTTTTTGGGGTTCAGCCACCATGGCTACTTACGTCTACACTTGCAATTGTCGTGTTGACATTATGATGTGCACAATTAGAAGTGTATTACTGTATCTGGTGGCTCTGCAAGGCGAAGTAAACCAAACCAACCTGTCAGCAGCAAAGCAAGAAATAGTAGATCGTCATGATTGCGCCGATGACAATAATGCTCCACTGCTAGAGCCAGATCGGAAATGGAAAGAGGGGATTTTCTTTTTGTGGGTTTGCTGTATAAACGGCGACATCCTCAGAGGGTTTTCTGTACCAAGCGATGGTTTCGGATTGCCCGAACATCATTATAAAAGTCCTCGAGCTCGTTGCAGATACCAGAGAGGTATTTCTCCACCAATTTTGGATTGATGTGCTGTACGTCGTTGTTGCAAAGCCAAACAATATAAAAACTGAAAATATCAGGTGTAGGTTTATAAGGAAATTGGTGCACGTCACAGAAATAAACATAGGAGTTGAGGGAAGATGTGTATGAAGAGTGTGTAGACGTATCAATAGCAGCGCCAACTGCAATAGAGCGTTCAAATTTGAAACGCTCCAGAGACCACGGCTTCCGAGGTGGTTGCTGAGATCCCTCCAACAAGGTAGGGTTCATTTTTTTTTAGTGCCCCCAACGTGCTTCGAGGGCACCTCAGGCACCCTCTTTATGGTACCCTCTTAGGCTGCTCTTTCCATGCATAAATGCACCCTAAGTGGTATCCATTCCATGGAACTTCCACGGCTCATATGGAATTCCATCACTCCCTCTCTGCTATTATCTATAAGGAATTCCTCATC
>ML179048.1:335453-392964 GCA_004369135.1 Dendrothele bispora CBS 962.96
AGGAGGTACTTAGTAGACATGGTGTGATGATGGTAACACGATGGAACTTAGAGACAAGTGTAGGAGACGGACAATACGAGGGATCTTACCACGAGTGTACGTAAGAAATCTGAGTTCATGTCTCTGTGTGTAGGTAGTATGAGTGAAATTAAAAACGTCGTGTTTATAACCGTCTTTTCGGACGGATATAAACGTGTGGACAACACAGAACGTTTAATAAGTTAACTTCAATTGGTACGAATTCATTTAAAAACGTCAAGACACACTTCCTGAACAGGAATGATCTGAACTCGAGTGTCGTCCACCGACACAGTTCAAGTACACGGTAGGGGTAAATCTAGAGTTTGTATCTTGTAAGGTGAGTCTAAGTCCACCGCAGTATTTGTTTCCGGTGTATAGACGGTGTACGTCGTAAGTGGATGAAGTGGTAGAAACACTAAGTACCTGTAGGACATAGTGTTTGCGACATATTTATGTTTTCAAGGATGTTTTTTTAGGTAAAATAGGGGTCTACAGTACCTTAAGGAGTCCTGTAGTCAGACAAGGGACCTACAACTCCTTAAGGTGGACCGTGATGAAAAAAGGAGAGTATCTTTCCTTAAGGTGGTCCGTGTTAAAACAAGGGGTCTACAACTCCTTAAGGTGGTCCGTGATAAAAAACTGAGGGTATCTTTCCTTAAGGTGGTCCGTGTTAAGACAAGGGGGTTACAGTTCCTTAAGGTGGTCATTTATAAAGTAAGGGGGCTACAACTCCTTAAGGTGGTCCTCGATAATACAAAGGGGTCTACTGTTCCTTAAGGAAATAGTAGATTAAAAAAGGGACCTATACTTCCTTAAGGAAGTCCTATATTGTTGTGACCTCCTTAAGGTGTCGTGACTCGACACATATACCTTAAGGAAAGTCTGTTTGAGTGAAAGTTCCTTAAGGTGTACATACCAGGGTGAGGGTTCCTTAAGGAAGATCTGTCAAGGTGTTGGTTCCTTAAGGTGGGGTTTCAGTTTAGTTATACAATTTGGAGAAAAAATCAGTGTGACGGACGTTCGAGGACATTTAATGGAGACTATGTCACTAAAATACTACCCAAATACTTAACCTTTGTACTTTTGACTTTTATGTTACTAAAATGTCACTTCTATATCTCTGAGAAAGTATTTAAGCGACATTTGATTGACATTTTTAGACCCTTAATGTCACGAAACGTGGGTCACAGTCTTGGCCACTAAACAGAGAAAAAATTTGGTGTGGTTAGGAATCCCGTATCATATTCGTAATATGAGATTACGAATTCCCACATTCCGTGCCTATAAATCTCTAGGGGTACCTATAGGTTATGTAGACGTCCGATAGGCACGAGTATGGGTACCCATATATATATTTTACAGAATGGACATAGGCGGTGGATGGGCACCCTTGCCTATAGGAGTTGGGCACCTACGTTTGAGTGTCCATCGTGCCCATGAACGTTTATACATATGGTTTCATTACATAACTACCAGTAACCTCTATATTTTGAATTTTTATAAGTTAAAACTGGAACAATATACACAAAACACATATAGAAAAAACAAAAACTAAGTTATAAATACGATTCATACGGTTATTTTCCATTAAAATTGACGAAGTTGAAAGTAAATACTTCGTACAAAACCAATACTCATAACCGTCTCAATAAGTAAAACGTTTTTCCAACATTGAAGTATACATAAAACCTATATTAAAGGATTAAAAGGCAGGCAAAAACTACACATCACATAGTTTAACTTCCCTAAAAATAAATGATATCGAAAATAAAGAGCTCCAAAATATTTTTTTAAATAGACATTTGAATAAGTTATACAAGTCAAAAACGTTTTTCCAATTCATAAACCGTATATTGAAGGAGTAAAAGGTAGGTAAAAACTAAAAATCATATAGTTTAACTTCCATAACGCTAGGTGATATTGAAAGTAAAGATCTTCAAAGTATTTTTTCTAATAGACATTTGAATAAGTTATACAGGTCAAAAACGTTTTTCTAACATTGAAGTACACATAAACCGTATATTGAAGGAGTAAGAGGTAGGTAAAAACTACAAATTATTTCGTTGTATTTCCCTAAAGATAGATTATATTGAAAGTAAAGACCTTCCAAAGTATTTTTTTAAATAGATAGTTGAATAAATTGTACAAGTCAAAAACGTTTCTCCAACATTGAAAGTACACATAAATCGTTTATTTAATATGTAAAAGGTAGGTCAAACCTACAAATCATATAGTTTAACTTCCGTAAAAGTAAGTGATATTGAAAGTAAAGATCTTCCAAAGTATTCTTTTTGAATAGACATTTGAATAAGTTATGATGTCTATGGACGGCTATATTAATTTATACGGTCTTGTCTCTGGACATAGACATCCTATGGGTACCCTTTGTCCATGGACATAGACGCCCGAGTAGTTAGGCGTCCAAAGGGTGCCCACTTTGGACGTCCATGGACACGGTGTCTATGTGGGTACCCCTAGAGATACCTATAAGACTACGAACCCCACATTAAGTATCTATCAGGTTACGAATCCCATGACATCGTAAAGCAAGTTAAGCCGTCGTGCACTGAAAAACTCTTTAAGGTTTTTTAGCCTTTTAAACTCTTTTTTAATAACCGTCACAAAAGCTTTTAGCCGACACTGGACACTGACGGCTTAACTTGCTTTACAATGTCATATTCCGTACCTATTATATTACGAATCCCCAATTCAGTGTCTATCAGATTAATCCCACATTCCGTACCTATTATATTACGGAGTCCCCATTCAGTGTCTATCAGATTACGAATGCAACATTCTGTACCTATTAGATTACGGAGCCCCATTCAGTGTCTATCAGATTACGAACTCCACATTGTGTACGTATAAGATCTTAAAGTACGAATCCCACGTTCATTAACTATCAGATTACGAACTATCCTACATGGTATTCGTGATATGAGATTACGAATCCCACATTCCGTACCTATAGGATTAAGAATCCCCATTCAGTATCTATCAGATTATGAATCCTACATAATATGAGTGTGAATCCCACATTCAGAATCTATCAGATTACGAATACCACGTTAATATTCGTAATATGAGATTATGAATCCCACATTCAGTATCTATGAGATACGAATCCCACGTTATATTCGTATTCATCACTAATACAACATTCAGTGGTTATCAAATTACGGATCCCACATGATATTCGTAATATGAGAGGGTCTTAACAATACTACCCTATCCCAGTCGAGACTTTCGTAATCGTCTCTGTTTTCCCCTTTTGTAAATTTACGACTGGACTTTTTGGTTGGCTCGTATAGGTCTGTAACGATCAGATCCAATATTATAAGTAATAACTGACCATACTTTTCAAAGTGACGGACCGTTGACTAATTGATTGACTAATTTAAATTAATTTTGATGTATGATCATAATGATGTGTGTTGTGTTGGTATCAGAAGGAATTCCCTGTCATAAATGTGTTGCTAATAATGGAATTCCTTATAAGTAATGGCATGGATATAGTGAAGGAATTCCATATGAGCTGTGGAAGTTCCATGGAATGGATACCACTTAGGGTGCATTTACGCATGGAAAGAGCAGCCTAAGAGGGTACCATAAAGAGGGTGCCTGAGGTGTCGAGGGGGTTTGAAATAAAGAGACAGTTGGTAAAAGAACAAAATGCGACCAAGCCCTGAACTCAGCGGCAAGGTAGCATCAAAAGACACTCGAGAAACAGAAAAATTGTGACCAAGCCCTGAGCTCAGCAGCAAGGTAGCATAGAAAGACACTTGTAGGAAGGAGGAATTACAACCAAGCCCTGAACTCAGCAGCGAGGTAGCCAGTTGTAGCAACAATGGAACGAGAAAGAAATTATGACCAAGCCCTGGTCTCAGCAACTCAGTCATAGATTTGGGAAAGAAGGACATTAACAACACCACTGAAAAGCACACCAACTCCACACAAAATATTACCTCTCGATCAGTTTTTTTCGGTCTTCCCCTCTTTACACTCATGAGCACCATGTCCCTGTTGCCTGCAGTTCGGTCTCGAGCAAATATGAGCGTAATGACAAGTCCCCACACAAATACCTTGGTTGAAACGCTTGCATATCTAGGTCGTTTATCCCTCGAAGACGATGACGAAGAGGATGTCAAAGCAAGCTGTGCGTTTTCAACCACAAATGCTCCATAGTTTTCGATATGGGTACGGAATGTGTTTCGAAAGGCATCGTGATTGATATCCGCAAGAGTGAGGTCACCACAATTAGCAACGAGGTTGCGAACCGCTTTGTCGTATGAAATGAGGCGAGGATCGAGTGATGGATCGATAGATAGAAAAAGATCCCCCATATGATTCTCGTAAGTAGCCAACTCCGAGTCGCAATGAGGAAAAAGGTGCAGAGTTGCACGTTTGAATAAACGGAAAGCCTTGTTCCATTGGGCCTCATTGGTGACTGTCTTCGTGACCTCGACATCTTTCTCCACTTTGATCTCAAACACCCCAACCTTCTCTTTAAGTGACTTTGGAACGGCCAGAGAATGAATGCTAGAGAGTATGGCATCGAAATCGCAGACCTTGTTCTGGATAATGGCGTTCCATTCGCTATCAGGAAATTCAGGTCGACTGACCGATCCCTTAAGCAAGTCTTTGAACGCTTTCCCACCTCGACGATAGTTCGTAGCAAGTGCGTGAGTGGCTTGGGCTCCAGAAGACATAGTCTCGAGAAGGATTTTGTCCTTCGCAATGAAAGGAACAAGGTCTTTATCAAATTTCGACCTCTTACTGCCATTATCACTGTCACTAGATGAAGAAGAGGATGAGGACGAGGAACCATCCGAAGGACTATTTCGATGGTGACGGCGTCGTTTTCTGCGGTGCGATCGAGAACCACTATTATTCCCTCCGGTGCTATTACCACCATGATTTCCAACAACTCCTCCATCAGCTTCACCTTCGGGTCTTGTAGCAGTAGTAGTAGTGTCGTTCCCAGATGTCTCCCCCCTCCTGGCTGCAAGGTTACGCTCGGAATCCATAGAGTCGATCTGTGCAAGCCATGTTTTGATGGAGGACTCATGTGTGCTCGGAGAACCAGGTAAACCAGTGAGAATGAGTACAATTCCGGTTTGGGCAGAAGCACGGTCGAGTTTATTGTCCCAGTAGTCATCAATGACCTTTTGCAATTTTTTAACCGTCTCATTGTCAAAAACAACTCCGGGAGGTGGACCCTGCTCTTGTTCGTCAGCCAAAGAATTATTCGGTGCTCCTGTGTTCCCAGAATTAGATGTGGACTGAGTTTGGTTACTGCATCGTAACTCCTTCAGGTTTGCTTGACCCTGATTTGACCGGCTTTTTTCGGCTTTTTTCAGTGGATCAAACCGGGCAAGTCACAAGGGGACCAGCCAGCAGGGTTTTGGTAACAAGCTGCCTCGGCAACCATTGAGTTACATTGAGTTTTTGTAACGTGCCGCTTGGCAACAAGCGGGCAAGCCAGCAAAGCCGGCCAAAGAAATCACGTAATTTCACGATGTGGTACCCGAGGCAGCGGTAGCACTAGAACCAGAAACGAGCTGAGAGAAACTTGGACCCGGATTAGAGCTATTGCGTGGATTAACAGCTCCATACGGTACGTAGATAGGCCCTGTGCTTGAACCGGTGGTCGCGTTACCGTTGCCTGCAGAGGAGGTGGTAGTGCTTCATCGTTCATTGTTGTCTTGATTCTGAGACATTGGTGAAGAGCGCACAGCTCTGAGAAATGTTGATGTATTCGGAGAATAAAAATGTATAAGCGATGAAACACTGTGTATAAAACGTTCAGTGAGCAAGAAGAGCTGAATAACGCATATAGAACATACCTGGGTACAGCAGGCAGTGAGCAAGAAGAGTAAAAGACTCGATACTCATGACCGCTGTACCCACATGACCGGAAAATTCCGGTATTGTGCCATCAGCAAAAGCCAAAAGACCAGTTCAGACCTGGGTACCCTGCCCAGGGTTGAGGCAATCTGAATGGGTATGTACAGATAGATCCCACTTTGAATTAGTCTGTACCAGGTCACATCATAATGCTGTAGTGAATGCAGACTGTAGTAGTCTGCTACAGTTAACATTCAGAATGTTTTGTTCTGCTACAGGTTCCATACAGAATGTGTAGTGCTGTTGCAGGTTGCATTCAGAATGTATACTTCTGTTACAGGTTTCTCCAGAATGATATATTCTGTTACAGCACTCTTACATGTTACGTTTACCTTCTTATGATCAGTTACTCCCAGATTGACTTGCTATCACACGTCGCAAAGAGGGCACATACTGCCCATGTGCGTATATAGTGTCTGGTCCGCCCATGTGAATATACTCATCCTTACACGTTGAAATCCTGTGACCCGTTTTGGCAGCAGATTCCCACATGAGTTTGACCTTTCAACAACAGTCGCCGCTGTATCTCTAGCCCAGTTCCTTGTACATAGTATGTTCAACTATCCATTTCAAGTTTTCTTGATAACTGAAATGTTCAAAGTGATTCAATGTCAGCACTCATAAACAGGAACACCCAAGTAATACTGGGTAGTCATTGAAAAGTACCTGTAGTCAGATAGCAGTAGGTGGTCCATTCAGTACAGTCGTTAGTAGTGGCAACAGATAGCATTGTATAGTAACAGATAGCAGTACTAGTAGCAGATAGCATTGTATAGTAACAGATAGCAGTACTAGTAGCAGATAGCAACAAATATAGTACTAGTCAAGAAGCGGGTTGCGGTCGTAACAGATACTTAGCAGTACTAGATAGCAGGTAAGTGGTAGCAGGTAGTATAGTATCAGGCAAGCAGCATTCTGCTGCGTTGAGTAGCAGTCACAGTTCATCACAGTCGCAGTCACATTCATAGCGGTAGTGGTCACATTCAAAGCAGCGCAGTTGTAGTAGTCATAGCTGTGGACACGGTCGTAGCAGTGGTCGCTGTCATAGCACTGGTCATGGTCGTAGCAGTAGTAGCAGTAGTCACGGTCCGAGTCGTAGCAGTAGTTGCGGTCCAAGTCGTAGCAGTAGTTGCGGTCCAAGTCGTAGGCGGCCAGTAGTCGCGGTCGCAGTCGTAGCAGTGGTCGCAGTCGTAGCAGTGGTCGCAGTCGTAGCAGTGGTCGCAGTCGTAGCAGTGATCGCAGTCATAGCAGTGGTCGCAGTCATAGCAGTGGTCGCAGTCATAGCAGTGGTCGCAGTTGTATCATTGCAGTCTGAGTTGTAGCAGTGTTCGCAGTCTGGGTCACAGCAGTGGTTGCAGCAATGGTCAAAGTCATAGCAGTGGTCATAAAATCAAGCCACGCGGCGACGTTTGATAGGCCGCTGAGAAATGCCACTGCTGTTTGTGACAACACTAACATCGGAAGTGGACATGCTAGTTCTTTTCTTCAACAGGCGAGCTGAACGACGTGAGACTTTTGGCTCTTGTTGATTCTGTTTAGTATGACTACTGATTAGCCAAAGGACTTGAGAGAGGAGAGCACAAAACTCAAACACTTACTCGCTTAGACCGTGACTTTGAATGCTTAGACTCTGAATGTTCCGACGCCGTGATATTCTCGCATGGAGAGAGCGGAGTACGTGATACAATCAAAGGCCGTGGTGTACTGCCAGTGGATCCGCTCGGTCCTGCCACAGAGGTGGCATGCAGCGATGCAGTCGAAGATTGAAGAGCGATGGGGGTCAGACCATGCAGCGATGCAGTCGAAGATTGAAGAGCGATGGGGGTCGGACCATGCAGCGATGCAGTCGAAGATTGGAGAGCGATTGGGGTCGGACCATGCAGCGATGCAGTCGAAGATTGAAGAGCGATTGGGGTCGGACCATGCAGCGATGCAGTCGAAGATTGAAGAGCGATTGGGGTCGGACCATGCAGCGATGCAGTCGAAGATTGAAGAGCGATTGGGGTTGGACCATGCAGCGATGCAGTCGAAGATTGAAGAGCGATTGGGGTCGGACTCCGAGTCTGGGGCGAGGACTCTGAACCCCAATCCCCAGGGGGACTTGGAGCTAAGGTGGTATCCCAATCGTAAGGCAGCGTCCTAGGCGGCGGAATCCCAGCGTTCATCGTATGCGTGGGTTCAAGGAGCCACCAAGTCGCCAAATCGTCATCAGCATACGTACGACGCAAGGGTACCCTTGGGTTGGGGGCGGCTTGGGGTGCATCAGACGGCGTTTGGAGGAGGCGGATACTGGCATGTAAAGCAATTCTAAGTAATTCTGCATTAGCTTCGGCGATCTCATTGACGTAGAAGTCGATTTCTTCCAGAGGTCGCTGCAAAACGTTGCCGTCTGCTGTGGGGGTAGACAGTTGGCTGTTCATGGTTAAGGGTTGTTGGAGTGCACCCTAGCCCTTAAATGTTGGCCGTCACAGGGTCTCGAACACACAAGGCCAAAGCTACTATATTTAGTGTCCAAAGAAGCATGACCGAATCCGAATATGTTTCACATCCAACTTGAAGTCACACTTCGGAGGTGGGCCCTTGATTTTGCATATGCGGTTGGATGTCGGAAACCCAAAGAAACCGGGGAATCGCTTAGAAAGGATACAGCTGCCTTTGAGCAGTTGTCTTTGAGCAGCTCTTCCCTCACTTGATGCCGAAAGCACCGAAAGACTCGAACCTGGTGATAAGAGATCTGCATGTCACCATGGAGACAGAGTCTTTTTACTAGAGAACCCAGTGAAGTGCTGTGGTGAAGTCCGCACTGAAGCCCTCAAAAACTTGCAGCAAGATTATACTACAAAGTAAGAGGCGGAGCAATCGACGAGGATTCAGTCAAAGTACTCCCAATACTATCCACTCAGCAATGATTGGATTTGAACGAGAGGCAACTACAACAGAACGGCAGTCGCAGAACGTAAAGACTCGGACTCCATGGCACAGATACTTCCACAAGCCGAGCTGGTCTTTGGTTGCCAGTCCGAGCAAACCCACCACGTTTGATATTTTCTTCAAAGGAGTTCTGGCAAAGAAAGGAAGGTAAAGAGATCCAAGTCAGTTGTAAAGTTAAAAGAGAAGAGTCTGAGTCTGACTGGGGTCACTGACCTCAATAACTTAAAGCACTGTTATGGTGCACTATAGAGAGGTAGACTCCAGCCAGTCGTTCGCAGGAAAGAGTGATGGTGCGGCAGTCGATCACCCTGTTGGCAAAGTAGTCCAAGGGCTTGTGCAGCCTCCTCTCGCAAACGATCAATCACGTTCCTCTACCTCGACACTCGGCGGTGGTGCCCTGGTTTCAATGTCTTCCGGCAGAATGGGCATTCTATGATGACACAGGCGAGCAGACGGAATTGTGGCGACGACCAAACTTGATGTTCCCGAGAAACATCAGTGAGGGGTGGCCATAAATGGCAAAGTACCAGTAGGACATTTCAAAACGCGCGTTCTTGATTGAATCTCGCTTGTCTTGAGTCGACGTCGGGCGATGAGTTCTAGGGCTCTTGGGTGGTGCGGAGGTGAGAGTCGTAGTCGATGCGTTAGCGGTGTTATTGGCGTCAGCGAAAGTTAGAGGTCGACGAAGGACTAGGGGAATTTGGCTCCGCTGGTAGACAAAACAAATCTACTCTCGTTGCTGGACCAAGTCGAGTCAAGGGTAAAGAGAGTATCTGGACCTTCGAGCCTTCTCCTTCCTTTGTTTTAGGGGTATTCGCTTTGCCCAAGTTGCCAGTAAAAGTAGCTGATGCTGGTGAATTCGACTTGCTTCCTGCTTTGCCCAAAGTAGCTGTTGTAGGTGAAGCCGTGTAAGGATTTGGTTGTGAACTGTGTGTGTCGACAGGCGAGGATCCAGATCCCGCTCGGAATCCAGAAATACCGTATAAACCCCCTAATAGATTGACTTCGGGTGGACCTTTGAGAGGAAGAATCTGTGGAAGAATCTGTGGAAGAGTAGGGTGATTTCCTATATGGAAGGCTGAGGAGAGCTCTGGATCTTCATTTGCAGCAGACGAATCATCCGCAGGGCCCTCTCCAGATGGAGAGGGACCAGGTGAGTTGGGATAAGGAGAGGGGAGTAATCCTAACGACGAAAAGTATTTTTCGAGGCTTGTCGTAGGCTTGTCACGCAAAGTTGATGAGATGATTAAGCACAGGAGGGGTGACATGAATGGGAGACGAAGGAAGGCTAAAAATTCCATTAATTAGAGTCTACATGTAGCGTAGAAGAACCAAAAAATAGAAGCATACGCACCAACATCAAGGACCATCCTATAAACTGCTACCCGCATCTTCTTACTGGGACTCCAAAGCAAAGCGAACGACTCCTTGTCTTGATCCAGGCCCTTCTTCAAACTCTTCATGTTCTCCCCGCTATCCTTATCTTTGCCAGTCCCTATATTCTGACCCCAAATGACACCACCCGCTACCCCGCCCACGAGCATAATCCCCTGTTCCGCAGCACCAGGTAACGCGTATCTCGCATCTGAAGTCGTCGAAGCAGGTAACGGGTTTGGTGTCGCCGGAGGAAGAATAGAGGGATGATGAACCTGCTTTTTTCCGGCGGTGCAAGTGTTCTGCATGATTTTGTTGATCTTGCCATTCTTCTTCCCACTGATAAATTCGCGATGCTCGTTGGCAAGTTCGATTTGGAAGCGTATTTCGTGGTGGAAAGTCTGCGAGCAAGTGGTTAAAAATAGCACAGACCGAGATTAAGAATATGTTACCTTGATTAACTCCAATTCCATGATTACAGCCATGATTACAGCCGCGTGTACCTCGTGTTCCAAACCGTGCAGTTCAAAACACATGCTCTTGAACACGACTTCAGCACCGGTGCTGAGAGAGATCTGCTTGATCAAATTAGCGACTTGGGAGGCGTTGAGAGTGGCGGGAGGCAACAAAGCATTGAATTGCACGGGCAGGAGCCAAAAAGACCCAACATAGTGATGACAAGCCTATGAAAAGTTTAGCCTCAGTCAGAAGAAAGAACATTCTGCACATACCAACTGCATGATTGAACGAATAGTCCTTTGTATATTGACACGATGGTCACCGTAGACAGTAATCAAGCTTGTAGAACTACCGAGAGGAGGAAACTGGATGAAGGTGGCGTTGTCATTCATGATGGTCTTCAAGTCGTCGGGACGATCTGTGACCATCCAATCGAGCTTGCGAGGAAGAATGGCGGTATCTCTTGAGATGATAGACTTTCCCTATATCCAAAGTAAGCCATGCACAAATATTGAATTACTAATAACACACCTTGTTAACGGAAAGCTGGTACAACATGTCTCGTGCACGCTGAACATTAAAAAACTCGCCTGTGATCCATATGACCCCATTGGTCTTGGAGACACGATTGGAGGAAGCTAGAATATCCGGGCCAACAAGTCCTTGCAAGGCAGAAGGAAGATATATATTGGTAGCTGTTTCTTCCTGGATAGATTGCAGCATCGAACGCTTCCTCCCGGCAATAATAGTGTGAAGTTTATAGTCAATCTCACACATTTCAGAGTGTAAACCGCTCTATTCGGTGAAATGAGTGAACGGAGGAGCAACGAAAATAACTGACACACCAATTCATCCAGCATGACCAGCAGCCGGACTCTGGCTAAGTCTACAGAGTCACCAGGCCCAGTGACAACGAGCTCGCAGATCCGTTCGGTTTCTAGGCCAGACCAACCTGCACTACTGCTGATTCCGTCTGGGGGAGTCCGGTTGGAAAGGGAGAGCGGGCTGTTGACAACGGCGATATGAGCCATGGTTTGAAAAGCAATGTCATCGAGACGTCGTCGGACATCGGGCTTGAGCGCAGGCTTTGAAGATGGAGAGTCGAGGATTTCGGAACGCGTAACTTTTATAGCTGCTCGATGCTGAGGAACATCCCACATCAACAAGCGGGAATTTGAAGGAAGGACGAGATCCCTTACCTGGACTGGACATTTCAAAATCATGCCTTGAGCAACCATCACTTGTTGGTAGGCACCGGTGACGTGAAAGTTCCAACTTCGCCCTTGATCAGCGGGAAAAAACGATATATGACAACCATGGAGAGACATGGCCTTCATAGAGAGTTTGGAAATCTGCTCAGCATTTTCAGCCGGTGATTCGTCAGATGCAAGGCCACTATTATTCAACTGAGGTCGGAGATTAGGGTAGGAGTTGTCGTTGCCATTTGACCTGAGCTCGGCCGGACCAGGAAAGTCGAGAGAAGAAGAAGGAGAATGTGTCGCGACCTGCGGGGATAAGTGAAAGACGTGGTGTAGACATCCATGAGTAGGAAGAAGTGGGAAAATGTACAATGACAAGGGTAGAGGAAGGATTGGGTGGGGGAGGGTATGTGTAGGGGGGTATTGACACAAAAATGGTATCAATATGGTGGTCGTCCTGCCCAAGCGTTTGCAAAAGAAAGATCCAAGGAAGATGCGAAAGAGAAGGAAAACGAACAGCCCGGCTTTTGGGGAAAATACGAGAAGACAGTCGTTCTCGTACAGATGAACTGCACGACCGTGGCGCGCTCACGTGGTTGAATCCTCCGAACTGGTGACCACCAACTTGGGCCTTGTTCCAACGCCGCGACATTTCTTCACGGGCAGCATGGCGAACAAGAAAAAGATATTTCACCAGCAGGACTTTCCGACAAAACCTTCCGTTCCTCTTGCCCACTACCGCATCCCTAAAAATGCAACCAAAACAGGCTACCGCTTTCGCACCAACTCAGAGAATATCCGAAGGGCAAAAAAGAAGCAGGAGAAGTACATTAAATATAAACAAGCTAGTATGTCGTCCTATACTATATACAAATGTTTCTTGCTCAGTATCTTCTCATTTTCTGCAGCCATAATAAAGCCTAAACGGTATGACGCCGGTCTAGACGGCGGCAAAACCTCAGCAGAAGAACTCAAGAACCTTATGATTGACATATACGGCAAAAATGGTCCCAGCGTTGAGACATTTAAGCTCCTTCCTCGGACTGGCACGCTCTTGGTCAAGAAGCCCTTCCATTGGGTTCAAGAGCATTTACCTAGCTTCCCTTCCTCTTACATGATGGCCCAGCTCGACCAACAAATTCCAAGGATCGGCCGACGTCAGTTAGCCCGGGCCTTCAATCGTCTCATAAACTCCGGGTTTAAGCACCAATCTTGCCCTCGAGATGCTAACCGTGACTCAAGTCCAGCAGTACATCTTGGGACGTGGGGACGCTATAGCATCTTTGCTCGGCTGACTAGTGAGACAGACATAAAGAATCAAACACCAGAGGCGATGGCAGCTGTCCTCGATCTGTGTGCAATGGTTCGCGAGTGGATTGTTCCCAGAGTACAATCTTGGGTCAAGGTTTTCATGCCTGAACTAGCAGTTCAATTTCTCCAGGAGTGAGTCGTCACTAAACCACCTAACTTTTCAACCTCTGATATCCTCATCCGTAGCATTGAAGAATATATCTCTGTCAACATTGTCCAGGTTGACCAGTACGGCGCCCAGCTTCAGCTCAACATGGGTGGTGTGTTCATGGCGTTTGCAGTCAAGAATGGAGGTTCCCATGTTTGGCACAAGGACTGGCACGACCATCCTGATTACCCAACCTTTGTCACTGCCGTAGAAAACCACACCCCTGAGAATGATGACGACCTTAAAGACACTGATGGTAAATGGACGTCGTTAGATGAAGAGGATGAGTATGCTTGGGAAGGTGGAGACTTCTGTGCCCTTCAGCCCCACATGAGGATTCCAGTTCGTCCCGGTCAAATACTCATTGCTTTTACTCGGCGTCTTGTTCATTGCGCGACACCTGAACAAGGGGACCGAATTGTCTTCACTTGTTTTATGGATCGGGTAGTTCTGAACAATGCATTGGAGTGGATTCGGAATGGGAAGCCACCCAGACAGCCTGCAGAGGCATATAAGAGGAAGCACTAGATTTGTAGTTCCATCATCTATCCAAATATATTCATACTATCTGATACAAGGGTGTGTCTGAATATTTCTTGCCAGGTAAGAGAGCTTAAGCACAAGTGACGACATGATGGCCTCATGAAGCCATATAGCCGGAATGGTTTGGCAGAGGAGAATGTCAGAGAAAATAACGCACGTCATATACCTGGTTGTAACTGGAAGCTGCTTTAAACGCCTCGTCGACGGGGGTAAGAATCCATGTAGAACGATATTTCGCCCAGACACGTTCCAGAGCACTCTTGATGTGGAAGTCAAGAGGCCATCGTCATGAGATTTGTTTAGCTACAGGAGGAAACAAAAGAAACCTCAGTTGAGGCCATCTCGACGTTCATATGTTTACTATAACCGAAACCCATTTGTTAGAGTTCGAGAGAGACTCTGTACGCCAAGCTAATGCGTCTGGCTGAATTGGTCGTGAAGTCGCAGACAAGAGAATCACTCAAATGGCCTGTACATCAGCCGTCTGCTTTTCCATTGACACTAACCAATTGTAGTCCTCGACCGCAGAAATACCTCGAGGTCTCCAAGCACCCAAAGCTTCTTCACCTTTGGCGTACCTCTCCGCCGTATCAAGTCTCCACAGATCCTTTCTTGAGCGAGTAAGTGGAGGGATTAACCGCACACGAAAGAGACTGCTAGATCTCAGGGAAAGACAAGAATTTGGACGGAGGCTTGGCGTCCCGAGTCCCGATAGTGATCGCGATGTCCGCACACTGGATCCGCGCAAATTTCCACTGCTACTGACCAGGCAATTGCAACAAAATGCGCTGGTTGGCTGCCGTGACCTTGTTGAGAAGCACCGAGTCGTGAACACTCGAGTCCCAGACTGCCTAGCCCGAGATGAGTCTGGATCCATCAGGCTTGAACTCCACTTCTTGCTCCTTTAGCAAAGGTAGGGTGACAAGTGGTTTCGAAGTAGAATCATGAATACGGCCTGCTCTTTCAGATCCAGCCATATCTACAAGGCTGCAAGCCTGTCAAAAAAAGAGACCGTGACAAATCACACATATAGAGATCAACGCACTTGATTCGTGATATTTTTTCAGTGTCTAGGTTCATGTCAACGTCATGTCTCTTCATGGTCAGGAGAAGGGTAAAAACTACACGAGAACGAGACGGTTTGAAATTTCGATCAGCCGAAACTCTACGTAAAACTGTGACTTGGATACGGACGTTTCGTTCAAGTAGCAGCAACAGTACGAGCTTTATTTCCCTCGTCCATGGGCGTCATCATCCCGTCGTAGCTACCGACGATGAAAGATCTTCTACATAGGGTCCTAGGATGTTCTCGCACACGTAGATTGCTCGAGTTCTGTGGGTTTAAGAAGTCGCGGACTTTTTCGTTTTAAATCTGGAAAAGGTAAGTCAGTTTCCGGTAACAGGTGAAACTTCTTGTTGCGACGCACTTCAATATAAGAGACTTCCACCGTAAAATTTACAATGGGATCTGCGGCCTTTCTGTCCTCAACTCGAGTAAATAATTCCGAACATGTGAGGGGTATAATTCCTTTGTCAGGACCGTCTGAAACGAAGTGAGTTGGGCGACGGAACGAAAGGAAGAATTCGCTCACATCCCATCATACTATAAAAAAAACATAGTCAGATACACGCGACATGATAACAATTTTGGTCACTCACCTATACGACTTCCCTGAACCTGTAACATAGATGTCGTGAGCCGCAGTTCTACATCCAGGTTAAGATCAGAGTTGTCAGGATAAACATAACATTAAGACCAGGAACAGAACGCACAAGCCAAAATACACGCATTAATGCCCGCAAAACCATAGTCCAACAACTCTTTCCCTAAATCATTGGACAGCGTTTGGAACCGTTCTCTGCCCAGTTTTCTCTGCCAAGTATGACTGGATTGCAGACCCTTCGTCGATTAAATCAAGTCTATGTATCGACGGATTCATTTGAGCCATCAGCTATCTCACTTCTAGGGCTGGAAACGCACTCGTAGATCTTCACAGGTACTACATTCGAGAAATTGTCGTTGAATAAAGATTTGGTAGCATGACAGTAGGGACAGTAAGACTTTGAAAAGACAACGACCTTGTTATCGTTCAAAGCAGTCTCGACGAGGTCCTTAGCGGCTCCTGTTGACTGTGTAGATGTCGAGAAAAGGGCTCGAGAAATCGGCGCAAAGATTCGGGACAGCATTTGAAAGCAAGTGGCAGGGAGAAAACGAGTCACATGTGCGTCATTATTCACCTCTTCTGCTACTTATATCCAAACTTTTCATTCAAAGCCGACTTTTCTGTTTCAAACGAATACATTGCCTCTCCGACATTCGACTAGCTATTTAACGACCTGAACCGACTCTACACACTCTCCTCAAAATGTCTTCCATGAAAGCGTACTTGGCAGAGAAATACATGTCTGGACCCAAAGCCGATGCGATTCTATCGCGTGCCGGACCTCAGAAAAAGAAGAAACGGAAGACAAAGGATCAGCCCTCTACCTCAACCTCTGGATTCATCGGTTTCAGGTCTAGCTTATGGATAACTGGATCAACAAGGTATGTACAACAATAAGGTCACTATGCTTTGCTACAAGTTGTATTCCAGATGGGATTTCCTGTTGTTACAGTGACCGAAACGTCCAACGGTATCAAGGTGCGCCAAGATAGATTCCTCGAAACCGGGATCGCACAACCGAAAGACAATGAGACTTTGTGGTGCGTGTTCACGTTCAAAGCATCCCATAGCATAAGAAGTTAATCCACCGTTGCAGGAGCATTCCGTTGAGCATATTAACCGTTGATTCCAACGGCAAACCCACTGTAGACCGGACTGCTATCTTGGACACCCGAGAAAAGGAATTCCCCCTCGACACTAGCAAGCCATTCAAGATCAATGCTGGTACTAATGGCGTTTGTGAGTTTATCGTTGTATGTCGAGCAGTCTTGACTCAAAGACTAATTGTTTGCGCCAGACCGTGTACTCTACACAAGCAAGAGACTTTCGAAGATAGCTACTGAGGTTGCCAAACCAAATTCTGCCTTCTCCCTCGAGGACAGGATGGGTCTCACCAACGACTCTTTCTCTCTCTCAAAAGCCACGTTGATGAAGTTAAGCAGCGCTCTCACTCTTGTCGATGCGATGCAACAAGAGGAAGAATGTAAGCACCCAGCTCACTTGCCGATACAGAATCTGACCTTTCTCGAAGATCTCGTGTGGAATGGGATTGCTGGCAATCTTGGAGGTGTTGCTGCCGTATGGCGAGATAACGCTGAGGTTTACAATCTTCTAAACGAGTTCCGCCGGGTACGTCCATTGATCCATTAAATGGACGTCATTTTCACGCTAGGTGTAGTCGTTATTCGGACCTATTGTGAAGAAGCTGGGTTATGAGTACTCGGCCAGCGATTCTCCCGACACGACTCAACTCCGAACTTGCGTGATCGGAATGTGTGCTGTCGCCGAAGATATGACGCCCGCCTCGGTAGCTCTGAAAGGTGAAATAATCATGCTGATATATGATGCTGCAGGGTGGTGAACGAGTTGAAGAGTCGACTCGACCATTATATGAAGACGGGAGATGACTCAAGGATCCCGGCTGATTTACAGAGGACAATTTATCGTGTTGTAAGTTACGAGTTTCCCCCATTTTGATTTGTCGGCTCCTCTGACTTCCGTTTTTCTGCAAAGGCTGTGAAACATGGAGGATGTGACGAGTGAGTTATTTGACCTGCGTGTTGCCGCCATCTCTTTAAACCATTTCATCAGGTACAATGCTGTCAAGGCAGTCTTTGAGAAACCCCCAACACCTACAGCCAGAATTGCCGCTATGTTTGTGTTCAATTCACGTCTTCAAATGACAAGCTGACTTTCTCTCAGGATTGCTTTAGGACAGACTCAAGATGATGAATTGCTCAAGGAGACCTCTAATGCTACCTTGCGTGGCGCCCGTGATCAAGATGTCATCTACTTCTTCCGTGGATTGGGTATCAACCACAAGAGCAAGATGATGTTGGTTGACTTCTTCAAACAAAATTACAATGAGGTATACGATTTCTGGGTTGCTGTTCTAGTTTGATGACTTACACGCTTCTCAGCTGTGCCGACGATTCCAAAACACATTCATGCTGAAATACTTTGTTGAGGTATCCCTATTTATATGTCTGAAGCTCGTAACATGGGGCTGATTGACCGCAACAGGATGCCTTCAGAAATCTTTCAACCGAGAAAGATTTACAAGACACCATTGAGTACTTCAAGGTAAGTGATACCTGTTGATTAGCTCGGGGTTGTTTAATGCTGATTCCCCGATCATCCACCAAAGGACAAGGATGTGACTCGATATGAAATGTCTTTGAACCAGACCTTGGATGGTATCCGAGCACGGATAGCGTATCTTAAGGTGCGTTAAAGTTCATGTTTCCTCATAGGTCCTCACTGAACTGCTCCGAACAGCACTCAATGGCAACGTCGGACATCGAGACATGGTTGAAAGAGTGGAAGAAAAAGAATAGTTCTGCGCTCTGAACTTGATGTAGAAAATCATCGAGTGGGGATCGGACGATTCAGATGTCGACTTTCTTGGACGATACCAACATACCATTCAGTATTCCGATGGGTGTTGCTACATCAGACGGCTGGTCATGGCTAAATGACATCTCACCGACTCATCTAGCCTCAAACTTGTCCTTGGAAAGATTGGAGCCATGCGGTCCCGCCTGACTCACACGGTATTCAAAACAGTCAAATTAATTTAGTTTCGGAAAAAGGTTTCCAGCCGCCCGGATCTGAGTTTGGTCTCTGGACACCCGAAGCCCCGTACTGTTCACTGCAAGCCTAGCAAGAATATATCACTACTGTCATCTGCTCATACTTCTGGTCGAAGATGGCTCAAAGACATGAAGGTTTGCTTTCCAATGTATGTCTTCCTGGAAAGGTTGTGGCTTTGCTTCAGGGAAGTGGGGTAAGAAGTTTAGCAGATCTTGGATAACAAATGTCCTCTAGGTTTTTGAGTAAACCTAGAGGACATCTGTTATCCAAGAGCCGTCGAGTAACTTTCTCCGCCTTTGACATTCCCAGGAAAACATATCTTTGAAAGTCAATCTTTCTTTGCATTCTCCAGCCATACATCCTCCTTGCGCAATATTTGCTAAATCTCAGTAGTGAATGGACTAATTACAGCGATAACTACATCGGACGTTCGTGCTACCCCGGAGTCTCAAATTATTATACATACTTGATGTCTTTTTTCTTTTTTCTTTTCCTTTTTTCCCTCTGTTCCGTATCAATGTAAATCAACGCCTCCCGATATCTCTTCTGTTTCTTTTTCTGTCTCTTGAAATATTATATGTCAAACATGCATGGGCCCCTCTTCCTCATTTGTCTTTGGTGTTGTGGATCTTGTTCTTGGTTGTGCATCATATAAATCCTCGACCAACTCGGCGACGATGTTTGGCGATATACATCTACATATGCCTGTATGCTTCCCTTGTCTCTTCCTTATTCTGTACTTAATGTATCTCCTATGAACCTCAATAGACCTCGGTGGGCGTAGGTTGAAACGAAAAATCATATAATGGGTGGATTATGTCAGCAGGTGAACGTATGAGTGAACGCACGAATTTACGACTTTCTCTCTGCCAATATGGACAAAAATAAAGGCAAACTTCCTTCTTCCTCTAAACTCTCTGCGTTTTTTGAAAGTGCCAATGACGAGCCTTCGTTCCCAGTGCGACGAATAGAACTCATTACCCTGTCTTCCAATCTCAAACTGACACCTTGTCTTTCCTTCTCTCTTCGTATATCTTCCTTTCTTACTTTTCTAGCCTATAGCAGTGGACAACGCCAAACTCTCGCAGTACACATCTGGTACGCTGCGTAAATCGCGTAGAGAAAGGGAACAAGAAGCCGCAGAGGCGAAGAAACGAGAAGAAGAAGCGAACGCTGTCAAAGCGTATGCAGAGTTTTTGGATGCATTTGAAGGGGAAAGTGTCGGGAGGAAGTCGAATTCGACGTTTGTGAAGTCGTCTGTAGAATCTGGGGGGTCGGAGTCGAAGTATATTCCTTCTATGCCGAGGAGCGATAGGGTTGCTGCTAGAAATTTGAGGGTGAGTCAAGTTTTGTGTTCTTCTGAGATCTTGTGGGGTGGTGGGTCGGGATGTGGATGGATGCATTGTTATGTATGGTTGGGAAGATGCTGATGTTTCTTCCTTATATGTGTGCTGTAGTCTCCATCTCCACCGATGTCTACTGCTCCGAAAGCTAAAGGTAAACGAGCAATGGATACTTTTCTTGAAGAAATCAAAAAGTAAGGGGGTTTCGAATCGGGGGGAGTTGTATCGTGCTGATGATGCGTCTAACCCAGAGAGCAACTTGAAGCTGAACGAGAGGCGAAATATTCTCGTCATGGCAAGTTGTTTTTCTTTGCAAGTCCCGTTGGAAACGTAATTCATATTGTCTTTAGCACAAGGAGGTCGTTCAGTAACAGCCATGGCTGGTATGGTTTTCCATCTTTTTCATTTCAACGGATCTTCTGACTGTCGTTTAGCATACGATAGTCAAAGTGGTAGCAAAGACCGTGGCGATCCACAGGTAGGTTGATGCACTCACTGTGCAATCGATTCCCTTTATACAATGTTGTTGTTGTTTTTTTTTGCAGACATCAAACATTTTCGTTGCCAATCTACCCGCAAACATTACAGAGCAAGCCCTGGGCCATTTCTTTGCGCGCGCCGGTCCTGTGGGCTCAGTGAGCTGTTTACCATGCCTTGTTGTCAACCTATGTTCTAATGTTCTCTACAGGTCAAGATCATGTGGCCGCGTCCCGACGGGAGTGCTGGTCCAGGTGCTGATATGACTGCTTCGAGAAAATCGAAAAATGCCGGCTTGAGCGGATTCGTTTCTTACATGACAAGGAAGGATGCCGAGCAAGCCCTTCGAGAATTCGACGGTTTCGATTGGGGAGGCTCCGTCCTCCGTGTTGGATGGAGCAAAGCAGTACCTGTCGCTGCGAAACCAATGTTTGGTGGGTATTTTTTTTTTCACTTGAGATTTCCTTATCCATCGAGAAAAAACATGAACCTGAGTGTGCTCATTCATTCATTTTCCTCGCTCAGTCCACAACGAGTCAAAATCAAGGTACAGCCGGAGTCCGAGTCGCGGTCGTGACCGAAGTCGTTCACCCTCTCATCATCATCGTCGGTCCCGTAGTAGTTCCTACAGCCGCTCACGGTCTCCAAAACGTCGGCGGGAACGTAGTCGGTCGCGTGATTATCACAGAAGAGATTCCTCAAGACGAAGACGATCCTCAAGCCCAGAAGAAGAGGCCGTCACGAGCACTTTTATTCGAGCTGTTGCTGCTGAAGTCAAGGGTCACGACTCACACTACGAAGAGCATCTGCGAAAGAGAGAAGAAAACAATCCGAAATATGCTTTCCTCAAGAGACACGTAAGTTCGATCTTCTTCAAGACGGACTGTTCACTCAGACATGTTTACTAGCACCGTGGTTATTCCTATTATCGAGAATTAATCAAGGATGACCACCCAGCTTCCCCGAGTTTGATGACGAGGTTGGTTTCTGCAAGAATCTTCTCATGTCACTCGTTGACATTGTCTCTATCGTAGGGTTACAACTCGATATATTCCACTGATTCCGCTGGTATTCGAAAACGTACAGCATTTGATCTTAGCTTAGTATCGAGTTAATGTAGAAGAGAGACTGTCTGAACTGCATGAATTTCAGCAGAATGTTTCACTGTTTGCGCACAGAAAAACGCGGTGGGTCACATATCACGTTGCACGACGACCTTGATGTTGGGCCGTCGCTAGCTTCTGCCATTTCTAAGTAATTAAGGCAGCGTTACAGGCAAATTATGCGAGAAATGTTGAGAAGAGTCTAGTGGACACGTTTGTCTAAACTAATTGTATGATTCAGAGAACCGAAAAAACGGCCCTAAAAGTATAAAGAGAAAGGATCAGTCCAGCTATGAGAAAACCAAAACACGAGTCCGACTTACGGGGTAAATAGGTGACAGAGTTCAACATAATCCAGAATAAGGATAATCATTCCCCTCGCGATGTTCGTACTGCAAATGCTAGGATGAGCAACGAAATGTCTGTCTGACACGTTTTCCTGACTCCTCACCATTTAGGGGTTCTTTCTGTTCGGGCGCAGACCCTTCCGAGTTGGATTCCGAGGAGTCGTCTGCGGTCAAATCGATGACCTCTGCATGTATAGTTTTGATGTAGACAACCTCCCGCCTATACCCAGTACACACAACCTCCTGCTCTACACCCACAAACTGAATGTCGTCATGGTTTTCTTTGACGGGATTGTTGGACATGCCGACGATTGTAACTGGTAATAACTGGTAAGTGGTTCAATACCGTAGAGCACTGACGCGCGCGGCGCTGAGCAATGGCCTAATAGGCCGCAGACCACACGTGACCCGTTGGTTAAAAGCCGCGCGTCACCTGTGGGGCGTCCTTCCTCCCCACCACCACATACCCTGGGTGCGTATTCCGTATTCTATGCAGATGCTTTTCCCTCTAACCTCTTTTCTTTTTATTTGCTTAGGTCAGGGGTCTCAGTGTGAACCAGGGTGGGTGGCCGCCGTCCCTGGAGTGTCCAAAGGGACCAGATCACGAAGACCTACAGTTTGTCCTCTTGAGGACGACTGCTACGACGCGTTCCCGTCGAGTTACACAGTAGTCCTGTGTAGTTTTCTCCCGTATCTTCTGGCCGTTGTTTTGCCGCATGGGATACGTATTCTTCTAGGTTTTCGTTTGGTGTGGTTCTTCTAAAGTTCGGTGATTCAAATTGGGACCTGAATTCGTAGTGTGCGATTATCTTTTCTGATTAGTTTGATTGACTAAAAGAGCGGCTTCGTTGCACCTTCTAGCTCTTTGTCCAACCTTCTCCGATGGATGCTTATCGTTACAGACTTTATATGCCATGTTTTTAACACCTACGATACTTTTTACCCCCTCTCTGGCGCGCGCCTTTCCTCTCTTTTTATAGTATATAAGTAGTAATAAGCGGTTTTCCAGGCTTCGGGGTTCGTGCTTAGACGTTGGGGTTTGTGGACTTGTGAATGCAAAGCAGTGTCTTTAGATTTTGATTCTTTGTCCGATCCAAGGGGTAACCCTAATTTAAGGCAAGACGGAAGCCCGCTCCGCCCCTCCGTATATCGCCGCGCATCGGTGAGGTGCGCCGGACGCCCCAACCGACGGAAGGCAGTACCTCCAAAAGACCTCACACCGCAATCCCAATAATACTTTTATTGCGGGCATAAATACATAGCTTATTACGGACATATTTTAGTTTCCTCCATAAGGGAGGATCCGGAAGTCGCAAACACAAAAATAGGGAGGTGGGCAGGCGCAAATCAACCAGAGGTCTGCTTCAAAAATACTCCAAAAAGCGCCATACCGTCAGCGAACCCTCTGCCGGAAGGCACGCTTTAAATACGATAACCCCTTAGAGGAGCGGTTGCCTGAGGACGGTTTGAAGGAATGGCTCTCAGAATCACACTTGGCTTCAACTGCTGCCTGTGAAGAGGGTGGGAAGGGTGGAGAGGGTGAAGAGGGTGGAGAGGGTGAAGAGGGTGGAGAGGGTGAAGAGGGTGGAGAGGGAGAGGGCGAAGAGGATGGAGAGGGTGCAGAGGGTGCAGGAGGTGGAGAGGGTGCAGGAGGTGGAGAGGGTGCAGGAGGTGGAGAGGGTGCAGGAGGTGGAGAGGGTGCAGGTGTAGACAACGGCAGGGAGTGAAGAGAGGCAGTAGAGCCAGGCACCAGCAGGGCCGAACCGTCACAGATCATAGTGTCGGGCATGCATTCACTTCCACTTCCTTGGCTTCTGCCAGCGCTGCTGGCCATAGAACGTCTGCTAGAGCCCGGGCTATCCATTGTCTGCCATTTCCCGATGTCAATTTCATTCACCTGATTCGCAATCCAGTTTAAATCTTTTTCCAGCTGATCATCCACATACTTCTGAACATTCTCCACGAACCATTTCCTGTGGGCATACAGGAACGAGACAAAGGCTATAAACCTTCCTATGGTTCGGATGTCGCCAAAATCATACCACATGTTGACTACAAAACTTATCTTGCCATCACTGCTCTAAAGAAAATCCGTCAGAAAAAGAATGAAACTGAAAGGCTGGTGCATACCCTCTTGGCACGGCCTACAAGGGCCATCACCTTCTCAGTTGTTCCCGCTATGCCAAAGAGAGGGTACGGTATGCCGAGTATCAAATACACTGCCGAACCTGTGTTGATATCGTAGATCGTTTGGTGCACTACTGCGTCAAAAAGCCGCTGTTTCCATTCACATGGTAGAACAGGCAATGAGAGGTGTTCCGTGCTCGCCCAATCAACCAGTGCCCTTTTCTCCGGGCTTAAGCCAAGGTCTTTGAATTCCGCCAGACGAAGGACGGCATACAGGTCGGCCTTGCAGTATTCCCCCGGATTAACCCTCGCGGCGGATTGGACTAGTCTGGTTAAGAACTCTTTGCTAAATGTTTGCACTCAGTTTGCGTTCCTACGTGGAGCATAAGAAAACATACTGTAGATGATATTGCTCACTGATTTGATAAGCAGCTTCCACTGCTCCTCTCCACACTTCTGCTATGATTTTATCCCAGGGCTCCCGTGTCTCCGCCTCGCAAAGCGATCTCTTCTGGATCTCCATCATCGAGTGATATAAGACAATGGCGTTGTGGGGTTTGGCTTCGGAATCGTAACCAGTGGGTATGTCAGCACCTAACAAAAGAAAATCTTTATAACGGTCGAAGGCTGCTGCAAGTTGTATATCCCCAGGGTTAGAAAAAAATTCTTTGTGTTCATAAATGACTGGACAGGCTGCGTCGAGATCCGCCCAGACCAACGCTTCTGAAGAGGGCAGTGGTAGTCGTAGGGTGTTTGCCAATAACCTCGGGTGCGTAATTGCAAAATGATAGACTTGATCTTTCAATTGCTATAATTTATCAGTTAACCTTGGAAGTGGTGAACAGGTGAATACATACATTATAAAACCAATTTGTATGGTAGTAGCCATTGCGAGGAATCCAGTGCTTTTCCAATTCTTTGACGATACCGATACCCAAGGTGTCTTTCATTTGTTTGATGAGGTCAGATTTGTACTCGGTGTTATTGTTTTCACCCTCGCCGATTTTGATGTCACCACCATACGAATAAAGGCATGGAAGTCCAGAAACATATTGTTCGAATTCTCTTTTGTTTTCGGATAAGCTGAGAAAAGAGTTAGAGGTATTGAATCAGGAGGTTAAATGCCGAAACGGATTTGGCAGTACTACTAACACTGATGCACTTCTCTTTGTGGACAATGTCGTGGTTTCACTAGGCGTCAGTTCACAAAAAACACTATATTGCTTATATTCCTGCGACTTACACTGCGGCCGCGTGAGGTGATACTCTGGAATCGGTCATGGAGAGGTTTTGCTTATTCGTGGAGATTGCAGAGACGATGTGGGGCTAAAGCTAGCGTCAGCGCCAGCCCTCCGTATTGGCTTGGACATGATATGGTAGAGGCTACAAGGTTTTTGATCGAGGAAGGATACGTCCAACGGCTTGGAGCGTGAGGACTCGGACTAGTTATTAGGACGAGCGTAAAGGGGGTGGTTAAGTTTCGACCGGGGAAGGATACGTCCAATGGCTTGGAGCGTGAGGGCTCGGACTAGTTATTAGGACGAGCGCAAAGGGGTTGTCGAGGCTGCGAGGGTTGAGGGATACGTCCAACGGCTTGGAGCGTGAAAGCTCGGACTAGTTATTAGGACGAGCGCAAAGGGGGTGGCCGAGGCTGCTAGGGAGGGATACGTCCAACGGCTTGGAGCGTGAGGGCTCGGACTAATTATTAGGACGAGCGCAAAGGGGTGGTCGAGGCTGCAAGGATTTGAGAGCGTGGGGGCTTATAAGGGCGAGCGCAATCTAAGCAGGTGGGATCCTGCTCCACGGGCCCGCCACCCAAGAGTCACGAGGACAGATCACGTCGCCCCTGGTTGCCCTGAGGAGTCCAAAGTGGTACTACAGGTGCGTTCATAACACTTGAAAACTTTGTTTCCTCCATCTAACCAGTTGTGTCAGCGCTATCCATGCGTCTATCGAAATTTCTGGTCTTTGTTCTTTTGACCGCGACATTACTCATCATGGTCAGCGCATATACGTGCCCTGACTGCTCAGTGGACTACAGCACAAGTCAAGGGCTATCGAAGCATCGGTCGTCTTGCAAGTTGAAAAGAACAGCCAAATCACATAAGATCAAGGTTAGAAGACGCATCCCAAAACCTGACACCCTGCAACAAGATAATGGATCCACTTCTTGGACTTCTGTATGGAATTTTGTTTATAAAACCGGTGTTGAAAGTAATCATTCTTCTCACAGGCTTCAACTACTGGTAACGACAACTCATCTTCCATGGACATAGATAATACATCACCAACACTGTATCCTGATTCAGAACCACTTCATAAATCGGACGGAACCCACGATGCTCCAGGGCCCTCTTCACCCCAATTCGAATTGGCTCATTCTAGGCTTGTGAGGTTGGCTCCCTCTCGAACTTCCGGTCGCACTCGGTTTCTTCCTAGACGCTATCAGGACAACATTCCATCTCTTTCACGTGAGCTGCGTAATGCGGTTCTCTTAGAGAACCCTCCAGCAGCAACTGAACCACAGTCTTCTCCCACGCCAGCTGAAGAATCTCATCATAGCGTTGTTCCGGACCCAGAGGTTGTTGCTATTGGGACTGCACCTTACTTCGTATACATCCAAACCGAGCCAGATGAGTATGGCGTCTATCGCACATACCCTCGGCGTCCCAAAGTCATACCTGATGAAGAGATTCCTATTGCAGACGTATGTGAAGGTGCTGGCTTTCCCTCCCCTCCACCTTCTGACCCGCTTTCTATATTTGGTCGAGCAGCCAAAAGGGCAGAAAGTCTTTTTGCGCCCTTTCTCAACGTTACTGTGTTTCGCTTGATGGACTGGTTTTACAATTCTCATGAAACCAAATCCATCGTAGATTTGGATACTCTAGTTCACAGTGTTCTTTTGGCGGATGACTATGACAGGGCACACTTGGCGGGCTTTAGTGCCAAAAAGGTCTTGCAGAGCATGGACGACTACGGCGGACCTCGTTTCACACTCAGTGCAGAAGATGGCTGGCATGAGGCCTCTGTCCAGGTTTCTCTCCCCGCTGCCGGTGTCAAACAGGCTGAATCCAGTGCCCCTGTCTTTGATGTCCCTGGTCTGTTCTATCGAAAACCTCTTGAGATCATCAAATCAGTGTTTCAGTCGGAGTCATCCAGAAAGTTTCATTTTACCCCATTCAAACTCTTCCAACGACGATACTTAGACAACGACACTTTTGAAGACACGAGGCTGCATCATGAGCTATATAACTCAGATGCGTATATCCAAGAATATGAGCAGCTTCATGTTCAGCAAGCAGAGCGTCGGCGAAACGATCCAGAGTTAGCGAAGGAACCAGAAGTTGAAAATGTGCCTGTAGGGATCATGGCTTGGTCAGATGCTACCCAGCTCACTCAATTCGGAGACCAGTCGATGTGGCCCATATATCTCTATTTTGGAAACCAATCAAAATACCAAAGAGCCAAGCCCTCTTCGTTTGCAGCACATCATCTGGGGTATATACCCAAGGTGATTTCTTCTATTGCCACATGATAGGGTTAGAACTGACTGCGTACAAAAGCTTCCGGACCACTTTCAAGACCAATACCTAAAAGAATTTGGAAAACCACCCATTGGCCCAATTCTCACTCACATCAAACGGGAACTTATGCACAAAGTTTGGGCTCTTATTTTGGATCCAGAATTCATGCATGCATATGAGTATGGTATATTGGTGAAGTGCGGGGACAGTATAGTCAGGCGGCTGTTTCCAAGGTTCTTTACTTATTCCGCTGACTATCCTGAAAAGTACGAGTCTTGTGCGTGCTTTTTTTTCAGTTTTCTCACTTTTCCCCTAGGGTTCTGCTTGCTACCATCCGTACACTCGGTCGCTGCCCATGTCCGCACTGCCTGACTGAGAAAAATCAGATTCCGCAGCTCGGTACGAAATGGGATCACAATCGCCACAAAACCAAGGCCCGCGTTGACACCCAATACCGTCGCAACATTGTTGAGAACATGAGGAAGTGGATTTTTGATTTTGGAAAGAGCATCACAAACGAGGCTGTTGAGACATTTCTCCAACCCCTCTCATGGGTACCAACAATTGTGGGGTTTCAGCTGATGTTTCACTGCCGTTATCTAATCTTTCTTACCGCTAGAACATTTTTTCTGAACGTTTTGCGAGATTCGGGGTAAACTTCTATGAAATGCTGGTACCGGACGTTCTGCATGAAATAGAACTCGGTGTTTGGAAGGCACTGCTGACACATTTGATTCGAATTCTCTTCGCTGTCGGAAATGAAAGCATTGAGACCATGAACAGGAGGTAAGTGCTCACAGATTATCCCTTTTACATTCATGTTAATCCGGAAATCTAAGATATCGCGATATTCCAAGATTTGGACGGGATACAATCTGGATTATCCGGAACAACGTCTCGGCCATGAAGCAGTTAGCCGCTCGTGATTTTGAAGACTTGCTTCAGGTATGTATATATCATGTTTACTAGCTGTCTTCCTAATGAGGCATTCCCTGAGTCAAGGTTTCAATGCCTGTTTTTGAAGGGCTTATTCCAGGCTTTGACAGAGATATTCAGGACCTGCTATTTACTCTCAACTCCTTCCATTCCCTGGCCAAGCTTCGCCTCCATTCCGAAAAATCCTTGGACCTTCTCGACAAAACGACTACCGAGCTGGGCAGGTTGTTCCGTAATTTTGAAAAGAATGCCTGCCAAGCCTATAGGACCAAGGAACTACGGAAAGAAACTGCTGCCCAAGAACGACGCAATGCCAAGTCAGCCGAAAAGGGAAGGACTGCAGGGGGGAAAGGGAAACGAAAACGCAAGGATGAAGACGAGCAAGATCAACAAGCTGGAGCCTCACCTTTGAGGTCATTCAACCTTTCAACATTCAAATTTCATGCACTGGGGCATTATATTCGCTTCATTCGCCTTTATGGTACCACCGATAACTACAGCACTCAAATTGTACGCCCTATTTTACGCTCCAGATCCATTTTTCTGATCAACAATGCACAGGGTGAGCTGGAGCATAAGCGGGTAAAACGGTTTTATAGCCGCACAAACAAGACGTTCAAATTTGTTCGCCAAATAGCTGCTCAAGAAAAGCGAAAACGAATTATCCAAAATCTTAAAACGAGCTTCGAGAAACAAGTTACTCCTGGAGAAACTACACCCACTGTTTCCTTCCAACATTCGGATGCACTTCCCCCTACTCCACCGGAACTTCGCTACAAAATCTCCAACGACAACTCACAGTACCTGAACATTTTTGAATGGATGAACAGTCACGAGGACGACCCTGCAGTCTACGTTTGTATTGCTTGTGCTATGACTGTTTCTCCGCACTAACATCTTCAACTTAGAACTTCTATGCCAAGTTAAAAGACCACTTCTTTGCAAGACTGACTGGTCAATCGGAGGGAGATACTAGCCTGGCTACTATATCCCAGGTCCGGTTGGACAACGACCGTATCTACAAGCACAAGGTTCTACGAATTAACTACACAACATATGACATGCGTAGAAGTCAAGATTCCATTAATCCACACACCAATTCTGATGTCATGGTTCTTTCTTCAGACCTTGACCCGGATGCACACCCGTTCTGGTATGCCCGTGTACTGGGAATCTTTCATGCCCGTGTTCGTCTAAACAACGGATATGCTCAGCAGATGGATGTTCTCTGGGTGCGGTGGTTTGGGCTTGATCAGAGTTATAAGTCTGGCTGGAAAGAGAAACGATTTTTCCGGATTGGATTTATTGACGGCGATGATCCCTGTGCGTTTGGGTTCATAGATCCAGCATTAGTTGTTAGAGCGGCACACCTGATTCCCGTCTTCAGTTTGGGAAAGACAGCTGGTATCATGGGACCATCCATCTCCAGGAAAAAAGCTGACAAAGATGAGGATTGGTGTCGGTATTATGTTGGAATGTAGGCCCTGTCTCATGAAGTGGTGCACTGGTTCACGAGCTAACCATGGTCCACAGTTTTGCAGACAGGGATATGGTTGTGCGCTACCTTCCACAATTGGGACTTGGCCATTATCACGTCAACGAAAAAAAAGAAAGAGACCCTGAACACTGGACTGTTATTGCTGAAGACGGCGACCCAGACGCAGCCGCAGCCACCAACTCTGAGGTCACACCGCCCCACACACCCCCAAACCTTCAAGATGTCAAACCCGATCCCAAGGATGCAAACGAATGGGAGGATTATGGGTACGCAAACGAAATCGAGAGTGTTGAGGCGGAGGAGGATGAAATTGTTGAGGCAGAGGAGGATGGAATTGTCACTAGAGACTTAAATGATATCGGACCTGAAGACGGGGAGGATCCAATCAACCATGACATGGAGGTAATGGAGGCGGAGGGCTATGGGTGGTTCTAATTACAGTTTATGTTGATTGGGAGTTTAAGGTTAGTAAGTAGAAGTATTACTATTCTGCTTGAACTTCAATGTAGTGTTCCAGCGACTCCTCGGAGTCTGAAGAGCGTTTATTCAACCGGAGTTTTAAATCACATGACCTTAAATACAGACGAAGTTCAAGATGTTGGTCCATCCTCTTTGCGACCATGTCCAAAAGTCGCCGGGCAACTCCTGCCCCAACATCCTCGCAGCGAAATCCAAGTCGGAAGAGCAAATCTTACGCACCAATACCAGTCCCTAACCAGCCTATGCCAGCAGATCTCCAGTCAAACACAGACGACGACGACGACGACGACGACGAAAGTACAGAGCCGCCGCAAAAGCGGAAGGCCTTAGCTATATGTGACCGGCTCCGAAAACGTCAGAAAGTACGCCGTAGTAGCAAAGAGTAATTTTTCTATCCCGTCCAGCTTTGTACTGCAGACTGATTCTTCTTATGTAGGCTAAGATCTGAGCTCGATGCGTTCAAGGATGCTGCTCGTTGGCTTACTGTCTCACATGACCCATTCATTCCCTGGCTACAGGTCCTATGCACTGGAGTAGAACGAGACGGGATAGTGGATGAAGGAACATACAGCAATGTGCCCAGTGACGACAAAGAAAGGCGAGTACTGGTTGCGTTGCAATATTCTTCTGGTAGTGACCTGCGCGTATAGGCAAAACTTACTGGCGATCTACGATTTGCTGGAAAGACACGTTCCTGATATGCTGGAAAACTTGGAGGACGTCATCGAAAATGACTATCTTGATGCGTTGGTTAAAGAGGTACATTTCTATCACTTCTACGGCAGCGCTAATCAATTATGTCTCAGATGAACATCTCAGTGAGTGATGCGAGGTCTCAAGATGTACGGACCGTTCGGTCTTTCATTCTTCGGTGGGCAAAGTTGGTCCTTGGCGAAGAAAGTCTTGACCCTCCGCTTGATGAGAACGATCCTGTTGACAAAAGCTTTGGATGGCATCATCCTCAGCTTGCCCGTCTTCTTGTTACACCTATCAAGCTCCCTGAATTTTTAGAAGAACCTGAGTCGTAAGTCATGCGACTCACAAGTGCTGCTTTTTTTGTTGATTATTTTCAGGTTTTGCCAAGCTGTTCGCAACAACGTGCCTGGATACAAGGTTAATCACACCCACTTTCCAGCCTTTTTCTACAAAGATCTCGGAGAAGAGGCATCAAAAGGCTGTGAATATGTGACGGCTGAACTGCTCAAAGGATGGATGCTTGCCGCTGTGAGAAATGTCTTTTTTGTTTGCTTTGCACCCTTACACACAACGTTTAGGGCTGGATTCTGATATTTATTGGAAAAGAAGCTGTTGTAAATTGGACCAGAGAATCAGAAAAGATCGACTGGACTGTTCGCCGAACAGGCAAGGCTTGGGTACATCGTATGACGGAGATCACCTACCGTTCCATTGCTTATGCCTCATTGATTGTAGGCCCGCATTTTTCATTTGAAAACTTTTACTAATGTCACTTATATAGGTTCGCCATTGCCTTTCTGCATCCAGTGACTGGCGCACAAACGACGTTGGTGTCATCAAGGAAGGGGCATTCCAAGCTATCATCGCGCTATTTGAAGATCCAGAATACATTGAATTAGCTGACTGGACCAAGGAGATCCTATTATCTTGGAACAGGTATGAATATTATTTCATATTTTGTATTTTCTCTTTCACAACGAGCCTCAGCAGCCTGTCATTCATGCTTCCAGGCCCTAACGACGCTAAACTTGATGACGCAGAAGACGCTGATTCCAGTCTCACTCAAATCAAAGAAATGCTCCGCTTGCGCAAAGAACCCTCTGCTACAGCAACTAATCGAACCACCACGGGTGCTTCCACCTCGACAACTACCTCCGCCACACCGACAACGACTACTTCTGCTACGGCCGCGGCAACAAAGACTGCCTCTGCTGCAACAATGACTGTCCCTGCCACGACAACGACTGCCCCTGCTGCAACAATGACTGCCTCTGCCACGACAATGACTGCCCCTGCTGCGACGACGACTGCCTCTGCTGCGATGACGACTGCCTCTGCTGTGACGACGACTGCCTCTGCTGCGACGACGACTGCCCCTGCCACGACAATGACTGCCTCTGCTGCGACAACGACTGCCCCTGCTACGACAACGACTGCCCCTGCGGCGACAAAGACTGCCCCTGCTACGACAACGACTGCTCCTGCCATGACAACGACTGCCCCTGCTACAACAACAACTGCTCCTGCCACGACAACAACTGCCTCCGGCGGGACAAATGCGACTGCAACTGATGCCGGCAATGCTACACCCAGCGGAGCGAACGCTTCTACTTCTATTAATGTTTCTGCCACTTCTGATGATTCCACTGACAATTCCGCTTCCAATGACCCCGACACCAATGCCCAGAACCTTAATCGTACACCTCTGGCACGTAAAAATAGCAATGTATCTACAAAATCACTTTCCTCAGCCAAGGCTGTTCTTCAACCGAAGTCTCTCAATACTCAAAGTCTAAAGGTATGTTGCCTATTGGTATAACTTTACCTTATGCTAATTTATCATCAGAACCAGGATCCAAAAACAAAGTACGTGCTAAGACTGATTTTTGCTTCTACTATACTAATTTTTGTCAAGAAACTAGGTGTTCCTGGTCTCAGCCAATGTGCATGATTCCATACTATCCACTGCCCAGATTGCTATATTCTTGGTGATAACTGCGTCATCCCTATCTTGCACTGTTTTTTCTCTGCCCGACGGCCCCAGGTTTTGCTTGTAGTAAGAGCCCCCTATTCTACTATTACAACCTTCCCGCTGATATACTGCACTAGTTCTACTCACTGCGTATCTGTGCCCTTTATGGTTGTAGCCTGCCGATGCTGGTATATGCTATCATTTGGAGTTTCCCTTGCTATGTACGTACTTCCTTCATATTTTGTATGGTTCTGTTCATTGATGCTGCTTTCCCAAGTTTGCTTTATTTTTTCGGAGAAGTCAGTATCTTTTGTGTCTGATTTTTCTCGTACAGAGCTATCGGTAAGCATTTGCTCACCCACCAGATGTGATTCTTTAAAAACCCACAGACGCACTTTCAACAGAGGTATCAAATGACTGTCATCATATACAGACCCTATGTAAGTACTTTACTGTATCCTCTTTTTTTATCATTCTCACCGCATTCAACAGTCACTTTGCCAGTCATTCCCTTTATATGCTCTGTAAGTCAACCTTGTCATCCTAGGTTTTGTCTGCGGTCATTAATCTCCTAGTACCTATAGATTTTACATATCCATTTCCTACACTTGGTCGCCATGATGCTTATACTTTAAGATGTCTATAATTGTTATCCTGTAAACAGTACTATATTGTCCAACTGATTATGTATCCAGACTTGTTCATACAGAAGTGAAGCCCATACAGAATGTGAACCCCTTACAGAACATGAAGCCCACACAGAACGTGAAGCCCTTACAGAACGTGAAGCCCTTACAGAACGTGAAGCCCACACAGAATGTGAGGTCCGCACAGAACGTGAGGTCCGCACAGAACGTGAGGTCTGCACAGAACGTGAGGTCCGCACAGAACGTGAGGTCCACACAGAACGTGAAGTCCGCCCAGAACGTGGAGCCCACACAGAAAAAATCAGTGGTACAGAATAAATTACCAGTACAGAATAAACTACCGGTACAGAATAAACTACCGGTACAGGATAAACTACGGGTACAGGATAAATTATCAGTACAGAATAATTACCGGTACAGTGTATACATCATGAGGCACCAACACAGGTTATTCGTAATGAGCCTTTGGTGCAGGTTGTTCATAATGAACTGTCGATACAGGCTATTCATAGTGTCGCAGCTGTACAAGCTTGACAGTATAAAAATCTTATGCAGAATTAGAAGCTTGTACAGACCTCGCACATTGGGTTTACAGCTCATGTTGAAACTATAAATACATCATGCAGCATCAGTGCCAGATAAGGCCTACCTGTTACAGGATTCTTTCTTTTACCAGGCCTGTAACTGAGTGGGGACTCATCACAGGCCTGGTGGTGAATTACAGGCCTGAACTGAGCTTTAGGGTTTTGCTGATGGCCGAGCGCGGCTAAAAATTTGCACAGCGGTGCAGAGCATAAGTTGCGTGCGACGCAACTGAGTTGTTTAGTGAAACGACTTGAGGGCAGTAAAAACACGTAGCGACGTACGCCCTTCGAGTCCTAGGACTCACAATATTGATCTAGGTAAATTCAAAATTTACCGTCAATCATTTTCCTCTTTACACAGCGTAGGATGCCCAAAATATCCCAATCAGATAATGTCGGTAAAATTTCCATTTCCCCAACATTTTCCTGAGAATATACTGACATTACAACAATCGGGATAATGTCTGGAATGTCACGCATTGTACCAGCATTTTACGAGCATTTCCCCAGGAATTATCACATCATTTTCCTGTGATTTTACCATGTAGAATTACCATCATTACACCAACATTATACCAATTGTGGGCGCAGTGGTACTGCTTGCACTCCCCATGCTCGCTCACTCAAAATAGATGAATTAAAAAAATTGATTGATAACTAGTAGATTAGAAGACTGCTACGAATGATACAAAACCCGAAACTCCCAAAAGACAGCCCCTTCTTCTCCCATTGACCTCAGTTAATGTTGAGCATAACGAATTTGAATATGGTGAGACTCCGTTGGACAATCCTGCCGCTTTTTTGCCATCCAGTTCCTTTTCATTCGTTTCAAGGGTGAGCATATGTATCGGAGGTCAAAGGAGGGATAGAGTTGTGAGAGGAAGAGGAAGCTGACTTGCCTGACACAGACTAAGCAAAGAATCGTGATAGCATTCACGCAGTACACACGCTGCCCTTTAAAACTCCTCCATCCATTATGTCTTGGAACTCTTCGGAAGGATTGGAATGAGATCAATGGTACACACACCTGAGCTCCAGACTCCAGAAGATGGGCTAGAAATTGACTTACCATGATGGCTTTGCTCAATTGGATCAGAGACACGGTCAATAAGTACAATGATGAGATTTGCAAGACTAGAGGGAAAGGTCGATCCTGACCTTGGCATGAAGACCCTGGGTCCCAGACCGCTGGTCATAGAAGCCACCCTATTGATGGTGAATCTGATACTTTGACGGGTTCGGATGAAGATGGAATTGAAATAAATAAGACTAAAGAAGGAGTCTGATATCGATGTCAAAATCAAGGATGAACATGCATTGTCATGAGAATACTGCACTTGCCTCTGCAAAAGCTGCTGGTAGTGGCTTCACGTGAAAGCAAGGTGATTTTAAGGTACATACTAGATGATCTAGTGGATGACGAGTCAATAGAAACTCACTAATGAACTGGGGCACTTCTTAGGAGCATCTCTTGACGAAAAAGCATCCGGCTACGCATTTGGATGGCAAAGAAGCCAAGAATCCTGCCTTTATTCCGGAGAGTAAAAGTTTTCAGCAATAACAGTTTGCTGGAAAAAAATTGTGCAAGGCGAGATGCTTACTTTCTGCCAGAGCTGGACATAAGTAGAGGTGTTTGAAGCACGACGTGTGAGCAAGAGCAAGACAAGCTTAGGTCACCTGATCGCTCTGCTTCAAATTTCGACAAAGTCCACACAAATGTACATGTATATTTTCTGTGAAATGTAGGTACAACGACAATGTGTAAATTACTAGTAAAATCTCGGGAAATCCAGATTTCACTAAAATTTCCCGAAATCCGGGCTGCTATAATTTCTTTACGCTGTGTTAATTACTTCCATTTTAGGTATGTCACGCTTTGGTCACGTGATGTTAGTTGGACTCGAGGCTCCCCACTTTAAATATAGAACGAAGCGGCAAGAGGAGGACAGTGTCAAGTTTACTAGGAATATCCCGTATCTTATAAATTGACAATAGACCAAGGACTATGATGAAGAGCTCCTCTTCCTCTTCTACCTCTTCCACCGTATCGGAATGACAGAAAGTCCTCGTCCAGGCCTAGGTGAGATAAGTTTTGGTAGACCTGACGTGACCGTGACAGTGGCAGTGACTGTGACAGGACAAACTGTGGTGTTCCAAGATACCGCGATTTTAGCACTCTTTCCATATGCATCGGACGCAGGAACAGCGATTGCGAGTACCATTACTGCAGCCAGAGTGTGTTCATATCAGTTTGTTCCAATGTTTATCTTATTGACCTGATCCCAGGATGTCAACAAGCGCGCTTTCCAACGTCTCACACGAGATGTCTGTGAAGTGCAATCTGTCGTAACATCTGCGTTACAGCAGGCGGCAGAGGGAGGCTGCAAAAAGGACTGTGCAAAGAATGCTGGATTGAATAAGCAGTTGCAAACGTTAATCAGGTATGGGTGCTTTGATCCTCGACTGCCTTCCTGTCATTGATATCATTTTCTAAAAGCATTCTCAATCCAATTTTGCAATTTGCGCGAAAGCGCTCACTTATATCTCGGATCGGAAGGGTCATCCTAACATTCAAGAGTGATGGCAGTAGAATACGAGAGTATCGAGAACAGCTTGAAGATACACTCGACAAGTTCAAAGTGAGAATACCTTATCTTCTATACCTTCCTGGAACTCATATTTCGCAACCCATACCTCCAGTCAATTATGTCCTCTTCTGCTGCATGTTGTCAAGAAGGCATGCGCGGGACCTTGAATACCGGTAAGAATATTGAGTTTTCACTTTTATCCGAACCAAACCGTACAAAGGCTAACGGAAATCTAGACAATACCGTCCCGCAAACGCAGCCACTCGACGAACAGTTGCGTAGCACATCCCACGTCGACGCGGCCCCTGAGAGTACTTCCCCGGAGGAGACAGCATCCCAACCACAAAGCTCTTCACAGCGCAATATGTGCAGCCACGCTGGGCCGGTTTACTTTATCAACAATGGGGACGTCTATTACTATGGACATCCAGGTGCACACCACCGTTAAAAGGTAACTCACTAAAATTGACTGAATCAATTATGCAAGCATCCCCTTCATTGAGAAAGAACAGGAGAAGAGAAAATTAGACTAGCAGTTGGCTACTATGGGCTACACTGTCAATGTATACGTACAAGCCATGTCAAGTTTAAAACTTTTCCTCCTCTTCCTCATACTTATGTATACACAATGGTTTGATATCTTTGCCTGCTCACTCCCTAGGAGTAGCATTGACATTGGCGGCGTTATTATTACCATCGGCGCCATCTGAGAAGGGGAAGATGATTCATTTGTCCTGGTAAGAGGATAGCTGTATGCATATGAAAAGCATTTAGCTGTCAATACACTGAGCTACGCATACGTCCATCTAATGTGACGCATACCAAACCCAGGCTTCAAGCTTCAGGCCTTCATGATCAGGCCTCAGGAAATGAAGTTCTGAATCTTAAAAGTCCTTTAAATGGCCCACTCTGAGATGAGAACTCTTTGGATATATTCAACTTCACCGTCTTCACAAATTCCAAAGCCGTTGCAGAATCCAGACCTCTCGTACTTACTGTTATCCCAACATTGCAATGGGCTACCACTCAACACAGTCTCTGCGATACTGACCCGTTTCCTCTCGCCTCCGGATACGCCTCGAATAAAGTCGTTTCCGACTTTGGTGTTCTCGGTGTGTGAAAGACCAAAGACAGTCATGATGACGTCTTTCATGTGTTGAGCGTATTCTGCGCGAGTGACGCCAGGAAAACGTGTGTGAGGGCAACGAGCCTGGGCTGCGAAAGATAGGGTTTGACCAACGGTGAGATTAGGGAAGTGAATGTCGTTTTCGGCGTTATAGACGGCTTCGCCGCGAAAGTCGGTGTGCATGAGGTCCCATGGAATGCCTGAAGGAAGAATTAGAAGTAGTAAATGAAATATGTATGCACCAAGAACGTACTTTGGTAGTTGACCTTGGCGTCGTCATCAACGTAAAAACCATGCGTTTCACCAGCAATGGTCTTGAGGAGAGTCGTGCAGCCACTACAGGAATATGGAGTTAGAATATCAATTATAGGACGAGAGGAAAAAGGGGTAAAGTGAAACTAACCTTCCGGGAGGACCGAGAACAACCAACATTTCGCCTTGCTTCACCAACCCCTCAAAGCCCCTCAGGATATCAATCCTTTGCTTCGTATGTCCGAGCAGGTTTCTTATCAGCCCAGGTATATCAAGCAAGATATTTCCAACAGTCTTCTGATGGTCAGTAGGCACACCATACCCATGGACATTCAAATTAGTGAAGCTGACACCGGCTCCGATGGTAGGGTTTTTATCGGGATACCGGTTGAGGAGAGAGACGACGGCGTGAATCCACTTTTCGAAATCGAATTTCCCAGAACGAGGATCCATCTCGGGGTCTGAGTCGAAGGGGAGTTCGTCTTCAATAGGCTGGAGTTGATGCTGGGAGATTCCAGTGACGGTACGAGCAAGAGTAGTGATTTCTTCTCGAACATGAGGGTTGATTTGGTTGTCACCACTAGTAGAGCCACTGCTGACAGAAAAGCCTGCAGACGAATCCAAGTCCTCTGGGGGAGGACCATTTTTCTTGTCTACGTCAGCTGGTGGTTGAGACATGGAGAGGCAGAATTTGAGGATTCATAGTGCGTTTCAATCCTTGGTTTTAAAGGCGTCTGAAAGCGGAACGTAGACCACGGATTAGTGGCTATGGAAGACTCATGAAGTTGTGACGCGTCTGTATGACACATGATCATGATTCACGGACGCCGTTGTCCCGCACTTTCCCGTCTCAGGAAAGACTGGCGCTTCAGAAGAATTTGAAGTCTATCCAACTTCCGACCACAGCCAACTCTGTTTGCAAATTTCAGATTACTCATTGTGCAATCTGCTACCCACCTTCTAGTCGATGCCTTCAAGTTTGATCTGTGAGATTGGTACTTTATCGGTCGAGAAGACTTGGGATCTCGAGGCTTCGGGAACTAGCAGGAGTAAGGAAGAGACGAATGTTATTATGCATACCCACAAGCCAGAATGTGAACAATGATCGACGACGGCCTTTCGGATAAAAATTCGTCTGAAATCAATTTGTGCACCTCCGATACAGACGACGAATACTTCTTTACGCCATTTCCGCCTTGATAAAATCGACGATGAGTTGCTTGAACTCGTTCGGGCTAAACAAGATAAACAAAGCGGAGTAAGCGGCGGATGACGGGAAAAATAGTTTGAGACACTCGCCGTTCACCGTGCACTGGAATGGAAAGATAGGCGCAAGAGCGGTAAAAAAAGAAGTGTATTTGGTGAAGTTGGACGTACGTATCTATTACATTGCAGAGCCAACTCACCATAGTGTCCCGCATCGAGGACCTCGAGTTCCATACTCGGGAAAAGTTTCCTCGCAACACCTATCGCGTCTTCGTTCAAGAATCTACGAAATATCGGTGTGTTAGATTGCATATTAGCAAAGAGCAATAATAAACAATTCCGAAATTTCGAAGTCTCAATGAACAAAAGGTATCAAAAAATGCCCAGATATGAAATGGGCCGGCAGAAGAAACAAACTCAAACTTACTTGCTTTTCCCTCCTTTGACAAAGAGGGTTCTCCCCGTCCAAGGCTCCACTTCCCCGGGCTCGTAAGGGAAAATACCAATGTCGGGAACAGCCTCGCTCAGGATGTCCAGAGGAATACCGAACTTCGCATACTCTTGAAGTGACGACGGGTCAGAAGGAACAATCAAATTAGTGAGTAGAAAAGCTTGGGTCCCTGTGTGTAATGTAAAGTGGAAATGATCGCGGATGATATTCCGTTCAACCAAAAAGAAATAAATCATCATTTAACCATGTCTTGAAACAAGGTTCAAGGGTTCGGACTCGGACTTGCCTTCTCCCATTCAGCCAAGACATTTCTCGCCTCTTTCTTCGTTTTCAATTTCATACTCTCAATCTTCTTCATCGCTTCGAAATAGGAGACGGATGCTCTAGACACTTTGCCTTTGATCGGCGCTATGTCTGCCACGACTAAATTGGCTATAGTCGAAGGAGGGAGATAACGACCTAACACAGTGGTCATTGCGACTTTGCCACCCCTAGAGCATCGTCAGTTGCATAACGCGAAAGAGAGAGAGAAAGAAAGGAAAGAAAGAGAGGTACATACATCGAATGTCCGACGAGTGAAATCCTTTCAAGATTGTGTTTCTGTATAAAATGCGTGACATCTAAAGCCATTTGAGGGTATGTCATCGGTTTAGCATGAGGCGATTCTCCGTGGTTCCTCAAGTCCTGTCAAAAAAACAAGAAGTCGTGTCCAAGTCAGGACAACTTTCAAGGACCCGATCGACGCGTCTACCGCGTCGCAAAATTTGACTCAGAATTAGATTTTCAGTTACTCACTAAAGCGTATACAGGTCTATTCAATTCGTTCGAAAGAGCATTGGCAACCGAGTGCCAATTCCTCTTGGATCCACTTTCAATCTCTTGTCAACGTTTGCTTTGGTCAGGCATGAGGAAGGACGTACAATAAGCTATGCAAGAAAACAATTGCTTCTCGAGTCTGGTTCCCACCGTCTGGCGATAGGTACTGTGTGTATTTTAGGTCTACCGGCTTCAGCCCTGTGTTTGCGTATGCTGATGCAGACGTTGAAAAAGAGGTGGTGAGAGAATTTGCATTGAATTGTGAAGCAGTCTCCCAACGGTTGGAAAGCGAGAAAATTCTTCGTCGACCTGAGTAAACCCAAAAAATCGCCTTAGGTTTTGTGTGGTTTGAGGGAAGTTTTCGAGAACGCGGCTATATCTTACACAGAGAGTTAGAAGTGATTAGAGTCCTACCAATACGTAGGCCATTAAGTGGACGTAGAGTGCGCAGAGAGATGGACATGGAGCCGATGCAAGTGGACTTTTGGTTCGAATACCCGAACTAGAGAAGGGCCGACAGTATCGGCTTTAGCTTTGGTCTTGTAGGCTTTGTCGATGTTTATTCGGGAGTATGAGCACGTGAATAGTAGCATCGTAACTCCTTCAGGTTTGCTTGACCCTGATTTGGCCGGCTTTTTTCGGCTTTTTTCAGTGGATCAAACCGGGCAAGTCACAAGGGGACCAGCCAGCGGGGTTTTGGTAACAAGCTGCCTCGGCAACCATTGAATTTTTGTGACGTGCCGCTTGGCAACAAGCGGGCAAGCCAGCAAAGCCGGCCAAAGGAATCACGTCATCACGATGCTAGTGGCATCGTGAAATGACGTATTTTGCTTGCCCGGACAAGCTACAGTGGCGGCAAAAAATGCTGCACATTCCTAATCGGGTGCCGCCCGGCTAATCATCTAATCATTCCGCGCCGGGTAAACGGTACAGTGACGGCAAAAGAGCACCACACCGAACTGACGTCAAATGCTATTACCGATGCAATGGCAGCCTCTGTCGGAGTCTGGGCTGAGCTAGTCAGATGATTAGCCGGACGGCACCCGATTAGGAATGTGCAGCATTTTTTGCCGCCACTGTAATTCATACTTACATATCTAAGTACCATAAGATTGTGGTACCTCGCATCCGTTGGGCGAGACAGTCTACCGCACGTTTGAAGGCGTTTGAGCGGATGTAGCCAGCTGAACCTTAAAGGTTCCCCGCACGTTGCGGAGCTGAGTACTTACTCATTGTCGGATGACTCGGATGAGGATGAGTTCTAGAATCTCACTGAGAACTTCTCACTGTCAGTAGCCAACGCCGCGGGCACGAGGTGGCAGATTTGTCAGACTTGTACCCCGTTCTCACGGGGGAGAGGGTCAATACAATTGAGATGCCGAACCTCGGCCAAAGCTAAGCCTGTACCACTACCGCCATCGCATACAGTCGCGTTTGACAGTGTCGGACGCGACTACGACTTCCTCATTGCTTCTCACACTCTTTGAGTACTATTTCAACATGACTCCGAAACTTCTTGTTTAAATACATATACCCAGTCTGTTGAACTCTGTTCCTGCATGGAGCAGTAGTACCTTACATACCGCTTCTTGGACTCCAGCATCCCAGGACGTCCTTCCTGTTCTTGGTAACGGTGTTCACGTCGTTAAAATTTTTGATAATTTCTTGAGTGTGAAGACATGGCGCAGAGGAGTTTCTAGTACTACTGGTGGTGGGCAATTCACGCCAGGCTGATGGCCCATGACTAAGCGCACAGCCACCATAAAACCTGTCCGCTGTCATCCATTGTCTCGAAAGCTGTTGTCCAACTCATTCCCGCATTCCAGTCTATATCAATCCATATGTAACTTTGTAAGTAATACCTTTAGAACAGATAGAAATAAAATATCACGTATTTATGTTGCATAGTATACTAATCTACATCCATTTCCACTTCCAGCTCATCCTCAACTGTCTCTGATTCCTCGGCTGCATGTACTCGCACTTCTTGTTGGAATTCATGATATATGTTTGATATCAGTTTCACAGACAACTATTGTTTTACTTGAATAAAGTATCTATAGCTACCTACAGCCACATATAGCCACACTCATTGTCTCTATTATTGTTCATAGCTACCTTGTTCTATACTTTGTACTTACCTGTTGTACATAGATACATTGTTATCTTCATAGTTACATTGTCATAGTGCTATACTCATAGTTACTTTATCTCTACTAGTATATAGGTAGGTAGAAATCATGTACCAACCTTATGCGATTGCTGCGAGCTCAACGCAAACGCAATACAAATTATCCAGCTCCATGTTATGTGGTCCCAGACATAAAACTCCAATTCTAACACAATCGCATCCAAGGCAAGCTCCTTGTAAAATATGCTTAGGCTATGTCACTTTGCCATTTCAGGACCACTCTCTTTTATTTGATTTAGGTTTATGTGCTCGGAATGCACCTTGCTCTATTGCCCAGGATTTATTGTACTTGTTGTACAGCTGTTGCCATCAGCACAGGAGTTGTCACCCATGGATTCATTCATTATATTCCCTATCATCAGCTCTCCATTATTGTCATCGTATCCATCAATATTTATTCACCAGGAGACTCAGGACCCCTTGCCCACACCCCAGGAAGCCTATGCCCAGACTGCTAAATTGCATGTCATGTTTTATTGTTTTATGGAGCACATTGGAATGTGTAACATATAGATGCTATTGGAATTGCATCATTGAGACCATTGGTATTGGTACTCACAGGAGGAGATCTTGCATGATTCTCTAACTGAAAGGATTTGGCTAGGCAGGATTATTTGGAATCCAAACATGCATAACAAGAAGGACTTGTTTATGGGGTATATTGCATTTGTTGCATACTACGAAATTGTTTATTGGGCAGTGCATATGGAATTGCACAGGAATATTGTTTATAGGGGAAGTGCATATGGAATTGCACAGGATTTACTCAGGGAATCGACACATTGTTATTTGGATCAGGAAGAACTAGGAATATCCATGTGGATCACAGGACACCATTTATTCACAGCAAAACTTGACACTCCATCATTTTATCGGGCATCATCAAACACCATTCACATCACCATTCATTTGTTGAAACAGCTACAAGGATATTACAACCAGTAACAACATTGATTTACGACAATCAAAATTGGAGAAAATAGAAAACTTATCACATTGGAGAAGGAAATTAAAATTGGGAAGGAAAATGTTGAATTCCATTTTATTGCAAACTCTTCACTCATTATTCATTCACAAAGGTTTGAGGGGAAGTGTTGGAATTCATGATATATGTTTGATATCAGTTTCACAGACAACTATTGTTTTACTTGAATAAAGTATCTATAGCTACCTACAGCCACATATAGCCACACTCATTGTCTCTATTATTGTTCATAGCTACCTTGTTCTATACTTTGTACTTACCTGTTGTACATAGATACATTGTTATCTTCATAGTTACATTGTCATAGTGCTATACTCATAGTTACTTTATCTCTACTAGTATATAGGTAGGTAGAAATCATGTACCAACCTTATGCGATTGCTGCGAGCTCAACGCAAACGCAATACAAATTATCCAGCTCCATGTTATGTGGTCCCAGACATAAAACTCCAATTCTAACACTTCTAAGCTATCTGGATGTGTTCTCCCCAACTCTAACAGTCGTCTCTCATACTCCTTGAAGGCTTTTTCCAACGCTGCCTTCTTCTCCACTACCTTGCTGATGGAACTTTTCGATGGAATTCCGGTAACCTTTCTGTACCTTAAGGCATCCAATTGATCATCAAGAAGCTTTCGTGTCCACGTCTTTGAGCCTGTGCCTCCAGTATACTTCGCTGGAGGCACACTATTCAATTCTGTGAGAGAGCGGATCAATGGGATGCTGGCAAGTTTCTCGCAAATTTCCTGGGCACGTTTTTTCTTTGCCTCTTCCTTTTCCTTGCTCATCTGTATTATTCTGGTCCGGAACGCAACCTGCTCTTGCCTTCTCTTCTTTGCCAACCCCGAGGAATCAATTCTCCGAGCCTCTCTCATCACAAATTCATGATCCTCCGCTTCAAATAATGCGTTCATGAACGATATCGTCTGGTTTCGAGAATACATGGCGAGAGCATTGTATTGATGCAAGGTAAGCGTCGGTTTATTTCGAAGAGTGACACGTAGCTGTCCCAGGGCTCCTTCGTTCGCATCATTGGTTGAGGGCATCCATGCTAATTGTTTCTCATCAGCTGTAGCCTCATCAATCAAACCACCAGGTGCAAACTCCGCTGAAAAACGCGTCCAAGTTGATAGGGAACCACGAAAGAAGGCAAGTGTTATTGCCTGAAGATGTACGAGCTCGGAACACATATCAAAGACCGTTTCTACAGCCTTAGGGTCGTGCCAGGCCTTACCATCAAGGGTTGCTGTTTCGTAGGACGCGTCGGGACCAAACAGTACATCGGGGTTTTCGAGTATTTGACGTATATGTGCTTCGACCTTTTGATGTAACGGTCCGAGATCCAATGCATTGACGTTTTCTGTTCCTGGACCACGAACGACGCGCATGTAAGGATGGGAAATGACATTCATATAGAGAACAATCGCAGACATTTCGGTGAGTGTAGCCTTGTCACGAAGAGCCTTGAGAACATTGACTTCGATATTGGTATGTCCCGGATTATGTTTGGCATGTTTCATCCCTTCGAGAAAGCTGATATACTCGTCCAGAAGACTGATCAATTCACAGCAGGCAAGGCCATGACTCCCAATCCGAACATTACTTGTGTCTGGGAATCGTTTATGCCTCGTAGAGCTTCTGAGGAGGTGGGTACACTCGCAAGCACTTGCAAGTGTACCCGTGGGAAAACTTCCATGTACTCGCACTCGCAAGTAATAAATACTTGCGAGTGCGAGTACATGGAAGTGCAAGTGTGGCTCCTAAAAAATGCAAGTATACTTGCGAGTACTTGCAAATTTTGTACTGTAAGTCAGCGCATCTAAACTATAAAAAACAAAGAAATGAAGTAAAGTGGCCACTGCAAGTGTGATTAGTACAAGGCCTGGAATGGCAACTGTCACCGGGCTGACAGTGAAGAAGACGAACTCAGGTGAGAGAAGCCGGGGTTTCCAATGCCTAATTGGTAATAATGGTCTTGACAAACAAGACCACATCAGTGACTGACCGAGGCCAAAAGATGCATATAAAGACGAGATTCATCCTTTCAGTTGGCCCCATAACACATTCTGCTTATTTTTCTCAATAATAATTGCGAACAATAAAATAAAAATGCTTTTCAAGATTCACAAGTAATACAAAAGTTGTGTACCATTCTAGACTACATTATCAAATGATCCATCATCGGATTCTAAAAGCTCGGGCATCTCATCATCTGAATCATCTGAATCGTTGTCAGCTGAATCAACAACGAGTATTCCATTTGCTCGTAACTCCTTATGAAACTCCAACACGGCATCAAACTGGACGGCAAGGTTGCAAATATGAGCATAACATGGGACGGAACCCTGGTACTGAAGAAAGATTAGTAACATTCCTATCAAGGTAACCAAAGACACGTACGGCAGGGTGTAGCGTCGGTGCCACCACCTTCCAAAGATTCAAATGAGTCGGATGGCTTTCGAGGCAACGATGTTGAATGAACTCCAGTTCCTCGAGATAGAATGGGAGCTCGGTGAAGAGCAGCAAGTTTTCGGCTTCGACTGAGCGAGAAGACATTACGATCAAAGGCTGTCAAGCAAGCATTCAATACAGTTCAATGTTGTATGAATGGAATAGCGTACCGAGAACAGAACAGAAGGTCAGAAGGTAGGGGGGAATGAGAAAGCATCGACCAAGAGCACAATATATATAGGCCAAATACACTAAGCGCGTTGAAGTGCAATGAGTCGATGGAACGAGCAATAGTGGTGGAGTCGGCAATGAGTGACGGAAACAAAAAAGCGAGGGACAATGGATTAGATTCTGAGAACAATAACACCATGATCACGCAAAGGCAAATGTACAAAGTATCGATCCAAAAACGAACCTTTCCAGCTGCAGTTACGGGAACTCCAAACGTGTCATCATCAAATCTCAACAAATCTACTTCCTTCACGGGTTTGGGAGGCGGCAACGATGCTGTCAGTTTAATCCAAAAGGAGAGTACCAAAGAAGAACGCTCGTTACTGTTTCCACCGCTTCCGCTATAACTCCCACCATAATCACCGAAATAGAGAGAATCTGAACCAAATCCTCCGTATCGTGAGCCACCGCTGGAGAAGTACATCGCATCAGAATCTGTACCGGTGTATTTGTTTTTGTTGGCTTTGGCTTTTTGGTGTCCAGCGCGGATGGAGTCGATGTCAGAGAGGAGTTTGACGATCTCTTTAGCTCGGTTGCGGACTGTAAGAGAAACAGAAAGCAGGAATAGTTCAATGGTTAGTATGTAAAAATGCAGAGAGAGAAAGGGAGAGGGAGATATGTACCGTTAATGCCTTGATCCCTAAGTTCTTGATAGAATCAGTATGCGCAAACGGGCCGGAGGGAAAGAGCAGTTGCAGAATTTGATCCATTCAAACTTAAACAGGCACAGAACCTAGAGCCGTGTGTGTACCATAGTACGAGGTCCATAGATCACGCAGGAAACAAATGTAATGACTATTAGAAGACTCGTAACTTGTGAAAGATAAAAAATAAAAACTCGAAGGGTCCATTAACAGAGGAACTGAAACTCACCAACATTGTATTCAACACTATCCTTCCCAAAGAATGATAATCCCGCTTTTCCCAGAATGTTTATGATCGAACTGTCCGGTTCTGTACCGTTTGAGGGTAAGAGCCTCGTCTATGCACCTCTGAGAAAATCACGAATACCCTTTTACTTGGGGTCGTGTGCTGTACTACCTTTTTGTCTTGACTAAAAGAGAATGAGCAATGTAAAGCCAGGATTTGTGTCGTCCAAAAGACTTGCTATCGAGTCCAGGTTTTTGTACGAAGTTGTCAGTGCTTTCTCCGTGTCTTATTTGTCAAGACGGGGATCAGACTAGTGACCCAAGGCGGAGAAATGACAAATTTACAAAGGTATAAGCATCGGAAGTACGGGTTGATCGGAATAGATGGAACTTTTGATCTCCACAGCGACGGGTAATGTCCAGGTAAACGAAGTCGAAAGGTATTGTTCGGGTTAACGTCAACGGAAAGGCAAGGAATGCGAAAGGGTCTTTATAGTTCGCAATGCCTTGTAGGTAACGGTACTAATGTTCCTGCGGAGGTCAAACCTTTTATCGTTGCATATATGCGTAGGTAACCCTCGACTCGACCGGCCTTAAGAGAGAAACGGTAAATTTACAAAGGTATAGCTGACGGTAAATGGTGTAGACGATATCATTCAACGATGTCGATCCATTCCTGGCCAGTGGATTCTGTGAATAAAATAAAGTTTTCCGGCCCGGCAAAAATGTATAGTACATGATTTAAGGTTTATGCCAATGATCTTGCCACGATTTTCCCTTTACTTTACCCCACGTAGGTTTTGACTGCGCGTCGGCCTGTCAGGGCGTGCTCTGCGCAGCTCCGTCCTTCAACAACCGTGTCGTTTGCAGTCTACCCAGCATGTTGACTTGGTGTTTATGCATCTCTTGTCAAGACCGCCCATTCTTCAAAAACATCATATCCGTGACATTGACTCAGCGTCTGTCACTGTGAGCTAGCTAAGCGCTGCTCGCAACTTTTGCGCATTGACTGAGTGTCTTGCGTCTTGCATTCTCCTGCCCCGGCCCCTCATATTGTCACCTTCGGCTCCATCCCTCAAATTACGCCTCCAGATGTCTTCATTTCTCGGTCTACTCCCGTTCCACTAGTTACTTGCTTCGCTCCAGGTTGGTTGGATAACAATGTATATACTCTGTCCTTCTGGTGCGTTCTATAATCAATTCTTTTCATATTCTTATCCTAAATATTTTTCTGCGTAGCTTCATGTCCTAGATGAGGCTTTTAGGACCAATACGCTTTGACACCGCGTGATGTTGCCATTGTTCCTACATGCGTGGAGACTATAAAAGTCACTGGCCCTCATAATTTCCCGTGCGTTTTCTCTTTCGTCTCCTGCCTTCACTCATGGGTAAATCTAACGCCAGTTCAACCAAACCACAGCCTCCGAAAATGAAAGCTACAACTTACGACTCTCAGGACACGGGCAAGAAAAAGAAAAAGAGCAGCTCGAAGCGCAAGAGAGACAATGACTCCGATCAAGAAGTCGCCAGCGACTCGGAAAACAACCAGCCTCCACCCCGCAAGCGGTCGAAGAAGACTGATGTCAAGGCTTGTATGACACCGAAGGAGAAAGACACGGCCTGGCGATCACACTATGACAAGAACCTTACGGATGAGCAACTCCTCGGTATGATTGCCATCTTCTAATTGCTGTACTCTCCACTAATGTTAGTCCAAATTTAGTGAAACAAAGGGGCTCCTGGAGATCTGGCTACTACAGTCATTTTGGCGAGCCTTACCTAGTGTATCACGCAGGTCTTCCCAAAGTCCAATTCCCATGTAAAAAGTATGTTGAGCTCGCCCTGTACTTGATCATCTCTGACGTTGCTCTAGGCATCCCAACGATCCCAAATATGCCGTTACTCGTGCTCGATACAACACTGCTACGTCCAACCTTAAGGCTCACGTTATAGCTTGCGAGGGGAAAGTTGCGCCTCCTGAGCAAGCCATCACCTCGTTCATGGCTGGAGGTCACTATAACAAGGGCCTTTTTCGTCTGTGGATTGACTTGTGGATAGCTAGGCGGCAGAGGCCATACACCATTGTCGAGGACCCAGAGCTTGTTCAGGCATTCAAAGTCCTCAATCCAAACGTAGTCACCGTGAGCGATGACACCGTCTCCACCGATATCAAGGAAATCCACGCAGTCTCAATTACCCATGTTGCATCGGTACTTCAGGTATGTTTTTGCAGCCTCGCAACTGACATATTCACTGACTTTGTTTCAGAAACATCCCGGCTTTCTTCATATCTCCTTTGACGGATGGACGGCTCCCAATGTACTCTCATTTCTTGGCATGGACGTTAACTTCTGCGATGACAACGGTGATCTTGTAAACTTCACGTTGGACTTCACACCGTAAGCACCCTGTTTTCATTTGACCGCCCATTGCTGATGGTGGCATTTTAAAGGCTTCGGCGAAGACATACAGGCCCGTACCTGGCGGAGCAAATGATAAAGACCCTGAAGACTTTTGGTATCGAGAAGAAGGTAAAGTTTGACTCTACCCTTATGAGCGTGTTCTGATACTCACAGTCCATGAAGATTTTTGGTTTGGTTGGTGACAACGCATCCAATAACAACACCATGATTGATGCACTCGAACTCAAGCTGTTGGACTGCCCCGCCGGCGAATCCTCTCGTGTGCGTTGCATGTGCCACGTCATTAACCTGGTGGTTTGTGTATGTCTTTCTTCTTATCTACGCCAACGGTTACTGTCAACTTTGTTTTTTCAGGCAATTTTGAAACCTTTCAAGAGCAAAAAGGTCATAGTTGACGGTAAAGAAGCATTGGTAGACGACGATGAAGACGACGACGATTTGGCTGAGGACGGGGAGGAAGAACTGGAGGAGGAGGATTATGAACCAGACCCTGGTCGTGATTCTGAGGACAGGGAGATTGTCTTGCAGGCATTTAAAGACGTCGAAGAAGAGGCAGAGATTTACGTGCCTGAGGATGACTGGAAATCGGCTCGTACAACCATGCGCTCGGTGGGTGGTTTCTCCTTATCTTCTCTACTTGTGTTAACCTTTCTCCAGACCCAACGTTTGACCAAGCGCGTTCATTTCTCAATGCCCCTTCGCGATGAACTTGAGACCCATTGTGTAAAGTCAGGTCTCAAGTATCGCACGCTCAAGCGCACTGTTGCTACCCGGTGGAACACCTATGCCATCATGTTTGCCTCGATCATTCCCATGCGGGAGGCCGTCAAACGTCTGTTGAGAAATCATAAAGACCTGCCCGCTTTCAACGCAGATGAATGGATTTTGATTGAACAGCTTGAGGAGTTGTTAAGGGTGAGTGAGTCTTTGAACCGTTCTGGTTATTTTGCCTCATGTTCTACCTTGACCAGCCATTTGTTTATCTGACCGAGCACATGTCCGGCAAGACACGACCTCTGATCCATGAAGTTATACCGTTCATCGACAGCATCAACAAGAAACTGGAAACGGTTATTGACAATCAAAGCAAGTTAGACTGTGTTCGCTTTGCAGCTCGATGTGGACGCAACATCCTGGACAAGTACTACGCCAAAACTGATGACTCTTTGGTCTATCGTTGTGCCATGAGTGGGTTTTCTCTTTTTTTTTTATTCGCTCGATTATTTCATTCGCTTTGTGCTAACCGGCCCTATTTCTAGTTATGAACCCAATGCTCAAAATGAGGTATTTCGAAATCAACGAATGGCCTCAGAACTGGCAATTGAGTGCCAAGGAAGCCCTCCGCAACCATTGGGAGAAGTGGTACAAGCCAACGCCCACTCAGGAAGCCGCTGCCACCACAGCCGACTCAGAGGAACCAAAGGAGGTTGACGAATGGGACCCCTTCACTGACCTCTATGGTACTCACACCACCTCTTTGGAGACCGATGCCCTCGACGACTACTTGACAGCTCCCTCAGTCGACATCAAGAACAACAAGACTGTCAAGGGGAATGCACTAAAGTGGTGGTGCCTCAAATTGAAGAACAATATTGACTCGGTGGACCCTTCCCTCGCTCGTATGGCCATCGATCTTCTCTCCATTCCTGGTAAGTGTTTCATGATTATTATATCTCTGCTTAGGTGACATGTACCTTTTGTATAGCTTCATCAACCGATGTTGAACGTGACTTTTCTCGAGGGGGTCTTATGGTGAGCAAACGTCGCCATGCTCTTAAGGATCAAAGTGTTCGTGCCGCTATGACAGTCTGTTCCTGGACGGAGAAGGAACTTGTTCCCATGGAAGAATTGGCCGGTCGTTTCAACAACAAGCATAAGCGTACTGGAAAGGCAAAGTCCCAGCCTGTAGATAAGGGGAAGGGGAAGGAGGTAGTTACAATCTCTGATGACGACGAGTCTGATTTACAGTTAAGAGGATCGGAAAAAGAGGACAGTGATAGTGATAGTGATTAATAGTACCGTCTGAAACTTTGTAGCTTTTTATGTTTCATGTTTTTTGTAGTTCAAATTACAAGTATTTTTGCAAGTACTTGCGGGTACTTGCGAGTACTCGTAACTATGCAAGTACTTGCATACTCGCAAGTATATACTTGCGGGTTGCAAGTATAGATTCCCACGGGTAGTGTGAGAGTGCGAGTATAACCTTTTAAGGTTTAATACTCGCAAGTTTCAAGTGCGAGTAACTCGCAAGTCAACTCGTCCGAAGCTCTAATGCCTCGGGACATCAACCTCTTTGAAGTGATCAATATGTATGTCCCCCTGTCCCTTCTTGTCGTCTTTGTTGTTGAAAATTGCCCCCGCTAGAGCTACGGCCTTTACAGCCCCTCGAGTTGATGCCTCCAATGCCGCTTTCTGATCTTCGTTGAGTTTGTCGATTCGAATCGATGGGTCGAGAATTCGGTTAAGAATTGCAGCATTCCCCTTATTGGCAAGTAAGACCGGCGGCTCTGCATTAATTCTCGCCCACTCCGCCATCATCTCTGTGTTTCCTCCTTTAAAACTATTCTGATCCTTGTGCATACAGCACCCGGCCCAGATAAATAAATCAATCATTCGCCTATCCTTGTCGGCCAGGTTGTCGTACTCGGCTTGTCCAAGGTCTCGAACGATCTCCTTCATCAATGCAGCATCAGTCTCTGCCTTTTGCTGCGGCGTCAACCTCTCGTAACTCTCCATCCCTCCTGCATCTGCGATTTTTTTGGCATTCCATGACGCCAAGTACAAGATCAAATCCCGAACTCCCAACTCGACACCCAGGTCCGCAAGCTTTTCTTCTCCAAGATCCTCTATAGCAGCATCATGTTTTGCTTGTTGTAAACCCTTTGCTGTACTCTTCTCGTTATTTGCGTGGTCACCGTTCATACCTCGTAGAATCTTCAGGAAATGGCGTATCCGGAATTGCAGATTAAGTCGTTTTGCCAAAGGTGAACGATTGAAGAGGTCAGAAATCTCGTCCATATTTCCAAGGAAGCCATTGACTGATGCCTCGCTAGTATGATCTAGGGTAGCATCAACACACAGAAGCCGAAGACGAGGTATAGCAGATGTGTCGATACAAAGCCTGCTCTGAGGTGAGTTGTAGTCTGGAGTACGGAGGGCGATATGCCTTGATTCGTAGTTCTGTTTACGATGTGACGTACTATCCGCACTGATAGTGCATGCTATCAAAAATTTATAAATCATTGTACCATATACTTCGGATTCTAATTATTTGAACACCACTCACCATTTGTCTGGAGCATTTCATAGCCTATCTGCATTTTTGCTGCGACACCACCTTCAAGAACAGCTCGACTGACTGTACAACGGCTCATGGTGCTTTTGATTTCGATCCCAAAGGTAGCACCGACATTTTTAATCAATGTACCAACCTTCTGACGAGAACATCCAGCTGCTACCATCTCCCGAGCCAACTTGCGAGCGTCTTTCGAATAAATGCCACCACGACCTGGGCCCTTCTGCTTCAATCGAAGAAGATTAGGGATACGTGACTTGCTTTTGACAATAGAACGGGTGAGTGAAACTTCGGTCCGCATAAGCCTCTTCTCCAGTGCCCTAATCTTCGCCCGAAGCTCTTGACGGTCCTCGACATGAAGGTGATTTGCATGTTTATTGATTTCCACAAGACGTAGGACCTCATTCTTCGCATTCTCAGTGGCCTTTACTTGTGGTACCAGCCGTCGCTCTAGGATCTCGCTCTTCTTCCTCTCTTGAGTATACAAATGCTTGTACTTTGTGGCTTCTTCTCTCCATTTCTGCACAGCACTTCGGTAGCGACGGACTTGACGCTGAGAGTTCTGGTATAGTTTTTTGTCCTGTTTTGGTGTCCCAACTGCTTTCAACTGATTTTCTTTCCCGAAACTTGTAGATCTTGAAGTAGAGGAGGTTGCAGAAGCACTGTTGAGTGATTGTAGAACCATTCGCTGCTTTTGAGACCGTTTTCTAAAGCTCTTTCGTTGTCGAGCCGCCTGCCGTTGATTTGCCATTGCTGTCTGGACAGTTTTTCAGTAAGGGGGGTACACAAACATTCTGTATTTATGTTTCCTATGAATGGTTCTACTCACCGTTGACAATCGAGGCTTCCAGAATCATTAGTTGTTGAAAAAAGCACGCTTTTTGGTGTTGCAGGGCTGGAGCCCAACGCGTTATGTCACGCGTTTGTGACAGATAAATTACATTTTACAGTAATTTACTGTGTCCATCACCGCTAGCAGGATTGTACTAGCCCCTGGCTTTCACTCGTCTTCTACTTTTGCATACTCGTGTTTTTAATCAATATCTAGGTGCCCTTGGTCAAATTTATAGAATCTAGTGAATCTGTATCGAAATACACTAAGAAATGTATATAAGGAGAGGCCGCTTCATCAAATCCTTCCCAAGGGCACCTGCGCAATATAAAAACATTAATATCTGACACAAGAAATTGATGAGAAAGGGTTAGTTTGGTACAGAAAAGTTGCTCGGCGTGTCAGACTAGGCCTTTGGCAGGGAGCCTTTAGAGTCAAACAACAACAAACAGAACTCCGCGTTAGCAGGTTTTGCCCACCTCCATAGTCTCACTGAGGTTGGTCTTGTTGGTAGAATGGTGGGGTTGTGGAGCATATTTGGGAAAGACTGCGGGAAGTGGTACCAGTTCTGGAGGCTGCAACAAGAGTAGGAACACTCAGTACCATTGGGGAAAAGAATGTGGCAAGGGACTGTGGGTCCAGCATCCAGCGGTAGTAGAAAGGTGGTCGACGGCGACGCAAGTATCGTCCTACGTCAACACTGAACGAGTAGTTGTAGACGAAACTGGGTACATACAAAAGGATTACGAGGTTCGACTGGTTGCGAGCTGTAGACTAGTTGCAGAAACAAGCGGTGACGTCAGAACCAATGTAAGGGCCAGTGGAAGTGCGGAAGACCGAATAGATGTTCTTTTACGTTCGTCTTCTTTCTATGCCTATACCTCCGATAGTTACACGCATTGGAACTAAAACCTGTGAGGTACATGGACAAGTTGACTGTCATTAAAAAGTGAAGCCGAAACCGTCTACAACCGTTGCCATGGATGGTCGGAATGGTTCTTGGTGTTCGAGTCCGAGGAGTCCCAGTTGTTGGAATGATGCCTCGATGATCGGTAATTAGGTTCTCACACGTGGTGCAGTACTCAGATTCTAACACGAGAGCGGCCAGAGAATTATAGTAAAAGGACCGAAGGCCTGACAACATGAAAAATAGAAAGTGATGATAAAACGCTCTTGAACAAGACCAACATTTATACTTTACTACTTATATAGGCTTCCCAAGAGCAGAATCTCACCCGGTAAATTTCCTGAAAACTCTAAGTTTCGAAGCAAAGGACTCCGGATCCTAGTAGTTCCGGACTTCGAACCTCGGACCCGAACCATATGTAGTGTAACGTACCTACATACACGTCGAGTCGCATAACTGTCTGTGAGTCTAAGTTTGGGTGCGAAAAGCATAGAAATGGTCCCTGTTTGCTTTTGTAGAATGGGGAGAGCCTACCGTTATAATTGCGACTATAGTTGCGATGACCCCTCGCTCTCTTTCTATAGTTTGGCACATATATATTCATACTCCTTCTCCTTTTTTCAAAATTTTAACTATACTGAACATGTTACATCGGGTATCATCGTCAGTTATATTGACTATCAGATTAAAAAAGAAGAGGACAAGAAAGAGTTACTTCCCCTACGAACATTTTAACTAAGTCAGTTAAAATCATTCAATAGAAAATTGCCATCACACGTGGACCTACAGGTATCATTATTTGCAGGGGTAACAACAATTTCATTTGGCCGGGTCGCACCGACGTGTATAACACGACACTTCTCGAAACGGCAACCCTACGACAGAGGAGACCCCTTCGTGAGAGTCCTCGGCACAGCTGTACCCTACACGATGCGTTGACAAGCAGCTCACCGACGCAAACGCCCTGCCATAACAGATCCCAAGGCAATCGGAAACATGCCAGCCAAACCAAGCCTATTTTCACTTTCGAGTCATAAGAATGGCCACAAGTTCCAGAGTACATACGGAAGAACTGTTGTACGTCGTCTTCTCCGGTATTAACTGACCTCCATACCTAACGCTTTATACTCAAGGTCCTTCCGTATCTTCTACTCTATAAGAGTGAAACTTAAATAGCTCACGTATAAACTCAGCAAGAGCTATGAGAGCATAAGATGACCGTAGTGAGAACTTACAATCCCACTGAGAAGGCTAGGCTCTATATTTACTCGCGAAAGCACGTTTAACGTTCTAAAGTAACTCTCACGAAAATCTTTTATTATAGTTACTGTCCTTCCGTCAGCTCTTAGTTTTGTGGGTATGGACTAATTGTAAACGTTGACGAATAAGTTAGGTCGTAAGAAACCTGTAAGGAAAGACGTCGGGGGGAGACGACGGACGACATTGCATTTACGATGTTGTCTACGGTGAAGTGTCTGTAGAACACACTCTACAACCTTTCGCGCGAACAATAGCAACTGTATGACCCTGGTCCAGTTATTCTATTCGTGACCTTGTTTGACTTTACTTGCGTGAGGCTGACGTCATTACTCTAGGGGTTAGCGACAAGGCCGTAGGTTACGTATACCTTTCTCACTAAAATCATGTCATAGAAGTTCAACCTTATGGCGTCAAAGAACAGGCCAGTGCCAGTGCCAGTGCAGTCGATGATTCAGTTCCAGAGACGGGTTTTGATAGAGTGGATCTGCTGAGCCTCCTGAAAGACAGTAAGGCTATGTCACTTGTTCCATCTCCTTCTCCTCCTGAAGAAATAGTAAAAGTAACTAGATATATGCTATGGCATGGCAAAGCTCATTCACAAGTCAACCAACATTATCGGACTCAGGCTTGCGCTACAATTTTTTTTTTCTTTAGGCTTTTTAGGACTTTTTTAATCTTACCAAGATCCACAAAAACACCAACATATGCATGCACTGATTTTGAACTAGCTATGCCATGTCATGCCCTATAAGCGTCATTAAATACTCATACCTGTGTTGAACACTTTAATTTGGGCGCCGGTTCTCCACAGTCTAGACGGGCTAGACATGGGTCGGTTGAAGTGCACTACGGAGCGGCGGTTATAACGGCTTCTGTGAGCTGCATTTCTGAGTCTCATCATGACCTCCACCCGTTTTGGACGATTGCGCCTCAAGACAAACAACAACAAACTGAGATTTCCGAGGGACGGTTTCCGGATCAGACTGTGCGGCTCGTTGAAAAGACATGGTTTGATTGGGAAAGAGTAGTTAAAGAACACAGTCTATAATTACAAAAATATAACGCGTCCACGGGAACCCTTCCTAAACTACTTCGCCGGAGAGGAATATATGTAAAGAATCACATAAAGCTATGTCTAAGTGATCTAAGATATTTAAACTGGTTCCCGTGGATCTATAACTAATTTTTGTGCTCATACGTTTTCATCTTCTGCTCACTTTCGGTCCCCGATCATGTTAGGACGATC
>ML179048.1:392989-457615 GCA_004369135.1 Dendrothele bispora CBS 962.96
ACAGCCTGTAAGGTACACCCATAGAGAGAAAGAAAGGAAGAGAGAAAGCGCAATACGTCGACTGCCACGAGGTCCCCACCGTTTCAGCGTTACTGGTGACACAATCCAGCAATAGAGGGAGGAAGCTGGTATCGGTTAAATCAGCACCGTCTGTATCGTGGCTAGTTTCCGTTTCATAGATCTCGTAGGCAGAGGATAAAGCTTCGCTACTTCTTCTAACTCTCATACTTTAACTTTTGCTTCTTTCTCCGCTCTTTACAGAACCGACTTACCCTCTTCCGTTCAGGCTCAGACTTGGAAACTTGGAACAAAGTTCCGTACCGATTTACTAACTAAATAAAGAAAAACCAACTTGCCTTATAGTAGGCGCTAGTAAAGGTGAAAATGTATGTGTCTTGGGTCCCTGGGTTCGAAAGGATGAGTGGTTAAACTAGCAAGGAAGGCTGGGCAGCAGTGAAGTTCTCATACGCTTCAAGCCATAGGGAGACCTGTAGGACTCGCCCCGACAAGGGCTGTAGCCATAAAAGGGAATGCTCGGGCCCCTTCACCTCGGAACCTGCCCCTCTTGGGAGAAACAGTTTCCTCCCTTTTCGTTCATTCAAACTCAAACAAAGAAGACGGCCGGGTAAAGTATAGACCCGTAAAAAACTATGGAAAACAAGTAACTCTGAAGCTTTAAAGCCTTAACAAATAATAACGAGAAACGATTATACGTTAGATTGTGTGGCTATAAAGCATCTAAGAACTTGCTTCTGCGCTATCCACAACGCTCCTTTGAAAAGGGCTCATACCTTGAGCTCCAGGAGCTACGCCCTGTGATACCACTCAACCGAGACGTCACATTATCTATGCATGTAGGTTAATTGGTTTATGTGAAGAAAAAAATGGCGAGAACGCGGATAGAAAGGTAAGGTCACGTGCCACTTGCCGCTCACAGAGTTTGATAAAGAGGCAGTAGGCGGCGAATGAGGCGAAACAAATAGAACAAATCGGGCTTGCTCAAGTTCGTTGAGTAGCAGCTAAAATAGTTCCGCCTTTACCGCATTTCTTCATAAGCAGCAGACATAGCCTCCACGTGTTTACATAAAGTCTGCTTAAAAATAGGCTTTCCGGCAGCAGCTAGTAACAAGTATAAGACCGAACACCCATACGTATTATTGTAAGCAGAGAAGGAATGAGGACGATCAAGGGCTTCGGAGCTCTAGGGTTCAGAAGAGCTGGCTATTTCATGGTTAGAGTGTCTAGTTTGAACTTCCGTAGCTGATCTTCCACCCATCGTCTAACGTGTTACTCATTAGACTTTAAACGTTTGTCTCAACCGACACCAGCCTTCGACCTATCTGAAGTTTAAGAAGACTTCGCGGTCAAAAAGGACTCTGCCCTTCACGCCCTGTTGCCGCAGGCACTGAGTGCTAGTACACAGTATGTCTGCGCAGTGTTGAAGTACTCAGAAGGCATCGGTGATTATGCGAGGCGAAAGTCTGTGGAAATTTTGATTCCTGACTTTACGTGATACTTAGGAGTTGAAGGCGGAGGGGTACAGAGTTGGTGGTCGGCTGTATCTGTTCTTTTTACCAGGAGGGGGTCCGCTAAACCTAAGCAGACGTCTGAAAAGACAGTCGTCACCGAGATGATCATCACTGTTGGTTTAGTTGGGAGTACAAGCTCTTCTTTAGTGATGAGAACGAGCGTGGCAGTGACCCTAGAGGGTCGTAGTTGAGGTCGGATAACTTCTGCTTGAGGGGAAGCTGAGTCTGGGGCTCTACCTAGGAGCAAGACCCTTTAAACTAAAGCTTTTCACCTAAGTGCGGCAGCAGAGAGAGGAGTTGGCCATAGGGCTATTTTTGGGATGGTAGCCTTGGCCGCAGTCGAAGTGATTGAACTTGCAGGTACCTATACCACACGGATGACTGGTAGTCTTCTGACAACCTTTATAGAACGAACTATATGGACCCGACTATTCTTTGGACGAGCCTGTATGCTTTGTCTCTTAACTATAGAACTCCTTGAAGCTCCCCAATCACTTCGTTCCGCTTTACAACCAACAAGAGCCAGGAGGGCCTTCCAGTCAAAGTGAAACGGGAAAAAAGGGAGTAGGATAAGATTGAACTATAAGGACATCGCCGACGTGCTGAGAGGAGTTCTGCTAACGACCACTTTGTGTGCCAAAAATGCAACTACTGCTGCGGTTCCAGTTGATGGTTTCATGCAAGAACTATGTATGTATAAGGTAAGTGATGAAGATTAAGAAGGAAGTCCGTAAGGTACCCTGGAGTACGTGTGGCTGAAAGCGCCGCTTCGGCAGATATTGCGGCTTTTGCTGTAAGTGAAGGGATTAGAGTGGCAACCAGTTTGGGATAGAAAGCGTCGGGTCCGAGCAACGGGAGTGTGTGCAAAAGGACCGCAGTGAGCGCGTCTCATGCGAGTTGTGTACTTTCTGCAGTAGTACTGACAGAAACCAGAAAGTGTGTGGCTCTTGTGGTTTCAGCCTTTGCTGAAATAAGCTCCGCATAGGCCTCCGCTCTCCTTTGCACAGTCATAGCGTCTCCGACGCAACTCACCATCGGGTAACGTTACAACCCTATTGTCATGCTCTCCAGACCTAAGGCGTTGCCGAAACCTTAAACACTTCTGCCACTTCAAACCGGAGATTCATACATCCTAGGTGAAGGTAACACCGCTAAATAGTCCGAAGTGTTCGATAAATACTACACTCGAGGACAGGAGTAGAGCGAGCTTGAGTCAACTGGACAGGAGTTATTTTGTCGATAAACTGTTTCAGTGGCAAAACATACTCCCGGCTGTCTAAATAAAACCAGGATAAGTGCTTCGGTTTGTTAAGAAACAACTATACCCAAAGGACACGGGCTTGCAGTCTGGTGGCGACTGAAAGACTGACATTCGTCAAGAAAAAACGGGAGTTGAGAGTCGCATAAGTAGAAAAGTAAAAACATCAGAGACTGATTAGGAGACCTTGCTGTTCGAGCAGGACCAAAGCTCTTGCGACAGGGAGCTTGTGGTCTACTCAAACGCTCCTCTACCGCCCTCTCACTTCTGGCGTTCTCCAACGACGTCCTCTAGCTGCTTACCTTGGTTGTTATAGGAGAGCCTCCACTTGTGAACCTTTTTAAGTCCAAGTAGTCCTCTGAGAGTGTTCGGTTCTCTTACGTTCATATAGAAATAAACGGAACGGTAAACTGTAAAGATCATAACTGTGTTGGGTTATCCGCTGGTCCGAGAGGCAAGTGTTAAAGCCACGGATACGTCTAACCGGAAACGGACCTCGCACCTAAGGTCGCCAACGCTCCTCTATACAGAAACAAAAAATGTTGGCAGAAGCCTTTGAAGCAATGTCGAGAACATCAGAGTTCACGGAAGATATTGGAGTCCCCCCTATGGTTATCGAAGATGAAATCTCCGCGCGAGAACAAGAAACGATAAGACCACTTACGTAACAGTAGCTACAATCTCCATTCAAGAGGCGAGCTATGTAGGTGTGAAGAGCACACCAGCAGAAGAGTGTGAAGTTGCGGGAAAGTAATTTACACGAAGAGAGTCTAAAACTGAGATATGCTCGTTTCTGGCTAACAGCTCTTCGTACGGTCCTACCGAGAAATGGTGGGACGGAGCCTTCGACATCGTAGGTACTAGACACTGGACGGAAGGTTTTAAAACTGCCGATATTGGAAGTTATAGTGAGAGATGAAGTACCGCTTGGAATCCGCATGGCGAAGACGAAAGAAGTAGAAGAAGGAGAAGAGGAAGTACACATGGGATACATACAGCTACTAGAAGGCATGGTAGCCTCGCAGGAGAGCGTGGTAGAGGGTCCGATACCGGGGACGTCGCAAGTACTAGGAACGGGAGTAGTAGATGTGGCCCAAGTGCTAAGGCTGTTGTCTGTACGAACCAACCCGTGCAACCTAGTTGATACATTTAGGCTAGCGAATACGAAAGCTTTCGAACTACTAGTTGCTCAAGTTACTGTCTCTGAAGGGTACAAGCAGTAAACAAGGGTCACCTGGTCCTATACTCTTACGATGACCTGAACTCGTTGAACATGTCGTCAACCCCGCTTAGTGAAATCCTTTCAAGATTGTGTTTCTGTATAAAATGCGTAACGTCTAGAGCCATTTGAGGGTATGTCATCGGTTTAGCATGAGGCGATTCTCCGTGGTTCCTCAAGTCCTGTCAAAAAAAAAAAAAAGACGTGTCCAAGTCAGAACAACTTTCAAGGACCCGATCGGCGCGTCTACCGCGTTGCCAAATTTGACTCATAATTAGATTTTCAGTTACTCACTAAAGCGTATACAGGTCTATTCAATTCGTTCGAAAGAGCATTGGCAACCGAGTGCCAATTCCTCTTGGATCCACTTTCAATCTCTTCTCAACGTTTGTTTTGGCCAGGCATGAGGAAGGACGTACAATAAGCTATGCAAGAAAACAATTGCTTCTCGAGTCTGGTTCCCACCGTCTGGCGGTAGGTACTGAGTATATTTTAGGTCTACCGGCTTCAGCCTTGTGTTTGCGTACGCTGATGCAGACGTTGAGAAAGAGGTGGTGGTGGGAGAACTTGCATTGAATTGTGAAGCGGTCTCCCAACGGTTGGAAAGCGAGAAAATTCTTCGTCGACCTGAGTAAACCCCAAAAAATCGCCCTAGGTATTGTGTGGTTTGAGGGAAGTTTTCGAGAACGCGACTATATCTTACACAGAGAGTTAGGAGTAATTAGAGTCCTACTAACATGTTGGCCATTAAGTGGACGTAGAGTGCGCAGAGAGGTGGACATGGAGCCGATGCAGGTTGAAGGACAACATCGGAATTGTCGGACTTTTGCCAGTGATTCGGACACCCGAAAGTACTAGGACTGACTCGGCTTTAGGTTCGGAGCAAGCCTCTGATTGGTCAGAACTGCTTGCGACTCTTTGTTGTTTGACGATGTTGACATCGCTTTCCACTACGAGCAAGAACGACTTTCCGAGGTCGGGAAATTTCCAGGAAATTGTAAGGAACCTGGCTCGGGAAATTTTCAGGGAAGTTAAAATTTCCCAAAAATTTCCTTAACGATTTCCTGGGCCGGGAAATCGTACCAACGTGTCAGTTTCCAAGCCACGTTTATGTCGTGCAATGATGCATGTCATAGACTTGGAACTCGACACGTTTTCTAAACGATTTCCCGAGTGAGGAAATTCAAACTTTCCTCAGTCAGAAATCGTTTAGGAAAATTTCGGGAACTTTGAACTTTCCTGGAAATTTCCTAGCCATGGAAAGCTGTTCTTGCCCGTAGTGTTCTGAACAAGAAAAGGATTTGCCGGTTCCGGCAAGAAGCAAGCGGAAATTCTCCGAAGGCCTTTGCTTACCACCTCTATTATTGCTGAGATTCATGCACCTACACGACGGTCAAAAATGATTTCACCCCCTACCAAATAGAGTAAAAGATCCGACCCCGATTACAGTAGATCAGACCCCTCTGAGAAAAGACATGATGGCCCCGAAGTCCTGGTGGCCGAATCTCGGCAAACGAGCATGTGTTTCCACTTGTCCTGGAAAACGACCTTGCCTCGAGCCCTTGCTCATCGATCATTTCTAATCTCTACCAAAACGCATCCCCCTCGATCGTCATTTCTTCCCCACCTTCTTTCCCTTCTTTATTCATTCTTTATTCATATCATCCACCGCTAATTACAGCTACTTGCAAAATTCTAGACACAGAACGGCCTCGAAGCACTTAGCGATCTGTGGTGGGTGTGCCTCGTGTAAGCTAGCCGTTTTAAGAGACATTTGTAGCCTAGTAAATAAGTAGACCGCATTTGCAAAGAGAAATTTTTTAAGCTTTACTGAATGGGCTTTGTATTGTTGGAGCTTTCAGAATTCTCTTTGCGAATGCGGTCTAATGGCACATTGAGCCTTCCAGGAAGCTGATATTGTGGAGCTGGAAGAGTGGTGTTGGGCAGTTTAAGGAAAGGCGGTGTTTCCAAAAATAGTTAGTCTGCACTCACAATGGTAAATACAGATCGCTAAGTGTTTCGAGGCCGTTCTGTGTCTAGAATTTTGCAAGTAGACTGTATTCAGTATTGCGAGCGCAGCGAGCAATTACAAACTTCACCCGGTCAACTTTTGCTTGTCATTGTTTACAAATGTCCGTTGCAGAATGGTGAATCGCGCTCGCCGTTTACGACAGCGAGCAGCGCTTCCAATCCTTGCTCTATCTCTATGTTTTTGTAATAATATGCACTTCAAACTCATTCTACGCGTTATGACCAAATTTGAGCTGGATATGTGGTCTCATTGGTAGGTTTCTGGGATACCTCGCTGGAGCAGACTGAGGGTGCATAGATTGCCTATAGGTGCGTTACCGTCCGTTTATTGTTGAAAAAGATGCACTAACGTCCTCTCTTCCATCTCCTCCATGCCATCCATCCACAGTGTCCCCCGCCAAACGTTGCATTGCCTCGAGTATTCAGCTAAATGGACAAACTTCCTCTGTACACCTTGCTTCCGTGGCCCGCCAAGCAACAGTTGGCGAACCAACTTCAAGTGCCCAAACCGCGAATCTTATTCTGCACATACCCCGAAGATGTCTTACGTGTAATATCGCCCGACCCGAATCTCATTTCCGAAATATAGCTGGTCACTCCAATCATGACGCGTGCCAAATCATGTCGACGCGTCCGGGGTATGAAGAAGTGTACACTCTGTTTAAAGCTGCACAGTCGCAGATTCTATCTTGATGACCCGACCCTCACCTTTCCCGGAGCGATGTTACATCATTTGGGCACCTGGTGCTGTTCGTTCCGACCTTTCTCTTGCTGTCCCGATCGAGTGCAGAACCTACACTGGCCCTAGTATCTGGTGAACCGAACCCCATGGAAATTTTCAAGGTGTACCTACAGTGGCGGCAAAAAATGCAGCACATTCCTAATCGGGTGCTGTCTGGCTAATCATCTCATCCTGCGCCGGGTGAGCACTGAGCAGTACAGTGACGGCGAAAAAGGAGCTAGTCAGATGATTAGCCAGGTGGCACCTGATTAGGAATGTGCAGCATTTTTTGCCGCCACTGTATGTGTAGCGAGCAAAATGGGCCGTGTACGGTGTATATTTCCCTCTGAGAAGTGGAGACAGCGGAGGAGCAAAGCGACGACGCTTGGGACAAAGCCCCAGCGACGGAGGAGGGTCTGAAGCCTGAGGTTAGGATGTAGTGAGCCCATCTGCGGCATCAGGCGAAAGGCCCGGATTCTAGCTGGTATATTCAAATACAAAGAGCTATTAGACGCCCTAGAATCTGTTGCTAGCGTCAGCAACGGGTTTTTGGACCGGTGTCGATACATGATGATGATGTGGTGAAAAGAAAGTTCCAAACGACTTCGAAAAAAGTTCCAAACGACTTCGAAAGCAGTGTGTTCTGGGCACCTCGTGTCGAACCACAGAGGTACTTCACAAATCTTGTGCCAACGTCGACCCAGTACCTGTTCGTCAAGTTTACTGCGAATATCCCGTATCTTATAAATTGACAATAGATCAAGGACAATGATAAAGAAGTCCTCTTCTTCTACCTCTTTCACTGTACCGGAATGACAGGAAGTCCTCGTCCAGGTGAGATAGACCTTTAAACTGGTAATGACGTGATCGTGACCGTGACGGCGTGACTGGACAAGAAACTGCGGTGTTCCAAGATACTGCGACTTTAGTGCTCTTTCCATATGCATCGGACGCCGGAACAACGATTGCGAATGTCGTTACTGCAATCGGAGTGCGTTCATTTCAGTTTGCTCGAGTGTTTATCTTATTGACCTGGTCCCAGGATGTCAACGACAACAAGCGCGCTTTCCAACATCTCGCACAAGATGTCTGTGAAGTGGCATCTGTTGTAGCATCCACGTTACAGCAGGCAGCAGAGGGTGGCTGCAAAAAGGAATGTGCAAAGAATGCTGGATTGAATAAGCAGTTACAACCGTTAATCAGGTATGGGTGCTTTGGTTCTCGACTACCTTCCTGTCATTGATATTATTTTCTAAAAGCATTCTCAATGAAATTTTGCAATTTACGCGAAAGCGCTCACTTATATCTCGGATCGGAAGGGTTATCCTAACATTCAAGAGTGATGGCAGTAGAATACGAAAGTATCGAGAGCGGCTTGAATATACACTCGATAAGTTCAAAGTGAGAATACCTTATCTTCTATACCTTCCTGGAACTCATATTTCGCAACCCATACCTCCAGTCAATTATGGCCTCTTCCGCCACATGTTGTCAAGAAGGCACACATGAGACCTTGAACACCGGTAAGGATACTGAGCTTTCACTTTTATCCGAACCAAACCGACTGTACAAAGGCTAACGGAACCCTAGACAATACCGTCCCGCAAACGCAGCCACTCGACGAACAGTTGCGTAGCACATCTCACGTCGACACGGTTCCTGAGAGTGCTTCCCCGGAGGAGACAGCATCCCAACGGCAAAGTCCTTCACAGCACAACACGTGCAGCCACACTGGACCGGTTTACTTTAACAACAATGGGGACGCCTATTACTATGGACATCCAGGTGCACACTGCCATTAAAAGATAACTCACAAAAATTGACTGAATCAATTATGCAAGCATCCCCTTCATTGAGGAAGAACAGGAGAAGAAAAAATTAGACTAGCAGTCATTTAGATTGCTATGGGCTACATTGTCAATGTAAGAGTCACGTCAATTTTAAAACTTTTCCTCCTCTTCCTCATACTTATGTATACACAATGGTCTGATATCTTTCTCTCGCTCCCTAGAGTAGGGTCGACATCGGGGTTAATATTGCCATCGGCACCACCCGAGAGGGGGAAGATGATTTCGTTTGTCCCTGGTAGGAGGATAGCTGTACGAAAAGCGTTTGGCTGCGTTTGAATCTGCGTGTCTGTTCTCTTCATCCTTTTTCTGTCCTCTTCATCCTTTTTTCTGTCCTCTTCATCCTTTTTTCTGTCCTCTTCATTCTGTCCTCTTCATTCTGTCCTCTTCATCCTTTTTTTCTGTTCTCTTCATCCTTTTTTCTGTTCAGGGGAATGTACAATACGTGTGGTGTCTTTTTGGGGTAAAGAAGGGCGACGGTGGTGATAGCTTCCTCATTGATAGCGACTAATCCCACCTCATTTGCCGTTGCCCTTTCCCCCCCCCTTCCTCCTCTTCAATTTGGTCTAATACGAGGGAGCCTTTAGAGTCAAACAACAACAAACAGAACTCCGCGTTAGCAGGTTTTGCCCACCTCCAGTACTACTCTGAGTCTTTACGTCGAGTGTCTTCGGCAATATTGGCGGCGAGGCATCACGTGAAGTTGGCTGGGTACAGATCGGGCAGATCTGACACCTCTTGGCCGCGGGTTTAATTTCACAAGTTGTGTCCATACTCATAAATTACTGCGAATATCCCGTACTGTACCGTATCGATCAAGTTTTAGTCACGTACGTATACAACCACAAAAACACCTAGAACCATTCTAATTTTTTCAGGATTTTTCGGATTTCTTTTTTTTTTAACATCGCGTTCGGACTCAGGCTATTACAACCAACTGAACACTTACTCGAAACGGTACGGTATCGTATATAGATCAATGAAAATGATAAAGAAGTCCTCCTCTTCCTCTACCTTGTTCACTGTATCGGAATGACAGAAAGTCCTCCGAGTCGTCTAGGTGAGATAGTTTTGGGCAGAGACCTTGACTTAGTAGCTGACGTGACCGTGACCGTGACCGGACAAGAAACTGCGGTATTCCAACTTGAAGATACTGTACTAAAATCACTCTTTCCATATGCATTGGATGCCGGAACAGCGATTGGGGATCTCATTACTGCAGTCGGAGTGCGTTCATTTCAGTTTGTTCCAGTGCTTATCTTATTGACCTGGTCCCAGTATGTCAACGATAACAAGCGCGCTTTCCAACATCTCACACAAGATGTCTGTGAAGTGGCATCTGTTGTAGCATTTACGTTACAGCAGGCAGCAGAGGGGGGCTGCAGAAAGGAATGTCCAAAGAATGCTGGATTGAATAAGCAGTTGCAAATGTTAATCAGGTATGGGTGTTTTGATTCTCGACTGCCTTCCTGTCATTGATATTATTTTCTAAAAGCACTCTCAATGAAATCTTGCAATTTGCACGAAAGCGCTCATTTATATCTCGGATCGGAAGAGTCACCCTAACATTCAAGAGTGATGCCAGTAGAATACGAGAGTATCGAGAACGACTCAAATATGCACTCGATAAATTCAAAGTGAGAATATCTCATCTTCTATGCCTTCCTGGAACTCATATTTCGCAATCCATACCTCCAGTCAATTATGGCCTCTTCTGCTGCATGTTGTCAAGAAGGCATACATGAGACCTTGAACACCGGTAAGAATACTGAGCTTTCACTTTTATCCGAACCAAACCGACCGTACAAAGGCTAACGGAACCCTAGACAATACCGTCCCGCAAACGCAGCCACTCGACGAACAGTTGCGTAGCACATCCCATGTCGACACGGCTCCTGAGAGTGCTTCCCCAGAGGAGACAGCATCCCAACGGCAAAGCTCTTCACAGCACAATATGTGCAGCCACGCTGGGCCGGTTTACTTTAACAACAATGGGGACGTTTATTACTATGGACATCCAGGTGCACACTACCGTTAAAAGATAACTTACTAAAATTGACTGAATCAATTTTACAAGCATCCCCTTCATTGAGAAAGAACAGGAGAAGAAAAAATTAGACTATCAGTTATATTGACTGCTACTATGGGCTACATTGTACAAGTCATATCAATTTTAAAACTTTTTTCCTCTTCCTCATACTTATATATACACGGTTTGATATCTTTCTCTCGCTCCCCAGTAGCGTTGATATCAGCGTTAATATTGCCATCCGAGAGGGGTAAGATGTTTTCGTTTGTCCCTGGTAAAGATACGAAAAGCGTGGGTTTGAATCTGAGTGTCTGTCAATACGCTGAGCTGCACATACATCCATGCAATGTGATGTATACCAAGCCCAGGCTCCAAGCTTCAGGCCTTGATGATCCTAGGCCTCAGGAAACGAAGCTTTGAATCTCAAAAGTCCTTTAAATGGCCCACTCTAAGACGAGAACCCTTCGGATATATTCATCATTTCATATTTACAACCAGAACAAGTTCTCGCAAAATAGTAGTGAAAGATAAAAAGTACAACAGTCCGGAAGCCAGGAAAATGATATTAAGAGACCGGCGAGAGCACAATCTTAGACTCATGACGTGGTGCACACTCTTGGATTAATGGCTAGTAGCTCCGTAGTAAGGTTGTTGACCCTGAGGAGCCTGAGCTTGTGGTTCTTGGTAAGGCTGGTAGGTACCGTTGCCAACATCTGCCAAAGCCGAAGTGAAAAATTACTGTCAGTTGAACAGGTACATGGAGTGTCCAAAATCAAGGTTACGCACATTGATAGCCTCCATATCCGTATCTTTCTTCTGCTTGCATTTTCTTGTAGATAAGCCAGAAGGCGTGAAGGTGACCGGGAATGTAACCAAGACTGCAGTGGCGAACAAAGACGTTGATCAGATGTCGAGCGTTGGTCAGCTTGGAGCATTAGGAAAACATACATGGTCAAGCAGATGTTGATGAGCAAGTCACAACTGCATCCTGCTATGAACGCAGCGGCAGCTGGTGGAAAGATGATGGCGACCTACGACTTGGGTGTCAGGGAACGGTGCAAGGAAAAGGGTTACCATGACTCACAAGGATGAGAACAACGTCGGAGGTCTTGACCATGGTGAAGGGCGTCAGTTTATACGAGGTGTTGGGGTGGTAAGATGGTTGTTCTGGTTGGAGTCACTGATAATAAAGCGCCTGCGGCACATGTGCAGTACTGCCAGATGCATGTCAAGCCATTGCGTCATCAATTGCATGGCCTGTCAGTCCAAGGCACCACCGAGTTTGGAGGTTTTTCCTAATTCATAACCAATGTAATGGTTCTACAAAATCGTTTGGTATAAGAAATAATGAGTCGAAGACAAAGCAATGCAAGAGAAAGGAGTACGGAAAGGAAAGACAAAGTCCAGTACTAGAAATGTTTTATTACTACTTAAATAAGACGTCCTACGAATGAACGACTATGAGCTGGTAGCACGCGCCTGTTGTAAATGTTGATCCAAGAGCTAGAATATGAAACAGTATATCAGTAACGATGAACATAATGTGTAAGTAAAGAAGACCACAAACCTTATCCATCTCTTCCATCTCTTTGAACGACGCGGCATACACATCTCTAATCTTTGGATGCAACGCATCAAGATCCAACTTTTTCCCAAACAACATTTCCTCAACAGGGTCACTCCTCTCTGCAATCCCAACCTTGGGTTTCCCCGCCAACGCTCGATACTCGATAACCGCCATCATATGCGAAACGCCAAAGTCGCCTTTAGCTCCCGGAATGTTCAATTGTTTCGGTGACACTTTTGGTACAGGCGTCGCTGCTCCAGAATGTCCTGCGCTCGAAGCTGAATATGGATTCGAATTGGCGGTTATGTATCCCGACATGTCAGATATCGCTGAAGCAGACGAAGGATTACGTCTAGCACTCGAGGGGCGGATAGCACCAGAGCCTGTGGGAGTGATCGTTCCTGGACGCATAAAACCGCTGCTGAGTTCGTCCAGAGCAGGTGAAGACCGTCCAATGGTCGATGAAGGAGAAACGACGCGTTCAGATGGACTAAACATCCTAGCTGTCATACTGGCACCTGCGGATCCAGGTGTATTGGACCGTGAGCGGGTCGTGGGTGACACAGCACGCTCGGCCATAGATGGACTAGATCTAGGCACGTTTTGTGATACCAAAGGTGTAGTGGATCTAGACCCAGAAGTCGCTGCATGTCCCTCGACGGTCTCATCTGCTGAGTACGCAGAAGATGACGACAAGGACTTCCTGTGTGAACCTGTCGAGGACGCAGTCAAAGGAGTCTCAACTCTCTGTTGCTGTAACGGTCTCCCGTTCTTCACCCGATCCAAAACCCTGTCCAGCTTCTCGTTGACGCTGAAATCCTTCTTTCCAAGACCTGCACCTACACCCTCCAAGATATCGGTTCTATCACCAGCTTTGAACTCCTCTTCCACAATCTCGGAGATATCATACGTCTCACCGTCAGGTTCGACATATGAGTACCTCATTCTGTCATCATGATCATATCTCGCACTCCTCAAACGTGCATTACCAGGCAAGAGCACATCCACACCACGAACCGAATTAGTCTGAGTCGATAAAATAGCTCGCTGGTTAGCACGGAACGCCTCTCTCTGCGCCGCAATAATCTCTTTCCTCGACCTTTGGTCCGAGCCAGTCGGAGCACCACTAGCGCTTGCGTTCGTCGCGACTTGATCTGCAGAGCTCGCACTGGAAGCACTCTCCCGGTGCAAGTTCCTCAGCGCTAGTTCATCGAGTGGGGCTGACATGCGTTTACGAGAGGTGGTGTTCCTGTAGGACGTGGCACGTCGTAGAATGAAAAGGGGATCTTCTGGAGATACATCGTCCATAGAGCCTAATAGTTGAGCCGAATCCATTGATCGGCGTTTAGACGTCGTGGAATGAGTGTTTGCAGGTCGGAAAGCCGGTGGTCGAGAGTACGCTTCAAGCACTTTGCTTGATGGCGAAAGTTCTCGTTCAGCTATGGAGGAAAGAATGGGTGAGCTTGAGTTTTCAGACCCGAGAAGGTAGCATGAAGGAGACTCACTATGCGAGCTAGCACCACCTTCCACCATGAGCACATATCGAACCCTACCAGAGCTCCTTCTTTTAGCTAACTTATCCTCTACCTCATCACCTCCATCCACCACACCTTCCAAAATCCCAAACCTTTCCAATCCAATCTCTATAACTTCTGCCACCGTCACATTTTTTGGGAACACAAACACCTTCCTCCTCATATTATTACTCAACCCCGAGAGATTACTAGAAATCGACAAAGACCTCGAATCTCTGTCCCTCAAGGTATCTTTAAAGACGATTGCTTCGCTCTGAGGGTCAAAAATCATATCTTCCGGTAAATCCTCTGCATATATCACGACTTGAACCGCAAATCGGAAGGAAGGCGAATGGAACCTGTCGACTTGAACGTTATGTACTCCACTGGTAGACACAGTCAGATATTGCGGTCTAGAACCACCCGAATCCAACGAGCCTAGGGACCCAATAGATCCCATGGAAGAATCAGCAGCAGCGACCAAAGTATCGCCTTCTTCCTCAACCATATCATCCAATGCAGAATCTCTTCCATCCGCACTACGCCTGTTCAAGTAAAACTTGACTGCAGAGTCGTCCGTAAAGTCGTTCATGGGAAGCTTCTTAATGGCAGGATGCATCGAAAGGTTACTCGATACAGACGAGATACTGCCCACCGAGCTTCGCTTAACTTTTGGCATCAAAAATTTTTCATCCATAGCAGCTTGGACGAGAGATTCAAACACTTCCAGAGGCTTCTCTTCGTTACGAATGGCAGCGGAAGATCCTTCTACTTGTTTGATAGTAAGGTAGTATTCGCTAACACCACCATCTTCCCCATCTTCCACAGGCAATCTGAATCGTTGAATTGCTTGCTTGACGAGATCGGCAGCGGTAGTGCTCGAGTTGAGCAGCACCGTTTTGAAGGTCGCTTCCGTGAGTGAGGAAAGATGGTTTCCTGCAAATACACGAATGACGCTCAACTCCGGGAGCTGACCACCATCCATAGAGTTGGGCGTGAGAATGAGAGATCCCGGACGAGGTCTCTGTGTAGGGGGACCTAAACCAACACCGTGATTATAAGTCATAGCTGAAGCGGATTGCAAACCATAATTAGGGTCTGGGGCAGTGGAGGGAGAGCGGTTGAGATACTGCTGGTATAGAGCCTGTTGCTGCTGGTCTCGTTGACGGAGTTGAGAAATCGACGGCGGTGAAGACGACTGTGACGACGACACCGATTGAGATGAATTTTGTGTAGGGATATTCGCAGGAGAACTTGAAGGTCCAACGCTGGTGCCTCCGGCCCTTCTGGGATCCATAGAATTTCGCAGGGCATTCATTTGGGACTGTTGTTGTTGCTGCATAGCGATCTGGGTGGTCGGGGACGTTCCTAATGACGCATCTGGACCCGAAGAGGAAGATGTTCGTCCGTGCGAGCTCCTTGAATCCTCTGACACACGGACATCCTCGACGGAAGAAATGCTTGATTTACCGTCTTTCTTATCTTTGTCCTTGCTCCTCCTCCCAAACAATCCTCCAAGAATACCTCTTTTCTTCTTGTCCTTACTATCATCGTCAGCCGCACTGGTGTCAGGTTGTTTCTGCAATTTCCTCCCACCACTGTTGTTGCTCGAGATACCAGCAGAGCTGACAGGAGGTGCCATTTTCTGTGGTTCTTTGCCTCTAGCCTTTTTACGCAGACTCTCTTCGGATTCCTCTTCGCGAAGACGTTTCCGTTCCTCCTCTTGACGTTGAGCCTGAGCAATTGCATTGGAGTTGTAGGAACTGGCTTCCTCCGACTCGCGAGCAATGCTCGGGGTCATGGTGACACGCACAGTTTCTTGTTGATCCAGAGGATCAATACGACGCGAGACAGAAGATGCAGGGGAAATGGGACTCTGGTCCATAGGAGATGTGCGTTCTCGAACGCTGGAGGGTTGAGCTTCAGAAAGATTGACCGGAGGCTGAGTCTGTACCGGCGAAATAATGTCCTGAGAGCGCTGTTGCATGTGCATGTTCACCTGCTGTTGCTGCTGCTGGTCGAGTGCCCGTTGCTCGCCAGGGCGCAACACCACTGGGACATTAGGACCAGCACCAGACGGTGACTGAGCACCACCTTGGTTGACACGAGGTTCCTCGGTAGTAGCCCAACGAACACCGCTGGTCCTCTCGTCAAACTCGGGGTCTCTGTCATCCACATCCATAGTTGATCCTGCCCGCGACCCAGCATCTATTCTTGACCTCTCCTCAGCTTCTGCAGCGAGGTCTGCATCGTCCGAGTCGTATTCACCCTCCTCCCATTCAATGTCCTCATCCTCATCTTCCTCTTCTTCCCTCCAAATTGCAGGTGGGTATCGATGGAATCGTTTCGAGATACGAAAGTCGACACTTCTACGATTATTAGCTAGTGTGCTGGGAGAAGGTGGTCGGCCTTGACGCGAATTCATGTTTTGTCGAAATCTGTCTTGTGAGGCTGCGAGATCTCCTTGCAATTCTCCTTGATTGGGAGCAGCCAACTGTCGAAAATTCGTAATAAAAATGAGAGACCAATTGTCATATTCACAAAATTAGTAGAACGTACATCCACATTTCTGTGTTTATTGAGTCGCGCGAGCCGCTCAAATGGTGTCTCGATATTTTCCGCGGGTATATATCCGACTTCTTGAGTCTTGAGGACGCGAACGAGCCACCAGTAGCTGTTACTGTCATCCATCAAGAACAGGCTATCGCCCTTGACCACATTCGCCTGACCCTCTACGGTTGCCGCAAAACTATGGAGGGAATACACCAAGTCGAAGTCAATGGACTCGTTAGGAATAGAAAGGGAAGACGAGCCATCATCCATGTCGTCTATGAAATCATCATCCTGGTCTCCCTGGTCAGAGTCCTCCTCCATGACTGAATGTTCCTCGTCGTCCGTGCCGACATAGTTAGCAGCGTCTGCGTGGCTGTCAAGGTGACTGTATTCGTTGTCAGAATCTGAGTGGATTTGACCACGAAGGTCGTACGCATCCTGGCGACGACGAGCGTCAATTTCGAGAGTTTGCATGGAAGACGAAAAAGGAGAGGGTATACAAAAGCGTCCAGCCTGGGGCAAGCGAAATCCTTACACTGTTACAGGAAACTCGGTCGCCACGCGCTGGCGATTATTTGGCTGGGTCCTTGATTTAAAACATTGCCTTGGATCCCATCAACTCAACAGTCGATTTGCTGAGTTGGCATATGTCCCGATATATGTAGACATATGCCATCCCATCAACCCAGCAGTCGATTTGTTGAGTTGGCACATGTCTTTACGTACAGACATACGCCATCCCACCAACTCAGCAGTCGACTTGCTGAGTTGGCATATGTCCCGATTTGCATTACGTACAGACATATGTCATGGCGGTTTGCTCAGTGCTCTTTAAATTTCTAGATTACGATTTTACATGCATGCGTCCCCGACCAGGAGAGGACTAGTTCTGATATACATTCTGGCAACACATCCCGCAGTATTTCAGAGACGTCCCCAGCAGATTCACTTTGACAATAGACATGCATCTCGAGTCTACCAGCTAAAAGTTGACTGCTCACACAAAATGGCAATTGAACTTGATTCAACACTCAAGTACGACTCCTTCCTCCATTTCGGACCTAGTAACTAATGACCATTCGTACAAAGCAATAATCGAAAGCACAACAACATGAGTTAAGGTATAATTGTCAAGTCAATAGTCCAAATATAAAGCGTTACATACATAGTCTTATATATACGCACTCGTGTTTTTTAAAATCTAACAGTCTGTCAGCACCATCCGTAAAGTGGAAGAAAAGTCACATCAACAGCAATCGTCATGAAAGAAAAAAATCGTCAAATGACTCTAGGTCCAAAAACATAAACAAGGTAACAGGACACAGACAGGAGGACGTTAGTCAAACTCGTCCTCGTCCATCATCCCGTACACGGAGCAGTCGGCACAACCTGGAAAGTCGGCGTATACTCATCCGGATACGGACATCCTGCAACAGGCGTGACCCCTCCCTCCCTATCATTATCATCAAACCACCCATCCACAGCTCCCGTCACTCTACTCGGCGCACCAGTAAACGTCTCAGGCGCCATCGTAATCACACTCCCCGTAGTCGTATACGTCGGTAAAAGCGCCATCGGCACATCCACACTACTTATCGTCGTAGGCGGCCAAGGAAACTCCACCGAACTCGATTGAGCTATCGACGAAGTCTCTACCCCCAATTGCCAAGGTTGATAAGTCCCGTCGAACATCGAACCCGTGGCTATTTGAAGCTCCGCGCATTCGCCCTTGTAGCCTCTAGGATCAAGGTCGATCCAACCGTTTTCGAGACCCAGTTGGTAAGACCAGGTAGGCGCACTGATCGTTCCGTCGATATCTGGATCGATTTTCCAAGTCCAGTAGAACCAATCACCAAAGGAATCAGCACTAGCAGCAAGGAAGTTTCGGAGTCCTTGTTTCATCGATGAGTTGTAGTTCTGGTAATCGAGGTATTCGGGACATTGAGGGTTGCTGGTACCGCCTGGAACGCCATTGATGAACAGTCCACAATCGTTGGGAGCGCTGGAGAATTCCCCAGCGATGGTAAAACCGAAAGTAGCTCGGCTGAGAAAATGAAAATCGAAATGACAATGAATTAGAATAAGTATCAGAGAGGAAGCGGGAAGAAGAGGGGGATTTGGTTCGCGCGACACGCACCTTCTATCAGTCTCAGTCCCCCAAGTTCTGCAAGCCTGCGCGGGCCAAGTACCACCAGGTTTCATATCACTCGCGTCCGTAGCGATAGGGTTCAAATTCTGTCCTCCAAAAGCAAAGTAAGGATGTTGGTCCATCATGATCCTATCCGAACCCGCCAAGAAATCGTCCCAACTCGAGCCAGGTATGAATCCGTTGTGAATCGCGATGAACTGTTTCCGTCCCAAAGAAAAGGAAAAGAAAAAGAAAAAAACAAAAGAGATCAGCTCAAATCCCACTGGTGTCCCACCACAGGACACAGTACAAGCAACACAAACAAAACAAACTCACCGGTCCATTTCCCCTCCCTGTTCCCGTAATCTCCCTAATCATTGTATGCGCCCTCAGATAAAAACTCGTCATCTGGTCCAATCCTATACTATTAATCAACGCCTCATTGACGATCCCAAATATTGGTACGAGCTCGCGATATTCAGGTTGAGAAATGAACTCAGTGAGGACTCGGATGTAATATAACGTTCTTTCCGCGTTGGCGAGGCCCATGTTGCTAACCATGAAATTGGGGCCTGCTAGTTTGCCAGAGTGGTTATAGCCTATAAGGGGAGGGAGAGAGAGAGAGATCGCGTTAATGATAGGTACCAAGTATGTGCATTGACTTGCGACGACGACGACGACGACGTACCGTTCTGTGACCCAGGAACCGCATGTAAATCTAAGCAAACGCGTAGACCGTATTTCCGAGCCCAACCGAGGGCTTTCAATAAGTAACTGAAAGAGCGCGTCCCCACGTGTGCTTAATTAAAAGTCATCAGCATCAACTAAACAGAAGGCAACAAACGTCCATGCCGTCTTTTCTAAATACGGTTCTCCTTCATAAGTTTCGATAGCCCAGAACGGGATAGGGATCCGAAGGAAGTTCAACCCGGAACCGGCGATTTGTGCGATGTCCTTCTCAGTCTGCAAAAAAAAGTATGAAAAGAACGTAAGAATGTCGATCGTTCGAGTGGATGAAGAATAAAACCCTGCTTCACAAAAGAAGAAAAACAGCGCAGTAGGAATACGTACTATAAACGTTTTATAATGATCCTCTAACTGTCCAACCCCTCCACCCGCTTGATCAGCTCTCATAGCCTGACTCAACGTGAACTCGTCCTTCGCGACTCCAGGGTATTTTTGATATAATGAGGGAGTGATGAAGGGCTCCGTGACCAGCCATCCGCCGAGGTTTACCCCGTAAATGGGGTCGACGCCCCAGTTCCACGAGGTGTTCAAGGGAGGCGTCCATGAGTTGGGCTGAGCGTTGAGGTTGTATGGGTCGGATGGATCTTGGTACCCTATACATAGAAAGAGAAATCAAAAAAAGAAGGGAGACATGTGAGTTAGTTGACAGCAATGTGATTTTTTCTCTCTCCAAAGGGAGCCGAAGAAGACGAGAAGAAGGAAGAAGTGCCGGAATTACGGTACTCTCAGCGAGAGGACGGGACGTGAAAAGTAAGAAGGAAAAAAAGGACACGAACAAATTCCACCGAAAGTGTTGTTGTAGATGAACTGGGACCCGTCCTCGGCGATGACAGTCGAACCGTCACCTCCGCTCTAGAACAAAAAAGAATATAATGTCATGTCAGTATGAAGTTCGGCGATAGCCCGGGTCAAAAAACTCAGGGGAACACCCACAACAGCGCCAGAAGGTGACTGAGGATTCGAACCAGAACTCCCTGATCCCCCGCTACTGCTACCTCCACTAGTAGCTTCGTTGGAATGATGAACGGGGCGAATAACGGTGAAGTACACGGGTAGGATAATGGCAAGAACCACGACGATAAACGCGAGCACTGAGAGGACAATCACGTTCCGGCGTCGAGAGAACTTGGACCGAGATTGGCGCTTTTCAGATAGGAAAGTTTCACTGGGAGGTGAGGGCGAGGGAGCCACGATGAAATGACTCGAAGACATTGTCGGGATAGAGGATATGGACGGAGGGAAGGGAGGGAGGGAAGGAGGGAGGGAGGTGAGGCTCTTGTGAAAAACGAGCTACGTAGAACACATCAAACTCTGTAAGGGAGAAGGTTGGGTTAAGTATGGTATTGGTTCAGTTTTGCGCAAGTAACACGAGTCCGGTGGAATACACGGGGAAGCCATTTTAGTTAAGGACGGACGAGCCGAATACAAGATTAGACACTGATGAATTGATAGATCCGTTTATCAAGGGAAGAAATGGCCGTGAACGGGCAGACTACTATCCCATCGGATAAAGAGTCCATCATGGTCAACTTCAAAACACGTACACGTGGTATATGTTCTGCTTGGACTTGTCATGATCAAAATACCGGGTACGGGACTGTCAAAAGTAGACGCTCCAAAAATAACATCGTATACATACACAAGTCGGGAGCAAGAGATGTATAGCAAGCCACATTACATGCAAGCACCAAAATCGCATATAAAATCCAAGCAAAAGAGAAGCCTTTTTGTGTGTGTGTGTGTATTCAATCCCATCCCTCCGAACACGGTTTATCAGGCCTACGAGAATTCCTTCCTTTACACTCCAACTTCCCACAATCCTTACACGGATTTGTACAGAACGCTCTTCCTCCCTTGCCTTTACATTCCGGCGACCCACATTTCGAGCAATGTCTCGGACTCCGTTTCTTAGCGCTCTCGCTCCCCAACGTCGATATACTTTCGTAACTTGCCTGAGTATCTGAATGACTCGTGAACGGATAAGGCCTCTTCAACTCGTTCCCATGACTATTCGTAGGAGGAGTCGAAGTCGGTATAGCAGCAGCAGGAATCGCAGGTGTCGAACTAGCTGAGGAAATAAGAGACGTTGTCATAGTGCTCGGTGAGATTGTGTTCGTCGGCGGCAACCCCTGATCAGCAGGCGACGCCTGTTGTGCGAGAGTGTTGGGAGAATATCCAGCAGCGTTCGATGATGAATAAGGAGCAAACGAGGGTGTCGGTGCATATACACCATAAGCAGACTGATGAGGCTGTTGACCTGTATTTGAATCCCCTGCTACGTTCTGCTGTAACGAGGCAGCAGCTGCAACGGGACTACTACCGGTCGGTATAGCAGGCGAGTGCATTTCCACGTCAGTTGTAGGATACTGTAATTCGGCGTTTGAAACCGCTGGAGATTGTTGAGGAGCACCAGCACCAGCACCAGCCGCGGAGTTGGCTTTCCAAGCGTCACCATACGCATCCGTTATGACCTGAGGGGAAAAGCAGGCAAATCGAAAAAAAATCATTTGGTAAGAAAAAAACTGTGTAGTGACAATTCAATGCTGGGGAGACGCTCCACGTACGGCTGGAGGAGCAGTAGATTGTTGACTTTGAGGTACATGCACAGGAGGAGCACTAGCACTAGCACTAGCATTTGAGTTCAGACGAGCAAGAGCGTTCACTGAGAAACTTTGATTCAAATAATCATCCACCTCCGCTTCCTCTTGATCGTCCGACTTGCGTTCTGGATCCGATTCATCAGGCACACCGACCTGAGTGTCTTTCAAAACCTGTAAAATCGCTTCCCTACCCAACCCAGCTCTCAAACACCCATGAACCATATTCCATAACACCTTGGACACCCCAAACGGTTGCCAATTCCACACATTCGGACCAGAACCAGTGTCTTGATCGCTATACATCAACCTCGCAGGAAACTCGTCTTTCAATTTATTAGGAAGCGCACGCCAGATGGAAGGATCTGTGCTGGCGAATTTTCGTCCTTCTTGACCGACTTGTTCAACGCATACTCGACTGCGACAGACGTATTCGCAACCGATGATGAAGAACGGGCGTTCAATGTCGTATACTTTTAGAGGCCCAGACTTGATCCGGCCGCGATTAACGAGAGCGGTAGAACATGTCGGGCAGGCTATCCCGTTGAAAACTAGAGGTTGGGGATCCCAATAGAGAAAACGATGGTCAGGTGGAGTGCGTGCTGTGGATGAAGATGCTGTTAAAGAGAAATAAGCCGGGGAGGTTGGGAGCCAGAATGTTTTGAGGATAGAATACAAAGTGGGAATCGGGGACGTGGTCGGGGCTAGAGAGTTCAAGTGGGATTTGAATGCTTCTTTTACGGAGAGGCTGGATTGGGATTGGGGATATGTGATAGCTGATAGAGCGACGAGGAGAGTGGCGAGGAACGTATGGGATTTGGTACGTGCAAGCTCCGACCAATTTGAGTCGTCCACTTCGAAACTATTATGAGATTTGTCGACCGGTTTTGGTCTTGAAGGACCTGGAGCGGAAATGGAGGGAGGCGAGGAGATGATTGCAGGTGCACTGGGAGGCGATGCTTGGACGGAGTTTGGGGCGCTTATGAATTGATGCTGCGTAGGCTTAAAGAACTAGCTTTTAATGTGATCTTGTCAAAAAAAATCATGAACGTGAATACATACCTGAGGAGCTATTCCAGTTACGGATGCGTTGGCACCAGCAGCAGCATTCCTCCGAGAACGAGAAGGTCCAACAGAGCCAGCAGGAAGACCATCACGCCTAGGACGCCCTACTGGTCGTTTTGGCGGAATAGACTGGTTGTTGTTATTGACGTTATTCGAGCTTAGAGTATGAGCCCCAGTCAGCTGTTTCTTTCCAGTTCCTTTGGGTCTTCCTGGTCTCCGTTTTGCAGGGGGTTCGCTCGTGTCCATCCCGCTATCACCGCCGTCGTTGTTGTTGGAATTGTTTTGACTCGTGTTCAAGAAAGAATCCGGAGTGAGGTGAAGGGTTCCATTAGCGAACGTCGCCGGCTGTTGATTGGTAATTGGTATGTCTATGTCCATGTCGTAAGGTATAGGCTAGGGATAAGGTTGAATGAGTACATTTTGACGGAATAGAAGAGACTTAAACAGAGTTGATGGCAGAGCGGGAAGTATAAGCAAGTACATAGCTATTTGTGGGGTACGTGTTTGGGTTTTTTTTTTTGATAGTTGACTCGATGTTTGAAGTTGACCAACTTACAAAGGGAAAGTTTACTCACCAGAATAAAGATGCCCTCAAAAAATTATTAGAGTAGTTTTTGGTGAGAATTGAGGTGGTAAAAAGGGTCAGTAGAGGGAGGAAAGCACCAAAGAAAAAGGGAATTTATGCGAGGGATAGTTGAAAATGAGAGACAGTTTGATAAGCCCTTATTAAGGCATGGTTGCCAACAAATGTCGATCTCTGATTGGACGAAATTAAATGATGCGAGGAAATTTATCCACAAATAGTAAAGATAAGGTATTTAGACATGCTGCCTCAGTAGGTACCAAATGCCAGGATTGTCGCTGTCCAAAGTTAGACTGGAGAAAATAAGTCGAAAGGATGATTTTGATTTTATCTTTACTTGTTCATTTCAAACCTCAAACCAAAAGTTCCTACAATAAGATCAAATTGAAAAAAGTCTTGTATCCTTTTTCCTTCATGAATATGCCTGACATTGCCTGTAGCTCGACACGACATCCCAAATTTAACTTGTCCATCACCTGCATGGAATTTGATGAACACCGACTCGGATCATCTTACCCATTGGTAGCAGCCAATTGCGAGCTCGGTAGTTTTTGGAAATCAAGAAGGACTAAAAATCAGCACCGTAAAGCCCGAAGATGAGAGTTGGCGTATGCAGCATCAGCGTGGAGCGTTCGACAACCAATCGACAGCTAGAGGCACCTACGAGAACTTTTCTGATTCTCAGTTTCCCAGAAGAATGATGATATTTTTGCAATGTTATCCACAACATTGTTCTTTTCTGTTGGAATTAAGTCTCGGTTGACAGATATCTAGCTCATGAGACGTGTTCCAGAACTTCTGGAAAATCAATCCAGATATCAACGGAACACCTACCTGGTCTTGCCAACTAAGTCTCGAAAACAGCCCGACCTTGATCCTAGATCTTGGGCAAATGCACGGAACTTCAAATAACCACGAGTTCGATGTGACGGGACTTATCAACCTTGGCAATTGGGAATGGAGACACGATAGCTCAGTGGACTCGAAGTCGTATACGTCGGTAAAAGCGTCGTCAGCATATCCAGGCTACTCATAGTGGCCAAGGAAGCTGCGGGGAGTGTGATTAAGATGACACCTAAGACGTTTATGAATACGTCGAGTAGAGCGACGGGAGCTGTGGATGAGTGGTCTGATGATGACGATAGGGAGGGGGAGGACGCGTCGGACTGAGACACTGACAGTCGCATGAATCGGAGAACGCGACCACGTGATCACGAAACGTTCGTTAACTGAGACTCAGTGACAGTGACCATGCGAGTCTCATTGTCAGCTGGCTCTACCACAAGAAGACCATCTCAAGGCCGTTCAAGTTCAACCCCGAACATGAAGTTGAGCTCGGTAACGAACACCCCAAACATGCCATCTATATCATAACGCCAGCAAGAGCTTTTCACCTTTATTGGACACGAAATCGGCCCACACATTCCGGATGAAGCTGGTTGAGTTTCATCATATGCTATCCCTTCGAAGGTATGTAGGGTTCATTTGTTGTCGCTTTGAGTCCGAAGCGTTTACCACTGTAATACACTCCGACTCCTCAGCGTCCCGACACTTTTAACCCTGTACGCCGGTCTGAACGAATTGAACTAAAATCTGCCCCTCGTGCGTTTCTATACCGAATCCTCTGTCTAAGCTCACCAGCCTAAAGCGCCAAGAAGAAGACCGTGTCGTGTTGACAATCGAAGTAGCCTGGCCTCCTTCCATCACAGCGACAGATTCACAAGTAGAGGCAACATGGAAAGAGGATGCAAAGCGCATCTGTCCTGAACCTCTATCATTCGTTAGAGCTTGAAAGCTTGAACCCTTGGCAGCTTACGAACACGTCACTCCTGACCGGTGAATAGCGATCTACAGATGAATGACTGTGGTTTTCCTGGCCAGCTAAGCTGAAGCGAACACCAGAGGCAAGGGCCTACAGTACTGCTTCCCACCGTAATTTCGGGACACCTATCCTCATTTCCGATGTGACATGGTGGCCGAGGCCGAGGAACTTCGACCGCAATAAGCATGACGGATCCCTCTTGGACAGTCGTTATTATTTTCTAGTCATCGACCAAACTATTAGGGAGCACCCGAGCTCATACATGTCGACCTCAGACACGCCATGGAGCGTCGGCCGCCGTATTTGCAGTCCCCGATTGATGGTATGTACTCTTTTTTTGGACAGCACTGTGGTGCACTTTTGTTCAATTTTGGACAAACGGATGATGAAGAAGAATGGGAGAAACGGGCCTCGAGGTGTTAACCGGGAGTCCGCCATGAATGACGTCCTGGGATCGGGAGCGTTTGATGAAGAATACAGTTCATTACTGCGTGACATGGCACCCTTGTTGGACGAATGGTACTATTCCCTTGTTAATCCTGAACGACAGCTGGAGGTTAACTTGGAAGAGCGTGGAGAAAGGTCAGCCGACCGAGAAGCTGTTGGTCTTTCATCATTTTGCGTTCAGTGGCAATGATTTCGGGGTTTGCAAAACTGATCAAGGATAACAAGCCACGCCTTGTGAGTCCTGTAAACTCACACTACTAGAGCCCCAACAATGAAATGTTAGTTGAAGGCGAACACATGGAGTCACCAGTAGAACTTAAGGAAGAACTTGAGCCAAATACGCAGATTAGATTAAAATTTCCTAATTTGTGTGAGGTCATACGTCTTCGTATTCACAGTGCGCCTGACCAGTGACCTTGCTTCTTGAACCACAACCTGAATATTAATATAAGAACGATGGACCGCCAAATATCAGGAAAACCCCACTCACCTCGTCGATGTACTTAGGAAACCCCGCTACGATGAACCTGTATTGGCTAGCGTTTCTCTTTTCAGCAATATCCAGCATACAAACGGTCGTTGCAGCTACTCTCCAACCTCAGATTCCTGCTATCAAATCCTTCACCGAATCCAACTCCTCTTCTCCATTCGTCGTCACCCCCCAGGTAGCGATTGTCGTAGACAATCAATTCCAGGACTCCGGATCACCTTCGCTGTTCTCGTTCGCAAAGACTTTTCGCTCTGACCTCGTTGCCATCACTGGGTTTGACGACATTCCGGATGTCGTAGCCGGGGACGCACCCAGTGAAGATTCTAGTGCACCCACTGTGTTCTTGACGCTGGGTGCATCCACTGCTAACATGACGTTGTTCAATGGGCAGGAAACCGGAGAGGCATATGAATTCGATATCACGAACATGACGTATACCATCAAGGGTGCAGAAGCTATCGGCGCATGGTGGGGTGTGTTCAATTTTTTCGAAGTATATCCATGAAGATGTTGAGCTTGACTGACGGCTTGCAGGTACAAGAACTTTACTCCAGCAGGTTCTTTTGTCCTTGGCTGCCAACAATCAAACGTCTATACCTGCTGGTTCTGGCTCGGATAATCCGGGTTGGGAGATCAGAGGTTTCATGCTTGACGTAGGACGTCATTGGTTCGACATCTCATTCCTCAGTTCGTTTTCCCAGTTCTTTCTCTTCCATGAACTTCTTGACAGATTATTGACATACTATTCTTCACTCACATACAGCCGATCTCTGCGTCTACGCGTCCTTCTTCAAAATGCAAGAATTCCACGTTCATGCTTCTGACTTCGTTTTCGACAGCAAGATCCTCAATGGCGATCCCAACTCGGACGCTTGGAAGCAGCTATACGCTACCATGCGTTTCCAGCCTTCCGAAGATTCTCCCGTTATCGGCATCGTCGCTCCGTTTGCGAACGAGACGTACACTCGCGAGCAGTTCACGAATTTCCAAACGACGTGTGCCGAACATGGAATAACTATCGTTCCTGAGATCGACACTCCAGCTCATTCTCTGGTGATATCTAAATGGAAACCAGAATTGGCTATCCCAGGACATGAAGACTTTCTCAACATCTCTTTCCCAGACACTATACCAAGCGTCGAGTCTATCTGGGAAGAGGTTCTTCCCTGGTTCACTGCGAACGAAGTGTCCATCGGAGCTGACGAGTATGATCAGTCTTTAGCAGACGACTACATCAGATTCGTCAACACCATGAGTGATTACATCTCTACCACTGGTAACAAATCTATCCGAATCTGGGGAACGGACGAACCCAGTCCGACTCAAAACATCTCCACGAATGTGACTATCCAACATTGGTTTTTCCCCCAAGGATCGATTCCTGTTGAACTCTTTCAACAAGGTTACAGCGTCATCAATTCGGAACAAGCTTTTCTATACCTCATAGGTAAAGCTTGGAGTGACGGTCGATCTCTATTTGAGCTCGACACCGACACAATTTGGACAGGAGCACCTAACGGTGGAAGTTGGGCACCCAACATTTTTAGTCCCACCGACGCTTCGAACAACACCAGTCCAGACAACCCATTGCTTCGTGGTTCAATCATGGCTTTGTGGAACGATTTCGGAAACAACGCGACGACGCCTTTGGAGATTTATTATCAACTCGCTAAAAGCATCCCAGTGGTTGCAGAAAAGATGTGGAACGGTGCGGACGACAGTCTCCGGGAGTCTAGGTTGACGAGGGACGAATTCGAGGCGGCTTATCCAATTTTGAACGCCGGTGCGCCAGGGCAAAACCTCAACAGAGCCGTTAAAGGTCTCGTTGCTCCCGCGACGGTGTTCAAAGTCACAGACATCAAACAGTTCCCTTTGAGCACTGGATTCGATTCAGTTGGACCACCTTATACCTTGTCTTTCAGTTTACAACTCTCCAACGTGACAGGAGAAGTCCCACTCTTCACCGGAAACGACTCCGTCTTGTTTTTCGATCCGGTAGCTTCGTCTTTGACGTTCCAAGATCCAGTGACGAACAAGTTTTATCCTCTGGGGACACCGATCCCCTTTGACGGGAGTTCGTTCACCAAGGTGGATATCCACGCGACGAGGATGATGACGACGGTCACTGTCAACGATGATGATCAGACGATGTTATGGCAGTCGCATATCGGCGTGTCAGGTGGTGGCTTGAGGTTGGTGAACATGAGTTTTGCAGCTCCTGCAGGTGTTATAGGGGTTGATGAGATGAATATGTTGGCTGAGATGAGGAACGTCAGTTTGGTGATTGGAGAGTAGGGAAAAGGGGCTGGATTAATATTGTTCTTAGGATAGGTCTCATAATGTTTTGTAAGTCTGTGTATTCGGCTTAAATTGAACAGAAGTTGTAACCACCAAAAGAAAAAGAAAAAAAGAAGGAAAATTCTTGTTATTGTCGCTTTCTTTATCATCCAAGAAAGTTCAAAGCACCAAATACCCTCGTTTAATAACCCGATAAATATAAGTAGTTCACAAAAAAGTAATTAAGAAGGGGAAAAAACCTCTTAGTGAGTGGAAGGGAATTGACGAGTCTCCTTTACTGAAGATCGGGGTCGAGGTCATCGTATTTAGGACACAGAGCCAACCAGTCATCTGGAGTTATCTGTGCGTGAGGTCCGGCACGATTCGCAGCGGGAGCTTCGGCGAACACGACGGCTAGGCCGACTTCCAAATGCCAGTCGATGTGACTGTAGTAATTATAAGAAAACAGAGTGAGAATGGAAGGGGTCAAGAGGACTACGGGTACGAACCAATGCAAGAACCAAGCACCAGGGTTGTCAGCTTTGAAACGGAAGGTCATGTTGCCGCCCAGGACTAGAGGTAAAGAAAAAGTAATTATAAGCTCCTCCGTACACCTACTATAGATTAAACAGACGACTCTCTCACCTGGAACGACATCGCGACGAGCTGGGTTTACATAGTTGGTCACATCAGAGTTCGAAGTGCGGACGATGTCGAAGTTGTGGCCGTGTAAATGGAAAGGGTGTGCGCCTCCGCCTGGGATCGAGACTTCGATGGTTTGGTTAGCTTCGATGAGGAGGACCTATGAGGAGAAGAAAAAATCAGTCAGTTGGCGAGCCTGAGTGCATGCGGTCAGGAGCTTAAGCTGGCATACATACCTGTGAAGACGGGAGGAAATCCATGGGGTGAGCAGCACCACTCATGATCTGGAGCAAGACAGGGACTGGGGGAGAGATGTAGGAAATTCCGTTAATGTCAAAGAAAGGAGGGTTGGGTTGAGTGATCTGCAAGTTGAAAGCAATGTCTGGGGGTCCGTCACCAAGCTGTCAGAAACGTGAGCATGATAAAAACCAGTATCCATTAGAAATTCCGACTAGCCTTGCCAGGACCTTCTTGTGCGATAGGCTGAGTAAACAATAAAATGAGTACGATTGTCGGAGAGGACAGAAATCGAAATTACTAACATGCATCTCAGCGTCGGTAAGTTTGTGTCCAGTTGGTCCTCCGGTGGTGGTTGGCTCCACTTCGGGGGCACCGGCGTAACGGAGGATGGCCTTGGTCAATTGAGGATCGACTGTGAAATACCAGAAGTAAGCAGGACATATCATGAGCTATCTGTTGCTGCGGCACTCACAGTTGGGATTTCCGTTGGGATTGCCTCCAGTGGGACTAATACTTGTACTGAGTAACCTTATTCCCCCAGCTCGAGATGATCTACTCACGGAGCACGAATCCAGTAGTTGCCAACGGGTTGGTTAGCATTCAAAACAACCGAGACACGTTGAGCTAGAAGAATTTAATAAGTGATATTGGTAGAGTGGATTTTTGAGCAGCCCTACCAGCGTAGACATCGACGTTCTGAGCAACAACGGGATCGTGACCAACACCATCCAACTCGATAGCAGTGAACTCGTGATTATCAATGGAGAAGGTGAAGAATGGTCGACAGGCAATGGAAACAAGACGCAATCTAATCGATTTTTAAGTCAGTGTGATTCCATAGAGAGTAGTGGGCGGAAGCCGACCTGTAGCGTTTGCCTTTTTCGACGTTCACGACTGCGTACGGTACAAGGGGCTGAGACACGGGTCAGTAAACGACACGGAGAACTTCAGTGAACGACCTACACCACCGACGAATCGGCCACGACCATTGATGAGACCAGAGTCAGGGATCCTGATCAAAAGCAATCAGAAAACACGATGTTTCCTTTACCATAAGGATCTTACGGGACAGTGCCGCTCTTGAGGAAATCATCCTGAGCATCAGGGGCAACGTCGTGATACCAATCAGCTAGAGTAATGATAGTTGATTCTGCAGATCGGGATAAGCCTTTCCGCATACGCGACGTCAAAATCAAGTTTGAGTTGTATTACCATCATCCACATCGTAGAGATCCTTTTGAGGGTCATCCGGGTCTGGAAATTTACGGTTAGTTTGGTGTATCTGTGTCAAAATATTCTCAGCCTATACCATAAACAATGAAAACACCACGAAGGCCATCACAGTATTGAGTAGACAGATGAGAATGGTACCAGTAGCTAGGGAGTGGGTTAGTCACGATCGCTCAGGGCACCATATTGCCAAGTCAAAAGCACCTTCCGGTTTGTCCGGCGGTATCGAAAACGTAGTGGAACGTATCGCCAGGGGCAATTGGACACTGTATATAGTGTCATAAAAAATTCAAATACACTAGCAAGATTTTGACGAACTTGATTCACGAAACTGGGGTAGGGTGTATTCAGTTTCGGTGTACAAAGGATGAAATCGATGCACTTACGCAGGTCCATCTGCGTACGAAGTACGAGCCTGGAAGAAACCATGCCAATGCTGTCCACAAAGAAAAAAGTCAGTAAGCCTTTTGAAAATGTATTGCTGCACCTACGATGGCCGTGCTCCTTCGCATTGAAGGGTCATCCAACTGATTGTGGAGTGCAATGTCAACGCTATCGCCTTTGTTGACTATAATAGCTTGTCCAGGGACACCTCCTCCGGCAGTAATAGCACTGGTAAGACGTCAAGTCAGTCACAATGGTAGCAAGCGGGAGACATTGACATACTCGCGCTCAAATCCGTCTGGAGACACACGGGTATTGAAGACAGGAAGGTCAATCTCGACGAGTGCACTCAGAACTGAAGGAATAGCTCCCGCTGCCAAAAGACAGGCAGTGAGAGAAAGCATCGCTAGTAAGTCAGAAACACTGTTCTGGACTGCAGCAAACACAGACGAGGTCTTTTATACCTCTGGCGACCTTGCAGTCGTTCCTGTAATCTCACGAAACCATTCTCCTTTAGCACGGAGTATATGGGCAAACCCGTCCGAAATCCTTGGTTTTCTTGTTCGAGTGAATTACAGATTTTGACGTCGCGACGTGAACAATTTTGTTTATGTCAAAAACTCCGGATCATTGTCAGAATGAATGCTTTTGAAGCGTTCGCGAGTCATTTTAGCGGTGAGGCTCGAGCTCCCTAGGCCTAACACCATACTGTTTTCCTCTGGAGAGATAGCCTGAAACGTATGAGAATTACTTACATGCCCCGGGAATTGACCTGTTCCTTACACTTGGTCAGTGACGAACAGCACGGAACTCCCATGAGTGGGTCGCTGCACTGAAAAGCTTGTGAAGACTTGTTGTCCAAAGGGGAAGCTTTCTACCCCTGACGAGCACATTCAACATTGTCATCAGCTTGGACTACATAGCTTCATGATCGCTATTGATCTCCACGGAATAACACCGACTAGTGCGAGTGATACTGCATGAGGCGAAGATCGAGTTCAAGATGGATGGTAGGCTCTTCTTGAAAGGATATTAGTAGTGTTGAGGACGTGCTGTCAATGATAGAATAGAGTAGTCTATTGGTGCTCAGCTTGATGTGTTCAGCTGAAAGGGTGAAGCATTAGCGGCATTTTCGCGTCTACAGAGACATTTTCCCAGGAGTACTCTTTCTCTAGTCGGAATTCGACGTCTGTAAATTATCGGCCAAGCAATCCGGTGTCCGTGATATTCAAAAGCCTAGGAACCTATTCTTTACGTGAGTTGTACTGAAACGAGCCAAGCAAGATCACTTACAAAAGAAAATAGAATGAATGAATTCGCTGAAGGTTCCTTCCCATGGCTCTTCTCAAATAAAACACTTTTTTCATGGTCCTGCCATGCCCAGGCCAGTGATGACTCGATAGTTACTGTTGCTGGTGCACAAAGTCGCATACTCAAAGGCTGCTCTAAGCCGTTAGCATCCCATTGAGTTATGATGATTTGGTCAGAACGGTAAGTGCAATGATATTTACCCGCCAAAGCGTAAATCTCTTGCAAAGACCCGGTAACATATCACGGAATGCTATAAGCTAACCAAACCTCGCCAGTCTTCTCATCACCCGCTACCCACCTCCCTATCAGCTCTGCTACTGCTGTTTTCGCAATCCACCCGAACAAGATGATTATAGTCGTAAAGGCGGGGTGCAGATCGAGAATCACTGTGGTTGAACACGTATACTTCGTTAGCCATCATCCTGATCATGCCAGTCGCCAAAAGAAAGGCGGACGACACAAGTAAGAGACTCACCACGTAGTCCGAATCCAGCAGACATTCCGCCTAGTACATTTCGTACAATCCATCCTCTGTCGAGTTGATCATCATTTAGGAAAGACAGAGCATCAAGAATGCTTGTGTCATTCCAAGTCCATAGATCAGGTACATGGGTGTATTGGTCGTGGCTCTGAGCAGCTGGGGGCGTCTTTAAAGGACGCCAGACTGTGAGAAGGAAAAGGAGGAAGAGTTTGGTGAGAGAGGAATAGAAAAGTGAAAGGGGTATGAGGGAGAATCTGGGAAGAAGCTTCAGTTTCCAGTGCCTCGCGAAGCGGACTGAGACACACCTGAATTCTCGACGGATGGTAGAAGGCTTGGATGACGGATTGGAACTGAAGGACTTGATGAAGTCAATTGCTTTTAAGACAACATAGGACACGAGAATGATGCCGGAATGAAACGCAATGGTTTCTGAGGGCAAATTGTAAGCGACAACCTAGCAAACGTCACTGAAATGCGCACCAAGAAGGCATCCAATAAAAATCCTCGTGAAATCCGCTATCGTCTCTAAAGACCATGGGGAGACATCAGAGGACGTTCCAGCATCTAGATGGTAATTGGTGTTGAGAGCAAGACATTTTATGCAAACGGGATGCCATACTCAAGTGAGACCAGCGGATGACTTAGAAAGTAGCGAAATGAGGTTCCCATCTTGTATGTATCATAACACGGTACTTACAGGCGTCCAGAAATACTAAATTCTTTGCTAGTTGAAGAACGAGGGCCCATCGTGACTACCCAGTCTGAGTTTGTAACCTGAATCATTAGGAAAGAAGCACGCACCCATTCCCGGTCATCCGAGGTCGTAGTAGCCCTCCTCGGTGTCAGTCCCTCCGTCTCACCCTTGCTGTCTGCACGTCTCGGAGGGGTCCCTCGGTTATATAGTAAATGTCTGTATACACCACGCTTCAGCAGAATAAGGTCTATTGTGAGCGTTAGCGTGTCGTGCTCGACGTAGGGATCGGCGAACGCATGGCAATTTGTCTACAGATGACAGAGACCTTTGGTCATGATTTCAAAGCTTTAATTTTTGAGGAAATGCTACCAACGCACTGCTCCAGTCTGAGGTTATGCGCAGATTGGTAAACCGTATACAGATGAGGTACCCAGTGAGTACAAGTCGTACAGATCGGCATGAGGGTGAGAGTAGAGAAGCAACCTTGAAAAATTAATGTTTATACCGTAGCTGCGATGTGAATGCTATTTTACAAGGCCTTTCTCACAATCAACAACGGCCAGTAAGATATAAAAAAGCAATGAAAGAATGGTTATGATTGCGCAGTTTGTAGCGACTACTTTAAAACGTTAATGACAGAAATAAAAAAAAATCCTTTCTAATTAATTACGATAAATATTTATAGTGCGACAGCCTCCTCTCTTGGTATGCTTCCCGGGCCTTTCATACTTGATCCATGTATTTCGGGTCGCTTCCTCGCTCAAAGTACCACTCATAGGACTCATCGTTTACTGGAGGTCAGGGTCGAGATCCCAGTATTCGGGGCACAAGTTGAGCCAGTCATCGGGAGTGGTCTGCGAGTGAGGACCTTCAATGTTTTCAGCGGGAGACTCGCCAAAGACGATGGCCAGACCGGCTTCCAAATGCCAGTCGATGTGACTAAAAGAAATTACCGATGAGCCTCAGGGTAAAGAAGATTCATACGAGGGTACTAACCAATGCAAGAACCAAGCCCCAGGGTTGTCAGCCTTGAAACGGAAGGTCGTGTTACCTCCGATAACTGAAAAGTAAAAGATGTTAAGATCATGTTCAGTGACGAAGCTCAAGACACATCTACTCACTAGGAACGACATCACGACGGGGCGGGTTGACAAAGTTGGTCGTGTTAGTGTTAGAAGTACGGATGATATCGAAGTTGTGACCGTGCAAGTGGAAGGGGTGGGCACCAGTTCCAGGAATCGAAACTTCGACGGTTTGATTGGGTTGGATAAGGAAGACTTGTTCGGAAGGAAGGAAGTCGGTAGGTTTGCCAGCACCGCTCATGATTTGCAACAAGACGGGGAGAGGAGGAGAGACATAAGAGATACCGTTGATGTCGAAGAAGGGAGCATTGGGTTGAGAGATGACGAGGTTGAAAGCGACATCGGCAGGTTCGTCACCGAGTTTGCCAGGGTTTTCAGAGGCAATGGGGTGCATTTCAGCATCTTCGAGCTTGTGTCCAGTTGCTCCACCCGTGGTAGTTGGCTCCTCATCGGGTGCACCGACGTAACGGAGGATAGCCTTGGTCAAGTTGGGGTCGACTGTAATACATGTCAATCATTAAACCGGGGTAGCGGAAAGTCTTAATGATTTTACTCACGGTTGGGGTTACCAGAGGGGTTACCACCAGTGATAGGGGCACGGATCCAATAGTTTCCGACGGTCTGGTTAGCCTCCACGACGATGGAAACACGTTGGGCAGCGTAGACGTCTACGTTCTGAGCAACGACGGGGTCATGCTCGGTACCGTCCAACTCAATAGCAGTGAAGTTGTGACCATCGATCGAGAAAGTGTGGAAGGGGCGGCAAGAAATGGAGACGAGACGGAACCTGTAACGTTTGCCCTGTTCGACAGTAATGACAGCGTAGGGAACCTCGGGCTGATGGGTAACAGTAAAATTTCAGTCAAACGCCTCCGTTACCCACGGAAAGATGGACTCACACCACCAACAAATCGTCCACGACCATTGATCAAACCAGAGTCAGGAATCCTGTATCAGAGAGAGTAAATATAGATACTCTGGGGAAGCAAAAAAGGAGACCTACGGGACAGTGCCGCTTTGGAAGAAGTCATCCTGAGCGTCGGGTGCCGGGTTGTGGTACCAGTCAGCGAGAGTAATGATGGTTGATTCATCGTCAACATCGTACAAATCACCCAAAGGGTCATCGGGATCTAAATTTCAAACTCAATTCATTGGTTTGGCAGGATAGAAATCAGAGCGCTCACCGTAAACGATGAAAGCACCGCGGAGACCATCACAGTACTGGGTGGAGAGATGGGAGTGATACCAGTAGCTGTAACAAATCAATCAAGCTGCGGAAATCTTCATATGATCAAAAAATTTACCTTCCACTCTGACCAGCAATGTCAAACTTGTAGTTGAAAGTAGTGTTAGGGGGAACTGGGCATTGGTTGACGAAGGAAGGACCGTCGGCATAGGAGGTACGAGCTTGGAAGAAACCGTGCCAGTGCTAGTACAAGAAAATTATCAACAAATGAAATTACTCTCCATTTTCGTTACTTACAATAGAGTAACTGCGTCGCATGGTAGGATCAGTCAACAAATTGTGGGTAGCAATGTCGACCTGGTCATCCTTGTTCACGGTGAACAAAAATCCAGGGAAACTTCCACCGGCGGTGACAGCGCTGTTGCGATTGAAGTCAGAGAAACAGAGACTTCAAACTAGAGAACCAACTCACCTTCGCTCAAAACCATCGGGAGAAACTTGAGCATTTTCGATGTTGAGGTCGAAGTTGACGAGAGCAGCGTAGGCCGCGGGAAGTGCCAAAAGGCCGGAAAGGAGTGACAACATCGCTCTGAATCAGGGAAGTGATCCTGGGCCTGAAAAAAATTGACTCTAGAGACGAGGCTTTTAAAGCATGACTGGGACGAGGCAATTCAGCCCATATTCAGTTGAAACAACACGAAACGCCAGTGATTTAGGCGTATTTCGTGGGCGTGAGATGGACCGGGGATTGCAACTTTGCATCTCACGAAGTAATCACAATTCTGCTTGCGTATGCTGCGATTGTCGTGCCCAAATGTTTTTGATGCTTCTTGGCAATATGACATTGAGCATGATAGGACAACGGGACATTTTGTATGAGCGTGTAAAAGAGAATGAGTTGTTGTCATCAAATGTTCCGGTCAAAGCGTCTTCATGTTTCAAAAGCGCTTGATGCCACCCGAGCTCATCTTGCAGTAGAAAACATCTAATATGTATCTCGAGTCCTTCAGAGAAGGAGAAGCTGTAGTTATTTTGAGGAAGCTTCTTCATTAATGACAGTAGCAGCTTTAGGGTCGCGGACTCTCATACCACCGAATAAACTTGACGGATCAGTAACATTGAATAAGAAACGGTAGTGTGAGAGCGTTCCCGAACAACAGCAGCGACTGGACCTGACAGAAGCAGCGAGTCATGAAGAATTGAAACGTCAACTTTGAGGGGTACTTCTCATGGTGTGTGTGAAAGTAGCGGGTTGTAATGAAGCCCACTATTTTTCGTTAAACAGAGGGAATGTTCAAACGTTCAGGCCTGTATGGGTCTGCTCTGCGCCGCAAACCACGCCAAGCGTAGATGTGTATGTGGAGAAAAGCAAGTTTTGAGTTGCGGCATCTCCTATTCGTCTTCGTCAAACATAATGTTCCCACAATCCAACAGTTTCGGTACCGCGGTGGCTGCCCAACTTCCTCAATTCGTAATGGTCAATTCGTTCATCAAATTATCTATTCTTGAGGACACAAAGTCCATAAATACTATGCCTATAGACATACTAGTTGTAAGAAGCAGTTTCTGGCTGTCCATACACCTTAACTAGTGGCGTTAGCATGCATTCTGTTTCTCACAGACCCTCCATGGGGGAATCACACTCTTACCCTCTTCTCTAATCGAAATTCCCAGCAAGGGGCAAACGAATAATGTATGGGAATGTAGATATTCATACTTTGGGAAGACACTCAACCACCCCAGTCGCAAAGTAGCCAGTAATTGAGGGCGATTTAGGTCAATATCTAGATTCAAGAGGCTCAAGAAACAAGCATAGAATGGTTCCATATCATCGTTGACTCCGGCGCATACCCAAGAAGGAAAAATGAATCCATTCAGAATGAAACAGTCAGGTCAAAATCATCTGGGAAACAACCTACCAGGCAATAAATACCAATACAAAGGATGGGATTTTGGATCGTTCACACAGACTGACACACATCGGTTGATTGTGTTAGAGACCACACAGGCTCTTGAACCATTCAAAGAAGGCCACCCCCAATACCTCGAAAAAGCTTCCACTAAATTAAGAAGTAGCAGTAGAAAGACGCATTTAGGCCCGACGTTGTATACCAACACACTCCAAATTAACAACGCCTATTTCGTTTTTGGCATCAGCTTGTCGTCTTGATGTATTGTCGATTTCGTCAGTTTTCTGTTCCACGAGAGCAGTGGATTCCCGGTGAGGATCCTTGGCAGGGGCTCGAGAATATAGAAGCCTTCAACGTAACACACGCAGCTAGATCTATACACCGTCAGACTGGATACGAGGAAATAATCAACTGTCGCTGCGTTTTCCGCACGTACATTTGATTCTGAAAGACTTCATTCAAATTTTCAACAGCCTTATTAGAGCTAGAAATCACGATGTGCATGAATGGACGTAGAACATCTGTCAGGTACTTCGCAGGCACAAAGTCCGGGCACTTCCTGTTAATGTTGACCGATTTGACCTACGTCATTCGCGACCTGATTTGCAACTGCACGCTAATCTTTGTAAAAGGTATCATCACCCAAAACAACAACAGCGAACGACCGCGGCTGGTGAGGTACATAAAATGATTGCGGTCCAGAGAAAGCAGATGGTCCAGTACCAGTTCATGAAGAACAAGTCCCAGCTTGCGTTACGAAGATACCACGAAAGTCGGCCTGTAGACAAAAATAAGTCTATTGTACCTGAATGCCTAAATGACTTTCAATAGAAGTTGACAGCATCCTCAGACAGCCCGAGGTTATGGCTGACCCCAGCTGATCACCCTCCAACAGTAAGGGCTTCAACTTTCAAGAGCCGAACACATTATACGCACGCAGGATAACTAACACCGGACTCTCAGTTTTCAGGCAGAGAAGAACTTCTACCGCATATTGGTGAGAAGTAGTGAAAAGCGATCACTTCACGCCTTGTCGTGCGACTCGCTCCAGAGAGAGCAAGGACGGAAGCGAAGATAACAGTGTGAAACACCGCTGGAAAACCCCAATGGGCGTGCGTGAGACACCAGGAAATGGTCACAGCCGATGAGCAATTTGACGATCCGCGGTGACAAATTAGCTCTACGGAGGTTACCATTGTTGGTGGGTTTTGACAAGAAATTTCTCATTGTAGTCCTAGGAAAAGCTATAGCCTATCTCCTAGCAAGAAAAAATCCCAAGTGTGAGAAAGAAAAGAAAAAATGGAAAATACAGGACAACCGTTGCTAAACCGACTTCTTGACTTTTCCTCAGTCCAAACCCGTTGAACTGGGATTACCAGACGCCGGCGACAAGACCCGTCTTGTTGGCTGTGCCCCTGGCCCACCTCCAAATAAGGACGACATCATCTCGCCGAAAGGATTCGCTGGCTGGGTACGCGGTGGAGGTATGGCAAAATACAGTGTTGCTATATCTTGCATAGCCTAGAAAAGGATCCTGATGTTAAATCAGATGAAAGATAGCTGTAACGCGAAAAACTTGCCTTTCGGACTTCTGGTTGTGCCAAAATCCCTCCACGGCTTTGGTATGTCCCGCAAAGCCGAACCCAGCTCTCTCTCATCACTTTGTTCTTTTCTCCCTGCGCTCGTTGACAAGTCAGAACCGCCAGTTGTGCAAAGTTGATCACCGAATCCTTCATAATAATCACTTCGTTCTCCGAACCAACTGCGACAGGTTCCGTGGATTCGGCGTGAATGGAACGAGGGAGGGCAGACACGAATTGCTTTATGAATGAGCGGGCTGCCAAAATGTTTCCGTTCTGCAGATACCTACACACATGTATGATGTACAACGTTAATAATCCCAAACGCTTCGCGATGAACTTCGGCAACAAAACATACGGTATGGTTCCTCGTAAAGAGAATGGACCAAAGGTGTCGGATGGTGTTCCCCATTGTATGAACATGTCAGCCAGTAACCTAGCGCTGTCGCGAGATCCTGATGCTAGTAGATGTGGCTCAGCTGCTTCAAATGACCCCTCTATAAAATTTAGCCATAACATCTGTAAGCAATTATTCGAGAAAGAAAAATACAACAGATAACGCACCTTTGAACAGCAGTTCTCCGATGTAATACTGCAGAACTGGATCACCCGCGGGGTGTTCTCCATGCTTGGCCGACCATCTGCAGGACCGCACTGAGGATCAGAACTCCTACAGAATGAGATACAATGTGAGTTTGCGTACCCCAGTGCTTTATCTATCAACGTCTTTCGCCATGTACCCGTAGAACCCGTCAGTGCTATCAATTGCGTAACTCTTCCTACGCACATAAACTTATCAAGTGTCGATTCAAACCGGAGAATACAACTCTTCACACACCTCTGGAATCGTCTGTAACCTTCTCTCCCTTCGTATCATACACATCCAACATGAATCCAGCCAGATCTACCCCGCTTCCTATCTGGCCGACTTTGAGTAGTTCCCGAGCACTCTGAAAGAGGACATCGATCGCGGTGTCGTATTGGTTTGATTTCACGTATCTTGATGCGAACGTACGAGCTTTCTGGTGTGCTTCATAAGGTGCAGATTGGATTTGAGGGAGGATTGCGTTTAGAGCCCGTGATGAAGACATGATTGGGAAGCAAACCAAGCGAGGCGGTACTGCGCGGAGTAAACTTGATTAATCGAAGAACATTCACGACGCGACTTGTCGGAATCCGGACACTCTGATATGTAGTGTGTACCAATACCACTGACAGCTCAGGCTAAGGGTTAGGTATATTCCAGCATTTCAAAAATATATAACCGATGGCAAGATAACCAGCACAGTTAAAATCGACAACAAAGACCTAAAGAGCGGACGTAGACTTGGTCTACTATGTATGTAAAAACAACAGAGATACAACAAAAAAAAACCTTTACACGGAACAGAAAACTGTCCAGTATAAATCTGTTCAACACGAAGTCTGGGGTTTAAACGGGAATTTCAGCTTCCCATCTGTCCCATATATACCATATCCAGGTTCCTGAGTGTCCGAATATATGTGAGCGAACCAGCCAATCCCACCAGCTGGAAGACTCTTGAAGTAATTGCACATTGAGTCGAGGAGGTTGTAATAATCCTATCGAGTAGAAAGCATGAGCACCAGGCACGATGCATGAGAGAGAATGATCCATAATTAAGGCTAACCTTCTCGTTCTGTACGTCCGCGACGGCAAGTGGGCTGTTTGGCTCTACGCCTGGGTAGGAAAGGGAGGGCCAACCGTTCTAACAGAGCAAAGGAGTTAGTTAGAGGACTGATCACGCGAATAAATTCGACACAATCCGACTAACCTGGCTCAAATAGATCTTCTTGCCATGTCCGTTTGACACGAACCTGCAAGACAAATCGACGTTCGTCAGACCGATAGCCTTTTACAGTAAAGTTGACAATTAGAGCATACCACTCAATATCTCTTGTAACAATTGGCCAGGACGCGGCAGCTAGAAAACATCAGGTTTAACACGACGGCGGATACGGCATGAGTCAGTCTGGACCAACACACCTGTTGAAGCATCTTGAGCGAAGAAGGGTAGTATATGTGCATCAATCATGTCGATGGCTTCCATGACCGGCTCAGCACCGTTGTTTTTCTATTCTCCAGAGGTCAGCACTACAGACCCAATAGCGAACGAGTCGACATACCTGATAGCCGTAACTGCGAACGGAGCGGATAAAACAAATAAACCCTGTCATTACTAACAAATCTTGATGAACCACCAGAAGGCAACTCACGCCAATTCCGAAATAGTAACTGGGATACCAAGAGGGGCCAACTTGGCCTTCAATTGAGTCACTTGCGATGCAAGGTCTTGAACGTTCAATACACTGTCGTACATGGGTTCCGAACCAAATTGCACGACTCGAGTGACAAAAGGAGCTTTGGGGTTGGAAGAGAGCGAGTTGACGAGAGAGTCACGACGAGTTTTCCAAATTTCACCACCGTCGAAACCGAACTAGACAACATGAGAGTCAGTAAGAAAAATAAATAGTTTTTTTTGTATGAGAAAATCTGAATGACGGTGGACAAGAAAAAAGAGACTCACCCAGATCAAAGCGTGCACGCCAATACCAGCTTGCCATGCAGCTTCGACAACATCATCGCTAGTAACGGCGAGGGCGTTAAAACTTTTCTGAAGCTTTGTTGAAGAATGTGCCAAAAACGCACTAGAACCCATCACGGTCGCAGGCACCGTACATCCTGACATATCGCCCATGGAACTTTTTGCGAATGTTGGCGAAGTCGGATTTGAGTTGAGAACTGCTTTGACCTGGATAGTAGGGAGGGAAGCCCTTGCGATGAGAACAGGGGTTCGTGAATATAGCGTTAAGTGGATGTCTTCTTACAAGCCGTGACCTCGTAGCTGAATCCTACAAAGGCGTATTCTGTGTTTGTGTCGCACCACCAACCATTTAAAGAAGCGGGGACGGAAGAGGGCATCTGGAAGCCAACGGCGGGGAAGCAGCTTGAGGAGGGCGTACTAACAGCGTTGCTAGCAGATACGGTAAAATTGGTGAATGGGAGAGCAAGTCGGATTTGGGCGTGGACTTGTGCTGCCCCGAGCAAGAAGGGGAAGAGGAGGGGTATCGTTGAGAACATCCTCATGAGAGGGTATGCAAAGGGAAGGAACGACGAGGTGGGATGAGGCCGTTAACGATACAGCATAGGGTTAAATAGGATGTCAAATCCCGAAACGAATATTTTGCTTCCGTCCGAGGAGCTCTTGATCGAGCGTCTTGGGTTTCTCGGACCAAGAGCTCTACCATCTCCTATATCTAGCAGAATGAGAACATTTAAATTCGTGCACAATACTAAAGAACTCAACGTAAATCGGTACAACATCTAGGTCAGTCATCCAAGCTCTCGTTACTGCGCTTCTTAGGCGGGATGAGCTTGATGAAAACGACTTCAAGCTATACTAGGTTAAGTTTGAACGGGCTGGCTAACGGAAGTACTTCATATAAGGAGAGATTCCGTTGTGATGATCAATACCAGGCACTGAATGAATAGACGAGCATCCAAGCTAGGGTCCAACAATAGTCGACAGCAGCGACGAGCTCCGTCCCGAAGGCATAGTTGAAAAGAGGGGCTTACTCCGAGTACGCTCTCGTTGTAGATTCTAGAAGCCGAGTGTGGATTGCTGGGGTGCTAGTTTTCTGAGCGACTACTGATTGACACTATTGGAGGCGTCGAACATTCTAAATGGTGTCAGAACCGAAGTACTATGAGGTGTTTGGAAGGCCAAGTATTGCCAGACTTTATGAGCTCGGAGAAAAGAAGGCATGCTCGGTGATAAAGATGTAATTGCTTCGAAACTTGAGTCCTGGTTAGGAACAGTCCTAGGCTGACAGCAAGAGCAGTCTTGTCGAGGTACCCAGTATCAAATGAAATTGCGTTACTCTCGAATCCATCTTTGCGTTTTAGAGCTTGCAGCGAGGGAACAAGTTATTAAGTGCACAAGATGTTGCGGGGACATGAACGCAGGAAGCAAGCCAGATTTGAAAAGTGCATCGAGGTTGACAATTGTAGAGTTCCCACGTTCCTTCTCGAGTGACTTCTTCAATCAGACAAGAGTATACCACTTACTTACAAGAGTTCAAGGTACTAGTGTCAAAAATCCAGAAGGTATTGCTTTTCTTTGTGACACCTTAGTTTAGCTCTGGTACTGGCCTAAGAAAGCCTACCCTGTGTGCATTGAGTCGGACCGATCTAACAACCACGTAGACCCACAAATTCTCTCTGGAACAACAGGATCTATGATATCCATCTCGATTTTTCGAGACAATGATCATCGAATCAAGCAATTCGTGTTCGTTTTCATCTCTCGCTTCAAAATGGAATGCTAGTGATATATGACCACAGATCTGATCAGTGATCTGCATGATTTTCTGACACTTACACTTTAATCATGTCCTCCTCCGTCAGGCTGCTTTTTCGAGGTAGTTTACTAGTCATTATAGTATCTTTGTAGTGGAGTCGACATCGTGTTATTACGGCTACGCATAAGTCGCTTCGAGTGACTCGGGCAAACTTGCTAACCTCTGTGACCTTTCCTATACATTGTCTTGTGGGAGGGTGCATACGAAGGGAGTAGCTTCCTGTGTAGTTGATTAATTATAAGCCAATCTCGAGGTTTCTTGTCCTAAATTGCAAATGACTCGATACTTCTGAGTTTGGCTAATGTCAGAAAAATGAGTTCATACGGAGTCACGTAACGCGGACGCGTGAAATGATCGCTTCGCTTCGCGCAGAAATGTGAGCTGGAACAAAAGTCTCCTGCAAACTTTCACGACCCCCACCCACTCTTCACCTCCCCCTTCCTATCGTACCCTACAATGGCTTCACGCGAAATAATCAACTTGCAGGTTCGTAGCTCCTTTCTGAAACAAAATACAGCATGATGCTGAATCATGATATCATTTGCAGGTCGGCCAGGTTAGTTATACACATATCTCTGCATCGCATTCGGTGCCTTTCCTCGGAGGTCGCAGAGATCAACTGATGATCCACTATGACAGGCAGGAAATCAAGTCGGAGAGGCCTTTTGGAGCATGATCCTTGCAGAACACGGTCTTGATCAGAGCGGAGTGCGTCTGGTTTTGTTCTTTAACGTTTAACTTTGATGGGTTCGACCCTTACACTAAAACACATGGACCACAGAAATACATAGGGTCGGACCCTCTTCAACTTCAAAGAGTAAGTACTGATGGCTTTTTGAAATGTTGCTTTCTCCCTCATAAACGGCGGCACAGATTGGAACATACTTCACCGAAGTAGAAACGCAGGGAGAGAACCGATACGTTCCACGTAGTACTCAGATCGATTTGGAAGCCGGAGTCTGTAACAGAGTGAGTGATATATCAGTACTTCTCCTGCAGCATAGCGTTTCTTAGCCTTCACATTTCTTGACATAGCTTCGTAGTGGTCCTATCGGCGGTCTCTTTCGACCAGACACGTACGTGACGGGTGCTCCTGGTGCGGGAAATAACTGGGCGAAAGGATGTATGTCTACTCAAGTTTGCTCAACCTTGTACTTTTGCTAATGTTACATCACCACCTTGAAAGTTTACACAGAGGGTAGGGTTTTCTTTAGGCCCTTTCTGGCGTGTGGTTTTTGTCACTGACATGAAGAATTCTCTTGGCGTAAGGTGCCGAACTGGTGGATACTTTACTAGTGCGTGCCCTTTTGTTTCGATTACTTTTTTCATTTCGTTTCGTCTCTGAGGCGCCTCTAGGAAGTCATCAGGAAGCAAGCCGAAGCATGCGAAGTTTTACAAGGCTTTCAGTTAATTCATTCGTTAGGAGGTAAGGATTTTTGCGTGTTATGGTTTGAAGAATAGCAAGAATTGAAGGAAGCACATAGGAGGAAGCGGTGCTGGATTAGGTTGTCTGCTGTTGTCGAAACTGCGCGAAGTACGTCCCTATATTCTTGACTACGTGATGGGAAGACTTATTCATGCACGGACAGGAATTCCCAGATCGTATGCTGGCTACCTATTCGATTCTTCCGTCACCAAAGGTGAGTTGGAGTCTTAAAAAGAAACTTATAAAACTGACGCATACGTCAACTGCAGGTGTCGGAAACCGTCGTCGAGGTGAACAAGTTTCTCGCTCACTGCCAGTACATTCTCAAGTCGAGCTCACCCGCAAATTATAGCCTTACAATGCGATGCTTTCCGTACACCAACTTCTTGATACCAGCGACCTAAGTATTTGTATCGATAACGAGGCATTGTGAGCAGTCAGATGGTTGCCCTGAAAAGAGAAAAGGACTCTTATTCCATTCCAGGTATAATATCACAACCGGAATTCTGAAGATTAAGCAGCCCTCCTTCCCTGATCTGAACCAGGTAGATATCACTTCCTGCACTCTGCTTTCGACGTGTCTGATAAATCTCCTTTCTAGCTCATCTCAAAGGTCATGTGCGGTATCAGTACTAGTCTTCGTTTCCCCGGACAACTTAACGGGTACGTGTCTTTTTGCCGTCTTTTAACTCTCTCAAAGTTCTGGCTGACGCTTGCGTTCAGAGACCTACGCAAGTTGGGCATGAACCTAATCCCGTTCCCTCGTGTAAGCTTGAAGCATCAAGAACGGTTTTCGATATAAACTGAAGATAAAGGGATTCATTTAGCTGCATTTCCTGATGCCCAGCTATGCGCCCTTGTATGACTCAAAGGCACAAGCATATCAAGGGACCAAGATTGCTGAGCTTACTCAAGCGTAAGAACTACAGACACTTCCGCTCAGAAGACTTGGTTGGTTGATTGTGCCTCTTATATATAGTCTGTTTGACCGCAAGAACCTTTTCGTGGCCTGTGATCCACGCTTTGGGTATGTGTCCGAATCCGGTGAAACTGTACATACGTTTTTGTTGATCTTCTTTTTCTAGTCGGTATCTCACTGCAGCTACTATTTTCCGTGGTAGTGTTGCTTCGCGAGAGGTGGGTGTTTATCTCCGCTTTTGTTACCTCGCACTCATTGTTCTCATCCGTGTTCCCCTAGGCTGAGGTATGGCTTTATTCACTACATGCTTGATGGAGACGCTTGACAATGCCCAACAGTATGCCGTGCTTGATCTTCAAAAGCGAAACTCGGCACACTTTGCAGAGTAGGTTTTGACTTCCCTGTTACTGAAAGATACTTTTTGCTCATTGACATCTTGTAATTGACGTATAAACGGTAAAGGTGGATCCCTGATAACGTTTCCGTGTCCTTGTGCTCGGTACCGCCTGTTGGTCAAAAGCAGGCTGCAACTGCCCTTGCCAACTCTACCGCTGTACAGGAGCTTTTCCAGAGAACTCAAGAGACGGTATGTAACCCTCCTTAGCCTATCGTTATCTTTCTGACCGGACCGGCTGACTTTTTTTTTCCTCTCCGTTTAGTTCACGGCCATGTTTAAGCGTCGTGCCTTTTTGCATTGGTAATTCTATCTCCCTCCACCTCCTAGACCCGATCGTCTCATGTTGGTTTGTTCTCTTCAAGGTACACCGGAGAGGGTATGGACCCTATGGAGTTCCAGGAAGCTGAGAGCAACATCCAAGATCTAGTGTACGTCGGTTGTTTTGTCCTCCCACCACCGGTCCGTTCCCCGAAAATGCCGCTAAATCCCTCCTTGTTTTTTTTTGTTCCCCTGTAGTGCTGAGTATCAACAGGTGACTCTTATTTCGGTTTTCGTTCCATTTCGCTGCCTTTCTGACATCGTCTGGTTTTCTGTTTTTTTAGTACCAAGAGGCAGGAGCTGATTACGAAGAGGAAGAGTATGCGGAGGAAGAAGAGTTCATCGCCGAAGAGGAAGAATAACGCACGCTGGAAGAAGATGATGATGGTAACGGCCATGAGGACGACAACGGAATTCACCTATCATATAAGTAATCTAATACGACGATATCGCTGTTTCGTCCTTGGTATTATCTTACATGCTTTCATTTTCCACAATTATCATACATCTAGAACCGCGAAACTCGCCGAGGTCGTCCACAAAGCTATTAAGGTCCCACAAGTTCCAAAAGAGTGAAGTATAGTGATATATGGGTAGGAACACCACAATGACGGAAAGACAAAGAACATTATACAACCACCTTCCGCTGGGTGCAAATTGAGGGATTTACAGAAATTTGTGCCCTTGCGTTCATGCATGCTGACATACCTCCCAACCCGATTCTCCTTGTCGTTTTCCCTACTTTTGACCATTTTTATACGTACTAATCTCCTAACCACTGGTATCACAGATTCTCAAACCACAAATGGCTAGGAATATCCAGCCTGGATCTTTCAAAGAAAGGCGTCCAGCTGAGCCTCCGACACCATGCAACGTCTACCTTCGGACTTAAAAAGGCGTCGTAAAACAGGAACTGACCACCGGGACGAGCAAGTTGATGAAACGCGGGAAGAAAGGAACAAGCTACGAAAATGGATATCGGTGTGTTATTCAGCCTGGGTATACGAGCAGGACTTCAGAGACTGACCTGTACAGTGCCGTATGTTGATCGAAGTGTCGTCGACATTAAGGTATTTCTTGATACAGTGGAAATTTTCGAGAGCCAGACAAGCGATGTATATGATGAACACATTCCGTACCTCCTGAGCTCAAAGCGGGCTCGAGAAGAAGGGATGACCAGGGCTTTCAGCCTCTTCGCGATTGCTATTGCCATGTATGGACAAAGATTTGATCATGACTCCGGAACTGTCATCGGCGAATCACCTTCCTGATGAAAATGTCAGAAAATCAGATCTTTATCTTTTTGGTTGCTAATCATCTCTATTTCTCATTATTTTTAAACAGTCCTAAAAGTCAGCTTAGGTACAAGTTTAACTTGTTTAGGTTTGCGTCATTCATCAGCCACATCCTACTTACAATATCGTTTATGGGTTTGCTTGGTGAGCGGACTAATATTGACAGATCTGACTTCATTCAAATTTTAAGAAGTTTCTAATCGCTCACACAGTTCGGCATCCCAGTTAAGATCATTTTTGTCTTATTCGAGTTATTGAACATAAATTTCTCCTCTAATTTCTCAGCCAGCGAACATCGTCAGTCAGCAAAACCACGGCCGTCTCTAATATTCACAAGGATCTTCCGAACTTTTTCGATTTCCTTATGAACACGTTAACGACATCGCCCTTCTTATAAAAGAACTTGGAATGGATGAGGAAAAGTCAACAGCACTCATCTTCACTTCCACTTTTTACTCTTTAGTACACATTGACACTTGATCTCCAACGGAAATGTCATCCACTACTACCAAACTCTTCCAACCTCTCACCATGGGCGACCTCACCCTCAAGCACCGAGTCGTCATGTCTCCTCTCACGCGTTTGCGTGCCGACGCCAAACATGTCCCTCTTCCCATCGTAAAGGAAATGTATGAGCAACGGGCAAGCACCCCGGGAACGCTATTGATCACGGAAGCTACATACATTGCCCCTCGTGCGAGTGGGATCGATCACACTCCAGGTATTTGGTCGGATGAGCAGATTGCTGCCTGGAAAGAGGTAAGAACAGGTCCTTCCAATTTTTTTTCTTCTTTCTCCGACTAACTAACATAACCATTTACTCAAAATGACAGGTCACAGAAGCCGTGCACGCCAAAGGCTCCTTCATTTACCTCCAAATCTGGGCACTCGGTCGATCTGCCAACGCTGACTCGCTCGCCAAAGAAGATCCTTCGTTTGACATCGTTTCTGCATCTTCCGTCCCTCTCTCCGATCGGCCCACTACGGACCCCAAACCCCGTCCTTTAACCGTCCCCGAAATCAAAGAATACTCCACGTTATATGCTCAAGCTGCTTCGAACGCCGTGCATAAAGCCGGATTCGATGGGGTAGAGATACATGGAGCAAATGGGTATCTGATAGATCAGTTTCTGCAGGACGTGACGAATAAAAGAACGGACGAGTATGGTGGAAGTGTGGAGAATAGAGCGAGGTTCGCGTTGGAGGTAGTGGATGCGGTCGTGAAGGCCGTTGGACCTAGGAAGACGGGAATCAAGCTTAGTCCGTGGAACACTTTTCAAGGTCAGTTTACAGTCCCTCCCTTTGCTTTTCTTGTTCTGAAAACTTGAAACCTTTCGTCGTGTTTTCCAGGTATGAAAATGGCGGACCCTAAACCTACCTTCAGCTACCTCGTCTCCGAAATTAAGAAAGCCCACCCTACGCTGGCTTACATCCACGTCGTCGAGCCCCGTGCACAAGGTCTCGAGATCGTCGAGATTTCCGAAGAAGAAGAGAGTAACGACTTCATTCGAGAGATCTGGACGAGTCCTGAGACCGAAAGTACCAATGCCAGGCGGTTGATCACTGCCGGAGGGTATTCTAGACAAACCGCGATCGAGACCGCTAAAAAGAAAGGGGATCTAATTGTTTTTGGAAGATTGTTCATTGCTAATGTGAGTTCTCTCTTTTTTTTGTCGGGTTTCAATCGAGTTATTGGGTGTTAATCGATGATTACTTTGAATAGCCCGATCTTCCATACCGTCTCCAACACGATCTTCCTCTGAACAAGTATGATAGAACGACATTCCACTGCCCGAACAGCTCTGATCCTAAAGGATACACTGATTACCCTTTCGCTGATAAGACTGCTTTCTAGCAGAAGATTCAAAATAGAAAGCTGTTGAACATGTTTACATATATACTTAAGTACTAGTGCTTAGCTACATACACGGGCTCGAATTCAGTCTATATATTATTTGGAGTGAATGCAGTGTGGCAAATGACAAATGAGGGTCTTATTTAACATCAAAGTTGTTTAGGCTACTTAGTGTCGGCCTCAAGTATCCGGATCGACAATATAAGTACAGTGACCACGAACTACTGAGTCAGAAATTACAAATCGAAAGCGTAGGGGATGAAAAAAGCAAGCGATACCTGGCAGAAACGAGTGTCAAACGTCATGGCACGAAGGATGCTGTTCCGGGACCTGCTTATATTTTACACGTCTAGCTGCCAGTGCTGAATAGAGTCGGACGAGTCCTTTCTTCAGTCAGCCTCGTACTAACCAAAATCGCTGAGCTCATTCAAGTATGCCTTATTAATTACTATGACAATACTTGACATCACCAAAAAGTACGCCATGCTTGATCTTCAGACACGATAACTTAGCGCACTTTGCAGAGTAGGTCAAGTGGGCCACCGTAAGCGTGGCAAATACACCGAGGCTTGAACGGGAAGTCAGAAGCTTCTGATCCAAGCAGGACCACATCGGTGACGACCGATTGGTAATAAAGGCCTTGACAAACAAAACCACATTGATGACCGCCCGAACTTGAAGCATGTAAGGGACGATCCATTCTTTCAGTCGGCCTCGTAAATTTTCCCTGTTCCCAGTGAAAGATATTTTTTGCTCACTGTGATCTTCTGTGTCTCTCTTGGTCCCATCTTCAGTTGGTCAGAAGCGGGCTGCCACTACCCTTGCTGTACAGCTTCAAGAACTCTTCAAGAACTTTTCCGGAGAACTCAAGTTTTGTTATCTTTCTGATACTTTTTTTAAAAAAATGGGTATCGTGCCTTTTGCACTCGAACTCGCATTTATATCTCCTCTAGGACTTCCCCCCTAATCCTGATCGTCTCATTTCGATTTGTTACACTGGGGAGCAACATCCAAGACTTTTCTCTCCAAATCCAATCTCCGGCCCGCTTCCTGAAAATGCCACTAAATTCCTTTTCCTTGTTCATTCCTTGCTTCATTTCGTTGTGTTTCTGTTTTTCTAATACCAAGAGGCAAGAAGAAGATGTCAACCCCGAAAAGGACGAATTAACGCACGCTGGAAGACGCTGGAATTTACCTATCATACTTATAAGTATGTAATCTAATGCATCGTTGCAATTGTCTATAATCCATTTCATTCCATCTTAAACATGCCTTCATTCTTTAGAGTATATCTTGCTCGATCAAAGGTCTTGGGTGTGACGATGGTTCATCAGGTGTACAAGGACCCTCGCCGTGTCAATACTTGTGTACCCTGTGACTACCCCCCCTCTATCTAGACCCGGCACTGGCACTTTCTGCGTTGTACAAGCGGTTTCAAAGCACTGGACGTCTTCTATCTGGGCACGTGGCGGACTATTCTCGGCTTATCTAATATCTCCCCCTTAGTTTAGCTCGAGTCACGAGAACTTTTTGGAGGGAAAACCAAGGGCTTTATTTAAATACTGGCACCGGGGGCGAGTAACGAAAACAAAGAAGCTCTTTTTCATTTTCCTCTCCTCTCCCACTCTCCCTCACACGCATTTGCAACCGACCACCCATGGATCGAGAACAACACCTTTTAAACATCAAGAAAGAGATCACATCGTCTTACCCCGATTTCCAGGCGCGTGCTACGTTTGCTTGGAAAGAGATTATAGGAGAGCTCGCAAAGGCCGCGGAGAAGATTTCTTCGACTGGTCCAGAGGTAAACGTTCTCGGCTTTGCTCCCCCCCGCTCTCATTGAGCCAACTACTCACACTAATGTGATTTGTAGTACATTCCTCAAGTCACCTTGTCGGAATTGACCTCGCTCCCCCCTGAGAAGATTGACCTGATCAGAAGGGTGGGTACTGTTGTCATCAAGGACGTCGTTGACGACGCCGATGCTATTAGCTGGAAGCACCAGCTGGCGGAACACGTCAAGGCAAACCCGGATGTCGAAGGTCGGTTTATGGTTATCCAATGAATAACGGCAGAACACCTAGCGTTCTTTTACTTTCTATCTGTTGACGTACTCAACTATCGCGTGTCTTATTTCTAGGCTTCCCTGAGAACAACAAACAGTTCTTCCAGCTCTAGTATGTCACTGCCCCGGCGGTTTAGCTTTGTCCCAGTTCTCACATCATTCTTATTTTTGGTTTCGATCTTTGGTTTCTGTTTCTCTCGAATCTAGCTGGACAAAACCACAAGTCGAAGCACGTTCTCATCCTAATATGATGACGGCATGTACCTGGTTGAACAATCTCTATCGCGTTCCAGCGGATTCTAAGCTGGAAGGAGTGGATTTGTCTGCTCCTCTCACTTATGCGGACCGATTCCGAATCAGACACCCTGGTGTCTCATGGGACGCTCATCCCCCTCACATTGACGGTACGTACTATAGAATCATTTAGATTCATTCTCTATCGGCCTCGTGATAACAGCGAGGCGTGAACCCCTCAATCTCGATTATCATAATCATTGATGTTCCATGGACTTTTGACTGACTTCCAATTTACGAACCATTAATTATCATACTTCTGTCCGTGGATTACGATATTGCACTTGATCGATGTCCTGCCTGTTTTTTTGTAAAACTAGGTGGGGCGATCGAGCGATGGGAAGATCCTGCTTTCAGAACTTGCTTCAACGATATCCTTTCTGGCGATTGGCGTCAACATGACCCTTACGCGCTTTTAGGCCGATTGAACGCTAGGGCTTCTTTGTATAAACGTCCTAACCAGGTAAAGTTCACAACTGTTCACTTCGAATTTCGAGCTTTAGTTTTTTACTCATGACTGCGATTGATTGATTTTGATGCTTTTTTTGTGTTTCTGACTCTCTGACCATGTATCCAGGCGTCGATTTTCAGAACTTTCCAGGGATGGCTCGCCATGAGGTGAGTGAGAGAGAGGTCTCATTTTGTGGAATCGCGAAACAACGGACTTTAACGTGAATTTGATTAATGTTTATTGCCTACAGTGAAACTGCGCCAACTCAAGGAACATTGAAAGTCTTTCCCGACGTTTTGCTCTCCAATGCATACCTCATTCTTCGACCTTTCTTCCGACCTTTAGTCCCCGTCGATTCTAAGGACATCATGGACCCTCAGAATTGGGAGTTCGGTCAGTTTTAGTCTCTATCTTGCACTATTTCCCTTGTGCTTATGCGCGTACATAGACATCTCATCCCCAGAATTTCCTGGCATCCTTCCCAGAGATGGTGGATACACTGGTCCTCGTCCCACTCCTGAATTGCACCCTCATATGCTTTTGGAAAAGACAATGACCTCCGTCCCTAAAGTGATGCCTGGCGACGCGGTGTTTTGGCATTGCGATGTCGTTCATTCGGTTGAGCAGGAACATACGGGAACCGAAGATTCCGCAGGTATGCGAATTCAGAAAAAAGAATCTTCGTGTCTTGCGAAGATTTTATACTTTTCTGTTGTTGTTTGGCTGACTTTTGGACTTGTTCCTTTTCTCCTCCTAGTGATGTATATCCCTGCATTACCCACTTGCCCTTTGAATCAGGCATATGTTGAGAAGCAGAAGGAGTGTTTCTTGAGCGGCATTCGACCTCCTGATTTCCCTAAAGGTTTGGAACAGTTCCCTGGGACTGGTACGCCAAAGGATATCCTTTCGAGTATGGGTCAGAGAGCGATGGGATTGACGGTTGCAGCTGCATGACATATCACTCCGTTACAGGAAATTTTACTCAACACATACGACGTATCACAAGAAATAAGTTAAGACGTTTTAGGTTGGATGAATTCAAGTTGCTCGTAAAATTACTTATGATCCGAAAATACAACTATGTACCGTTGAAATTCGGACCCGTGAGGTCACCTGAAAAGAGGTGGTTTTGCGGAATTTACGGAGGAGGGGGAAGGGTTAATATTTCACGTTGTCAAACGTCATGAACCCATTTCATTCGCAATACCTCGCTCGATCTAAGTCTTGGGTGCGGCGATTTGTGTGCGTTAAGTAATTGCATGGTACGGATCCATATGCTGGCCAGCATATAGATCCGTACGCCGGCCGGTATGGTAGGTGGCTCCTGCTTCATTTCAGACTGAATTGTCGGCCAATGCATTGGCTGACATTCAGTCTGTATGCAATGAAGTATTGTACATACAGATTGATTGTCGGCCAATGCATTGGCTGGTGTTCAGTCTGTATACAAGTGAAGTATTGTACATACAGACTGATTGTTGGCCAATGCATTGGCCGGTGTTTGTATACAAGACTCTAAGTGAGGTATTGTACATACAGAGTAAGTGTTGGCCAATGCATCGGCTGTTGTTCGGTCTGTATACAAGTCAAGTATTGTACATACAGACTGATTGTCAACCAATGCATTGGCCAGTGTTCTGTCTGTATACAGGTGAGCTATTGTAATACAGACCGAGTCTTGGCCAATGTGTCGGCTGTTGTTCAGTCTGTTTACAAGTTTAATACTGAACCAGAACCTAACAATTGGCCTACGCACGGAGCCTAAGGATTGGCCGACGTACGGATCCATATGCTGGCCGCCATATGGATCCGTATGTTACAATTACTTAACGGTGTGGCGATTTATCAGGTATACGAGGTGATTTTTGAACAGTTTTGGACGCAGCCGGGTCAACTTGCATTATACTTACTTCGTGGACCCTGTGACTACCTGCCTCTCTATTAGTATCTAGCGCTGGCACTGCTTTCTGTGTCGTACAGCTTATCTCCCCCTTCAGTTTAGCTCGAGTCATGAGAACTTTCTAGAGGGAAAACCAAGGGCTTTGAATACCGGCACGAGGGGGTAAGTAACGAAAACAAAGAAGCTCCTTTACATTTCCCCCTCCTCTCACTCTCACTCACACACACATTTGCGACCGACCATCCATGGATCGAGAACAACACCTTTTGAACATCAAGAAAGAGATCGCATCGTCTTACCCCGATTTCCAAGCGCGTGCTACGGTTGCTTGGAAAGAGATTATAGGAGAGCTTGCAAAGGCCGCGGAGAAAATTTCTTCGACTGGTCCAGAGGTAAGCATTCTCGAGCTCGGCTTTGCTCCCCCTGCTCCCCTCGTTGAGATAGCTACTCACACTGACGTGGTTTGTAGTACATTCCTCAAGTCACTTTTTCGGAATTGACCTCGCTCCCCCCTGAGAAGATTGATCTGATCAGAAGGGTGGGTACTGTTGTCATCAAGGACGTCGTTGACGACGCCGATGCTATTAGCTGGAAGCACCAGCTGGCGGAACATGTCAAAGCAAACCCAGATGTTGAAGGTTGGTTTTTGCCAGCGGTTGTTCAATGAATAACGGCAGAACATCTAGTGTTCTTTTACTTTATTCTGTTGACGTACTCATCTACCGGATGTCCCATTTCTAGGATCCCCTGAGGGCAACAAACAGTTTTTCCAGCTCTAGTATGTCACTGTTCCCCCCCTCCCGACTTAGCTTTGTCCCAGATCTCTTCGATTCCATTTCACGTTGTTCTTATTGTCGGTTTTGGTTTCTATTTCTCGCTCATCTAGTTGGACAAAACCACAAGTCGAAGCACGTTCTCACCCTAATATGATGGCGGCATGTACCTGGTTGAACAATCTCTATCGCGATCCGGCGGATTCTAAGCTGGAAGGAGTAGATCTGTCTGCTCCTCTCACTTATGCGGACCGATTCCGAATCAGACACCCTGGTGGCTCATGGGACACTTTCCCCCCTCATATTGACGGTACGTACTATATAATCATCATTCTCTATTGACTTCGTGACAATGGGGCGCGAACCGCTCAATCACAATCATAATTATCGATGTTCCTTATTATGCTTCCTTGGACTGACTTCCAAACCACGAACTGTTAGGTGGGTCGATCGAGCGATGGGAAGATCCTGCTTTCAGAGCTTGCTTCAGCGATATTCTTTCTGGCAATTGGCGTCAACATGATCCTTACGCGCTTTTGGGCCGATTGAACGCCAGGGCTTCTTTGTATCAACGTCCTAACCGGGTAAGTTCATAAATGCTCACTTCCAATGTCGGGCGCCAATTTTTTTACTCATGACCGCGATTTATTGATTCTGACGCTTTTTTCCTGTGTTTCTGCCCCCTGTCCATGTATTTAGGCGTCGATTTTCAGAACTTTTCAGGGATGGCTCGCTATGAGGTGAGTGAGAGAGGTCATTTTGTGGAATCATTTTTCATAAAGTGAATCGGGTTCATGTCTATAGTGAAACTGCGCCTACTCAAGGAACATTGAAAGTCTTCCCCGACGTTCTGCTTTCCAACGCATACCTCATTCTTCGACCTTTCTTTCGACCTCTAGTTCCTGTCGATTCTAAGGACATCATGAACCATCAGAATTGGGAGTTCGGTCAGTCCTAGCGCCTTCTATCTTCACCCTTAACTAAGTGAATCCAACCTTGTGTTTATGCGTGTACATAGACATTTCATCCCCAGAATTTCCTGGCATCGTTCTTAGAGACGACGGATTTAGTGGCCCTCGTCCTACTCCTGAATTACACCCTCATATGCTTTTGGAAAAGACGATGACCTCCGTCCCTAAAGTGATGCCTGGAGACGCGGTGTTTTGGCATTGCGATGTCGTTCATTCGGTTGAGCAGGAGCATACGGGAACCGAGGATTCTGCAGGTAAGTATGCGAATTCAGAAAAAGGATCTTACGAAGATTTTATCTGTTATGTTTGGCTGACTTTTGAACCTTGCTCTTTTTTTCCCCTAGTGATGTATATCCCTGCATTACCTACTTGTCCTTTGAACCAAGCATACGTCGAGAAGCAGAAGGAGTGTTTCTTAAACGGCATCCGACCTCCTGATTTCCCTCAAGGTCTAGAGCAGTTCCCTGGAACTGGAACGCCAAAGGATATCCTTTCGAGTATGGGTCAGAGAGCGATGGGATTGACGATTGCAGTTGCCTGACATATGTATCACAAAAATACAAGTTATTTACATAGGTTTGATGCATGATGATTTGCTTGTAAAATTACTGAATTTCAACTACCACTGAATGTATAAAACTTGGACCCGGATGAGGTCTTGAATTTTAGAGGCTTAAGCTTAGAGCTTAATATTTTATTCAACCTTGAATGAGATGCCAGATATTTCTTCTCAAAGCACATTGTTTGGTTCACTTGCTCTTACAAAACAAATGGTGTCACCTTCCGAAAGAGCCGAAAGAGGTCACGAGACTAAATGAACTTTTATCAGCTCGGCCATCACACTGCCGCTCTCCTCCGCTCACCTAGCTTCCAAGCCGTGTTTAATTTCGTCTGGTAATGTCGCACAGCACGTCAGAAAGTAAAGCTGGTAGTCTTAGTGGGTTTCCGGAAGAGGACCTTCGCCAAGAGGGACAGAATAACCCTGGTTACTTTCCGGCTAGGTTGGGGCAGCCGCTCGAAGACGGACGTTTCTGCATCGTACGCAAACTAGGATGGGGTCAATACTCGAGTGTATGGCTCGCTAAGGACAACAGGTGCGTGCTAGCTGATTTTTACAAGTTAGATCGATTTTCACTCAACTAGGCAGGGAAGACCGGTTTGTAGCGCTCAAGATTCTTACATGCGAGTCGACAAAGGCAATTAAGGCATCTGATCCCGAGAAACGTTCGGATGAAGTGAAAATGTTGCAGAAAATTGCGTCCTCCAAACCTACCCACCGTGGTTTCGAACATAGCCTCGCTCTCTTCAATTTCTTCGAGTTCCACGGACCCTGCGGTGATCACATTTGTCTCGTCACGGAAGTCCTCGCATGCAGCGTAGATGACATCCGAAAGCAGGGCGACAGTGGCGATCGTCGACTGTCTATGGATCTGACGAAGCGAATAACGAAACAGATTCTTCATGCTTTGGATTACTTGCACAATCATTGTGACATTATTCATGGAGGTACGTCACCTTATCGCCGAATACATCTTTGACCAATTGACAGAATCGTCCTTGTGTAGATATCAAACATGACAATATTCTCTGCCGTCCGGTTGATTTGTCCGCTGTCGTGGCTCAAGAATTGGTGGCTTGGCCTTCTGTTACTTACGATTGCGGCACAGAAATCGTTCCTTCCATCACGCCAGTCATGACACAGTCCTTACCCATCACCACTGAACCTCCCCTGCGTGCGGACCAGGTCAAAGTGGTGCTTGCAGACGTGGGCCACTGTGAGTTTTTTCGTTCCTTTCATAATTTCAATGGTTGAGGATATTGTGATATCCGTAGCGCATTGGCGCCAACATCATTTTCAAGAAATCATTCAACCGGGCGCACTTCGTGCTCCAGAGGTCATACTTGGTTATCCATGGGATACATCTGTGGATATTTGGAACCTTGGCTGTCTGGTAAGTGTGTTGTGTTGTCTCGTTTCGACTACCAACTCTGCACTTGACTTGTAGATTACTGAACTCCTCATCGGCTTTTGGTTGTTTGAATATCATGCCAATGGCGACAAGTGGAACGCGGATGAAGACCATTTAGCCAGGATGACGGAAGCACTTGGCTTTGATTTCGATCCTGCTTTCATCTCCAAATGTGAGCATGGGAATAAATTTTTCAAAGCAGATGGTGAGAATGCCTGATGCAGCGATGCTAGTTTGATATCTATATGAATCGCACATCTCATCAGGTTCATTTGCTCACTTCACCGCTCATGAAGAACCAACTTGGCCTCTTGAGAAGCTACTTAAAACCTTTGCATCTGTTGACACCAAGGAGGGAGATGTCGAGGCCGCTGAACGGTTTTCGCGTCGGTGTCTACAGTTGGTTCCAGAAAAACGAGCAAGTGCCCAAGAACTAATCGAAGACCCTTGGTTGGCAGATGTGTAGTATTTATGGATCACTTAACCAAAAGCCCGTCTAGTATATGCTGCCGCTATCAAGCCTTCGCTGGCCTTCTCGCTTGCCGAAACCTTATCTCGGGCCTCTTCTCCCATTATTTGTACGCGCCCGCATGGCGAAGTACATTCTTCCTTTCTTGCTAGGATAATATGAGAATGTTTTTGCTACCCCGTTTCCCCGGAGGCATTGGAAACTCCTTTGGCCTGTTGGGGCCATAATCGTTTACAAAACCCGTCATTCTTCGGCGATCGACTCTTGTTTTCAAACTGAGTTCTGTGGGTAAGACTGAATAGATCCTTTACATAAAGTCTTGTGAGGGTTTATATCTCGATATCAGTGTGTTCTTGTTCCAGTGATTTTTTTTAGTGATGACTGTACCGTTGCTGTGTGACCCACTTGTCCTTTGAATCAGTAATATGCCGAGAGGCAAAAGGAGTGTTTGTTAAAGGATACTTATCCTCTTCGGGAGAGCAGTACATACTGAACATGATGTTACGTGTTTGTCAAAAAGAAATTCGATTCCTGAAAATTGATTACTGTTACATGTTGATTTTTTTCGAGAAAAAGTAGTACAATCAAAAGTGGTTTGAACTAAGTAGAGAGTGATGCAGAAGCTTATAAAATAGTAACCCTCTTGGGTCCAGATTCAGCGTTCGCTTTAGGGAAGGTTATGGTCAAGAGACCATCAGACATGGAGGCTTTGATCTGGTCCTCCTGTAAATAACACGGTCAGTATCATGAATTAAAAACTCGATGCTCAAAAAAAAGAAGATAACTTACCGTAACACCCTGAGGCAACTGCAAAGTCCTCGACATCTTCCCGAATCGCCTTTCTCGAACAGCGTATCCATCATGGTCGTGCTCCTCCGAGATCTTACTCTCAGCAGAGACAGTCATCCGACCATTGTGCACGTCGATAGACACATCCTCTTTCTTGACTCCCGGGAATTCAAAAGTGGCAGTGACGATGTTCTTTTCGGAGTCCTCGTGTAGGTCCATTCTGCGGGAAGGGAAATGATTAGTTCGGACTTCAAACTAAAGTTTGTAGAGTGAGAGAAATACGTACTTTGGTTTCAAGAACCTCTGGATGTCGGAAGAAACGGGTTTTTGAACTTGACTCGCTGGGTTGTTGTTTGAAGCTCGGGCTCAGTCATCGAAGAAGCGGTCCCAGCTGTAAGAAGGTTCGTAGTAGTAGACAGACATGTTTAAGCGTGTGGATGAGCAGAAGTAGCACTAAACTTTAGAGCGCTAGAGTTGTGTCGAAGTTTTTGATTCTGTAGAGTTGAGGGCGATTTGAGCATCCTTTATATCCTCGCCCGCGTCCTGTATACGATTTTTTTCGAAGGGTCTGGTCCTGAAGTTAGGTGTGATGTCAGGGATAACGGTAGAATGAGAGAGTCTGACCGCGAAAATTCGAAGAAACTTCTCGAAAAATATTTGAAATAACGCGCGTCGCGTAGGCCACGTGATTGGCGTATGCATCTTCACACCCGTGACGGTGACCGTGTTGCAGATGACAGTCGTCTTCGGAATTGGCAGTGGCAGAGTCTGGTAAGTGGTTTCCTCTTCGAATCCTTCCCTCTAAGGGAGAATTTCCTCACTTTGGTACGAAAATGCAACGGCTGGAATGAACTCCGATGCGATCTCCTCCTTGGTTTCTTCGTGTGCCGCGTGCTGGTGCTGGTATGTATAAAACGTACTATTAGTTGCTACTCACCTACACATCTTCTCAGTTGACAAGCTCAACTATCCTCTGCTAACAATTACTGTAGCTCTAGAACTCGGATGGATGGTGATAAGTATGATGACGGATAGGATGCACAGGACTTCTTGTCTGAAAAGCGATGAGGAAAAAGGCCAAACCCTATGGTCCTGTTCCTTGTGGTGTTTGGGCTGACAACCCGCTTGCAAACGGGATGAATGATGGTGCTTCCCGTTCAGGGCTTTACTGGAGGTAAGAAGGACAAGTATAAGAAGAAGGGAGGAGAAGGCAAGCAAGGAAAGGGATGATGCCTGGCCAAGCGAAGAGATTTGTCGAGCATTTGGTGCTATACACTGATGAAAGTTTTCTCAAATTATTCTCTTTGAATGCTTGAATTGACCCGTTTTCTACTGCCACTAGAGTCGTTCATCCATCACGCCCATCAATGTCCACGTCCGCGGTTCCGAGTTCGTATGTGCAAAATGCCTCGTTTCGGTATCGTCATCGTTATTCATTTCCAAGTCATTTGCAAGCCTTGAGGCTTTATGCAGAAGAGAAGACTCAGAGTATTGTGGGGAGATATATGTTCAAATGTTCAATGTACGTCTTCAACATGTCATTTCTCGATCAGGTTTTCTTGGCCTCCGCGTGTCGACTTCTGCTTGAAGATTAGTGCCCTATACCTCATCGCAGAAGCTTTTCTGTCTCTTTTCAATCATCGGAATCCGCTTCTTAGTCTAAACGTGCGAGGGTTCCCGGCCCAGTGCAATATTTATGGAAAACACCAACGTAAAGCATTTATCATACTGATCTAACAAACACATCGTGTCCTGTTCCGACCAAAGGCTTGATAGGGACTTTTTGGTCTAGCAGTTTTCCTCGCGCAAATCGGAAATGAATATACGGCTGAATCATGGTTTTAGGAACCCGATATCAGGAAACAACTTTTCGTCTTAATCTGGTCAAGAGTCTGGGATTCCCTCTTTGATTTATCAGTGTCTCCCACTGTCAACGTCTTTACCCGCCGTCCGGTAAAGGCTGAGCTGTGTTCACACCCGGTGTTATCTATATGTGTGATATCATTGCTCTCTGCCTCGACCATGAGTCGTAGTGTCCAACCTTGTTAGGCATTAGAATCATCAACCTACGGTGACGCTCAACTCGGTGTACATGCTGTGGTGAATTGCTCGATGAAAGAAGCTGAACAGTGCTGAGTGATGGATGATGTCGGTACAGATTTCTCTTGGGAAACAATGAGCATCACAGCTACGTCTCTCTATCTGCCTTCGGGACTCCTCTACGCCTGACTCTTCTTGGGCAAAGCATTAGTCAAAATACCGACCTGAGCCCACGACCACCGTTTAAAGCCGAAGACGAATGCGAGTTGAGATAGGCTTGCAACAACCGAAAAACTCGACAATGCGAGACCTTTTAGACTGTTGAGAGCAACTGAGAACGTTTGCACCCACCAGGAACCGCGAGTAGTACCCGGTTCGATTTTTGACAGCAACGGCCGAAGTTGCTGTGATGGAATTGGTGAGGTCACGGATAAGTGGGCCGGGTGGGTCCGCGCTCCAACTATAATTAAGGTTCTACCGACTCGAGATTTCCATCTTTCCTCACTACCACTACTATCACCTCCTCTATCTCGACCAAAATGCCAGGCGCAGATTCTGAGTTCCCCATCGATCTCAAGCAGTTCAAAAAGTCTGTTTTATTTCATATTTTGAGTTGTACTTGACATTGAAGTCACTATCTGCGACCTTTCATTTACGCCGTTCCTTTGATTAGACTCTCCCTCGACCCCAAGAAACCCCAACTGACTGATACCGAGCGTGCAACGCTCAAAGCCAACATCCAGCTTTTGCGTGATGTTATCGTGCTCTTCACTGCAACTGGTGCTGCCCGAGGTGTCAGCGGACACACTGGTATGTCTATAAATCACCCACATCGGTTTTCATCGCGTATTGATGATGGGTTTTGTCGATGATAGGTGGTGCGTACGACACTGTTCCAGAAGTATGTATGCTCCTCGCTATGATCGAGGGCTCCCCTGCCGACTATGTCCCCATTCTCTTCGATGAAGCTGGTGAGTAGTAGATTATCGATTATTGATCGTTCCTGATCTCCATTAACCCTCCGTTTTCTCCTCTCGACCAGGTCACCGTGTTGCGACCCAATATCTCCTCTCCGCCCTTGAAGGCTCTCTCCCCGCATCTCACCTTCTTCATTACCGTGAAGCCAACTCTAAACTTCCCGGCCATCCCGAACTCGGTCTCACTCCCGGAGTCAAATTCTCCTCTGGCCGTCTCGGACACGTTTGGCCTTGGGTCAATGGTATCGCCCTCGCCAACCCAAGTAAAACAGTCTTTTGCTTGGGTTCTGATGGATCCCAACAAGAGGGTAACGATGCAGAGGCCGCAAGGCTCGCTGTTGCCAAGGGACTCAACGTAAAATTGTTCATCGATGACAACGATGTGACGATCGCCGGACACCCTTCTGAATACCTGAAAGGGTTCGAGTTGGGCAGGACTCTAGAAGGACACGGGTTGAGCAAGGTTGTGACGGTGGATGGAGAGGATGTCGATGCACTCTGGAAAGCAATTGCTGAAGTCGTTACCTGCGATGGACCTGCCGCTGGTGAGTCAATGTACCTGACTGGGTACTCGTGATAGTGCGCTGAGCTTGACTTGCATTCCCATAGTCATCTCCAAACGTAAGATGGCCCCTGGTATCGCCGACATTGAAGGTAGCATTCATGGACACGATGTTATTCCCGTTAAATCTGCCATCAAGTACTTCGAATCGAGAGGATACCCCAGCTTCGGAGACATTCTTAATAATATTAAGCCTCTTTCTCAACCCTATTTGTATGTCGGTTGCTCCAAGGACCTCGGTGCAAACCGTGTAGTCTTTGGTGAGGCCGTCAACTTGGTGTTGGACAAGCTTAGTAAGGAGGAGGCTAAGGCCAAGGTCATGGTCATTGACAGTGAGTCTAACCCGGCCTTTTTATTTTGGAATTTTTGTCGAGATTCGTTTCCTTAGGTGACCTTGAGGGATCTACCGGTATTAAAGTCATTCATCAAAAACACCCCGAGGTCTTCGTCGGCTCTGGTATCATGGAGCGGGGTAACTTCTCCGCTGCGGCCGGTTTCGGATTCGACAAGGACAAGTTTGGTGTCTTTTCGACGTTTAGCGCTTTCTTGGAGATGGTTGTCAGTGAGGTTACAATGGCAAGGTTGAACAACTGTAATGTTCTTTGCCATTTCTCACATGCTGGAGGTAAAGGGGTTCTTTTGATACTGTTTTTTCCCGACATTTCTAACGTGTCTATCCTCGCAGTTGACGAAATGGCCGACAACACCTGTCACTTTGGTGTCAACAACATGTTTGCCGACAATGGTCTCTCCGATGTGGAGTCCTTCCTCTACTTCCCTGCCGACGCTGCCCAAATGACCGCTGTCGTCCAACGCGTTTTCTTCGAGCGCGGTCTTCGTTTCGTCTTCTCGACCCGTTCCAAAGTTCCCTACATCCTCAAACCCGACTCCAACGACCGCTTCTACGGACCGGACTACAAGTTTGTTCCTGGAAAGGACGAGGTGATCGTTGATGGCAAAGCCGGATACGTCGTCTCTTTCGGTGACATGCTTTATAGGAGTTATGATGCCGTGTTGAGATGCAGACAAGAAGGTCTCGACGTCGGTCTGATCAACAAGCCCACGTTGAACATTGTCGACGAGCAGACGATCATGAAGATCGGCCAGAGTCCATTCGTGTTGGTCGTGGAGAGCTTCAACCAAAAGACGGGTTTGGGTGCGAGATTTGGGACCTGGCTCCTTGAGCGTCAGCTCACCCCCAAGTTTGGATACATGGGCACGACTAAAGAGGGTACGTAAAATATTTAATGATCTGCAATTTGAGCGAGGAGCACGGGGAAACTGATTTGGAATTGTGTTCAGGTTGTGGTGGTCTCTGGGAACAAATTCCTCATCAAGGTCTTGACCCTCAATCCATCATTCTCAAGATCAAGAGGTTAGCGCAGGCTGCGGCTGTCACTCACTAGGCAACGTATCGCTCTGGCTTTTTTGTGAACACCGGGGGTTGGATCTTGAGTTGGATCTTGAGTTGGATCTTGAGTTAGGGTCTGATCGAAGAAAGAAAGAAGAAAAATCACTGGCGGGACTCTGCGCAGTATACATTGTAACCATTACACGGGAGCTTAGTGCTCTTTTTTTCCCTGTATTCAGATACTTACATAAATAGATTTT